>CM042140.1:26705497-26735497 GCA_023376005.1 Doryteuthis pealeii
CATTATCTGTTTCACCTTCACAATCGCGTTTTAGATATAAATTATAATAAAGAATACTGATCCCTTATTCTATGCTACTTACTCATGCCTTATAACGTTGTACATTTTATAAATTTGCTTTTTTTATATATGTAAATAAGTGTATACATTTCTAATAAAATGTTTAAGTGTTAACTGTTGTTACATAATCTATGCGGTTGAATAAGATTATTGTCAATCCCCTGTATTTCTAAAGGGATGACCCTTTTCATATCATGGGCGGGACTTTCCATGTGTCATGAATCTTGGTAAACTTTTATTTTTAGATCACATATTTAAAACTTCAGGTATTAATGATCATTTTATTCCCAATGACACCAATGTTTAGTTCGTTAGTGAAGAACAAGACAAAAATGTTGAAATAATAGAAAATATAATTTGCATTGATGAGAAAAGTTGAAAATTTCCCCACGCATTTAAGGTTTAAATATAGTTGTCTACTAGATCCCCAATAATTGTTCTTAAAAGCCAGGATCAGATGTGAATTAATGTTTTGGAGATGTTAAATAATACAAAGTCTGTCCTTTCTGTATATTTGTTTTTCTATCTGTAACTTGTGTCCCAGATCTTCAACATTAGAAATTCATGCTCTTAAACGTATTAGAAGAATTCTGACACAACTACTATGTTATGGTTTAGCTTCAGTTGGAAATACTTACAGATTGCACAGATACTACTCTGATCCTGAGTAGATAATTACCCTTAGTTTGCAGGGGTAGTGTGGTTATTTGTCTCATACCCACCTGTATGGATTGGGCACACGGCTCCATTTTAACGTGGGCCCACCCACAATCCGAAGCTAATGGGTGGGAGAGAACAAAAATTGCGTCGATCCCATCGGCATTCCCTCTCACGGGGGCGCCTCAGGCGCTGGCCAATAAACCTAGCCCTGCCACCAAAGGGGCAGGTAATGCCTGGAGGGATGGCCCTCTAGGATCGACGCAATTAATTTAACACGACTCACCGGTCCAGTGACCGAAGCTCACTGGAACCCCGACCGGGGTAGTGTGTGACATCTATCGGGGAGTAAACACGCTATTTAGTAGTAATGAATCTGCGAGACTACCTAGCTAACCACTTTACCATGATGGGTAGAGGACGAAGTAGTGACATCTCGATACTAAGCATGTAGATCTTCTGATCTAAGGTAGACCTGCCGATCCGTACATACACGCATCCCTTTTGACGTCTAGTTTAACCAATTTCTCTATTCATCACGTGTCATATATATATATATACCCAACCCAATCACCATGGGCAAGAAGCGACATAATGTCAATTATTATGCGGAGTACACCTGCTTTAAATTCAGAATGTTATTCTCCTAAACTGGTTAACTTACCAAGACTGACGAGCTCAACTATTTTTCCATAGCTAGGGGGAGAAGATACAGATTTATGATTGTCCTTCGGGAATTAGCTCGAACAGAAACGCAAAAATCTTGTCCGGGATGTAAACTAAGCTTGTCAACTATAACTATTACACAAGAAGCGACTCCTTAAATAAACCGATGGTAATTTATTTCCAGGATGTAAACTAAGCTTGTCAACTATAAGTATTACGCAAGAAGCGAATCCTTTAATAAACGGATGGTAAGTTATTTATGACGCATATACGTTTAAAATCCTTTTGCAAAGTACAGAGAAGGAAATACCCACACTAACTTTGGTAATTCTATGACATTGCACATATTTCCCTCATTTTTATGGATCCATGATGAAATTTAATTTTATAAAAAAAAGAATAAAAATAGATAAGCACAGAACTCTAATCATATTAAATTATTTTAAGATAGAAAACACAAAACAGAGATCATTAGAAATATAATTTAAATTTAATCGTTCTCAAAACATCAAGGCTGTAGACAGGTTTCATGTTGAAATGTTCAGATATAATCATGAGAAAAGGTGATACGATCTGATTCAACAGGGACAGAAAAAGATTCCCATGTTCGCTAACTTGGTTACGCACAGCCTATTTTGAAACAGAAATATCAATATTTTTCCAAAACAGCCAATAAAATCCCCTTATCGTGTATTGTATACATATATGCATGTGTGAATATGCGTGTGCGTGTATGTATGTGTGTGTATGAGCGTACAAAATGTGTACATACAGAAACTGAATTTTTAAGATAAAAATGCCGGTGAGAAGATTCAGTGTTCAAACGATTGAACTGTTGAATTGTTATGCAGCTTTGACCTCGATCTTTTGTATTAAAAAAACTAGCAAATATATGCACCCTCCAGGTGCAAGTATTTAAGTTTTATTATAATAAAATATTATATTAAATTAGAAAGGCTAATGAAACTAAATAAGAATGCAGATAAACAGATTTGAAACAGAGGGGGTATAACCGAAAAATAGAACAACTGAAACTTACTCTTCCATCACACTCGTCTTTCATTGTTATTTTTTCTAATTTAAGTATTTAGTTAAAAGAGGAAGTAAAGAATTAAATGACTTATAGTCCGAAAAACGCAGATAATACTAATAAAAGAAAAGTTCAGTAAAATTATAAAATTATAAAGTAATAAATGTTTTTTTTTCAGACACACTCATATATATTAACTAATCCCTCCGCACGAGCAGGATGCGACACAAGGTCAATTCCTTAAGGAGAGTTTAACAGGTTTGAATTCAGAGTTTTCCTTCTCCTAGACAGGTTGCCTAACCAAGGTTAAAGAGACCAGTTTGCCCTACTATTTATCCATAGCTGGAGGGAGAGTAGGATTCATACCTTTCCCAAGGGTATTAGCGCTATGTGAAATGATTTGAACTAGGGTCGACGATTCCATTTCCTACGACTCTAACCATTTTTTCAAGCGCCTCCATATACACATTCATAGGCAGTCCTGTCAACTTGGGCTGTAGAATAGAAAGACTACAACTCTGCAACGAGGTGAAATCCCCCAATTTTGCCACCTTTTGTCCGTGGTTTACGACCCGTAACAACTGAGAACAGGATTGTGGTGGCTGAGCTATCTCTGACTTGATACCAAAGGATCCCATGATTTGCAACACTCCACTTCTATACTTACTTCGGCTAGACGGTCGGTCGGAGAGGCCCCATTCAATCAATCAAGTAGTTATGTCAAGCCCGAGAAACAATATGATTTCCCAACCGTATTCTTTAAATTGCTAACACCCAGCTCTTTTATCATTTGTATATATTTACCAGCCCCTCTGCGCAAGCTGGATGCGACACAAGGTCAATTTCTCAAGCAGGGTTTAACAGGGCTGAATTCATAGTTTTCCTTCTCCTGGACAGGTTGCCTAATCAAGGGTAACGAGCCCAGTCTGTCTACTATTTACCCATAGCTGGAAGGAGAATAGTTGGATTAGTGCTACGTGAAATGCAAACATCCTTGTACAAGATTTGAACTCGTATCGTCGTGTCCATTTCCTACGACGGTAATCATTACACCACGCGCAGCCCTTTTATCCTATAGGTGCTAGAAGGCAGTGGCTGAGGATCAGCCTCTAGTATCTATTAATGCGTATGACATTAATGAAGATTATTTAAACCAATTCATTAATACACATCGAGTTAATGTATTATCTATATGAATTCAGTAATGCACATGAAGTTAATGAAAATTATTTCTACCAATTTGAAGATATTAAGAACTTAAAACATAGAAATTGTTTTCAAAATCACTTGATTTAACATTGTTTCGATATTAAAACAAACACACTCATGAGGTCATATCCACTCACACAAACATATATAAACGTATGCATGTACTAAATCAGGAAATATATATATAGAGAGAGAGGTGAGCGTATGTGTGCATTGAAATTTTATGCCCAGAATTATTGTTTCAATTATAACGTATGTATTGGTGTAACCCCTCCGCATCGGGCAGAAGGTGATATAGGGTAAAATTTTAAGTGGGCTATTGTTGTATACCCTTTCTTTACTTCTATTATTCTTCTGTTCATCTTTGGTATCTTACGTTCTTCTTCTAGCGTCTCTTCTAACGTCTCTGTTCTTGCTGGTTGGTCGTCCTTGATTCATTTCTTCCTCTAGGTCAGTCATGTTGCCAAGACATTCATCAACCACAACCATATTATTTATGTAAACTTTTCTTTACTTAACTAAACATATTTCTCTAACTAAACACAACGCGCGTGTGCAGTGAGCCCCAGCTAAAGCAGATATATCTTCTCTGTCTGACGTCCAAGCTGAAACTGAGACCCAACCAGGTCCCACGTGACTTCAATTATTTCGCGGGCTTTCTGTAATATTCCAGGGAAAGTCCCGCCCGTGATATGAAAAGGGACCATCCCTTCAGAAATACAGGGGGTAGACAATAATCTATGCATATATTATGTAACACTATACCTAGTGTGATTTAAGAGTTTTCCTTCTGTAGTACTTGTCATACCAGAGCTAAAGGACCCACAGGTCCTTCTATTTACATATATATATTTACCAACCCCTCCGCACGAACAGGATGTGACACAATTTCAATTTCTTAAGCGGAGTTCAACAGGTTTGAATTCAGAGTTTTCCTTCTCCTAGACTGGTTACCTAGCCATGGTTAAAGAACCCAGTCTGGAGGGAGAGTAGGATTCATACCTTTCCCAAGGGTATTAGCGCCAAGTGAAAATGCAGTTACTACGTCCAGGATTTGAACTCGGGGCGACGAGTCCATTTCCCATGACTTTAACCATTACACCACGCGCTTCCTACATTCTTTCTATTTACATATAGGTTCATGGCTTTTCCACTGGCATTAGCCCGAAGTGTAACACTCGTCCAAGATTTGAACTCGGGCCACCGATTCAATTTCCTAAGACACTAACCGTTATGCTAGACGGGCCCCTGCGTTTGAATTATAACATATAATCAGTAAGTTTTATCGCAAATTTACACATGCTTCCAAACATTGCCACATTCATACGCATATGTTTATATTTGGTTACGTATTGATGTGTTTGGCTTGCCGCATAAGATGATTATTAATCAATTATTTGTTTAATCTGTTTACATTTAATATAAAATAAACATTTTTTAAATTTAGCTTCAAGGAAATAAGATCTTATCTTCTGTCGGTGTTTTCTTTGGATCTATTTCCCGTTTGAAGAGAACAAATCATTTTCACACGCACACTGATTTATATCCATGAATTACACATAGCTAAATGTACGTGTTTATATATATATATTCATATATATAACACAGGCGTACATGCACACACAACCATGCACGTAGGAAACCGTACAGAGACATGTTATCCTACATATATACATACACAGAAATGTAAATAGATAGATAGATAGATATATAGATAAAAGATGGGATAGTGTGTACACAGTCAACGACGCTTGGTGAAGATCAGTCTCTCACCATGAACTGTATCAACACTATCGACATATGTTCTACCATCAACATTGAGCGCACTCTTTAATTATAAAGAAAGCTATCTACATTAATAATAATAATAATAATAATAATAATAATAATAATAATAATAATAATAATAATCTTTTTATAATGGAGATTGTGGGTTTGTCTGTCTGTAACAGAAACTATATTACTATACAAGTCTCTATTCCCTTTGTTATTTACATCACATTATCCATGATTTTATTTTTATTTAAACCTCAATTATTAATAAAATTGTTTTACATCATTAAGACTGTTGACCATATCTACATGATGATAACACGCAGTTGTACTTATATATACAACAAAATAGCGGTTTACAGTGTTAATGGGAAGGCTAATTTGCATATTGATATTAAAAATTTGATTTGAATGTGCTCGGTATTATTGATTTCTAATTGTTTGATTATATCTTAATGAATATGACCAATAATCTCGGGGATAAATCTTAAAAGAAATCCATTAACAAGAAGAAATAACTGTAATATTATTCTTTACTTCCTATTTTAACTAAATAGTTAAATTAAGAAAATTTACCAATGAAAGACGGGAGTAATGGAAAATGATGGAAGAGTTAGTTTCAAAGTTGTTCTATTTTTCAATCATACCCCCTCTGTTCCAAATCGTTTCATCTGCATTTTTATTCAGTTTTATTAGCCTTTCTAATTTAATATGATATTCTATTATATTAAAACTTAAATACTTGCACCCGGAGGGTGCATATATTTGCTAGTAATAATAATAAATAACAATATATATATATATATATATATATATATATATATATATATATATAAGTAAAGTCAACGGGGCGGCCTAAAGTCGGTATCAGTCAGTCAGCGAGGGAGTCTATCCCCTTTTCAATAGCGCTAGACCAAGGAGATTGTTTTAGCATCTGAGGTGGAGCGCCACGCCTACCATCAGCTCCTTACTTTACCGCACAGATCCCTGTGCTACTCATAGGCTGAGTTGGCGGGGACCGGTATCGAACTAGTTATATATATATATATATGGAGATACGGTGAGGAAATTAATCCGACAATATGAGAAGAAGATATTTCAAAAATATAACAAACTCAGGATGATATGATTAGGGGAAACAATTTTATGTGTCAATACTTAAGCATTTCGGTATATTGTACCATCTTCAGGACACTGTTAAGTAATGTTTATGTGAGGGACAAAATGAAAGATGTTAAGTGTATAGTGAATGTGTGAATATGATGTAATTACCGTTAATTTTTATATGCGCGTTTGTTTACGAAAGCCAATGACGTGATCAATGCATGATTTCTGCACTTCCATTGATCATCTTTGCACATGCCTGATGAGATGAGAGGTTGGTAGGTATTGGCGTACTATAATTTCTAGAGGTTCTTATCAGTTCTCCCTAGTAAATAATTTTCTTAATCACTTTCCAATCAAAATCCATTAACTTTTAAAAACTGTTGACTTATATAAACCTCCTTAAAGTAGTATTAGTTAACAATTTCCCTATTTTTTCATGCTCCAAAAGACCCAGTATTTCTATCATTATGAGCTTGTCAACACACACAAACACACACGCAAAGACACACATACAACACACACACACACACACACACACACACACATATATATATATATATATATATATATATATATATATATATGAGTATAGATAAAAGGATATGAAAACAACACAATATGCTGTTAAAGTGAAAAGATTTTATATCATATTCATAGCTAATATTGAACAATATTTCGATTTAAAAAATCATCTTCAGAGCTTGTTTATACTCCAGACTTATCAATAGCGGAGACGAAAATGATATGAATTTAAAACGAAAACATTGATGTTGCAAAAAAGTTATGCGGAAGTTTCAAATATAAGCAACCCGCCAACGCTTTTCTCGGTCAGCGACAGTTATGTATCTCTTATTGTAACAGTTTTTTTTAAAAAAGAAGACATATTCCAAACGCGATGATAGACAAATTCTCTTTTTCAAAGAGGATGAGTATTAACCCGTTGACGGTAGGCTCGCAACGGATTTTTAGAAAATAATTTTTATTTTTGTATTTAAATTTGTATTTTTCTTCTTTTTTTCTTATATATATATATATATATATATATATATATATATATATATAAAATAAATCTAATGAGTCAGATAAACCTACTACGACAAATAGTGATGCCGTTGAATGATGAAAGCGAAATGCAGGAGCTATTAACGGATCGCGTGAAACTGCCGGGAGTTTAAAACTGTCCAAATTTTTTTCAAAAGTCAAACGCCTCTGAAGGAATAACACCAAAAGTGTTATTCAGAAACCATGGTAGGAGCGACTTTGTAATTATAAATAAATATATATATATATATATATTATATATATATATATATATATATTACATATAAACTTTTTCTTTTGGCCAATATTGTAATAATAGATTATTTTTGGGTGGTACGATTACCTTGGTCTTTCTTTTTTTCCCCCAATTTTTTTTCTCCCGGGTATTGTTTGGTAGTATTTTTTTACAATCACACTATTTGCTGTTTTTTTCTCACCGCGAGGATTTACCAACAAGTTTGGTACATATATATATATATATATATATATATATATATATATATATATATATATATGTGTATGTGTGTATGTGTGTGTGTGTGTGTGTGTGTGTATTGACAATATTACTTGCTATGTTTATAAGCAAAGAGTATTTAATGTCATTGAGAGAGAATGGATATCGAAGTTATTGTAGCGGAAACATGAAGAAAACGGCACTTGATAACTGACAGTTTCTTGTCTATGTGATTTTCAAACCAAGCTTGTTTTGAAAATCGCATTGGAAAGAAACTGGCAGTTACCAAACATCGTCAATGTCATGTCTCCACATCGTGCTGTGATGGTTAGGAAATAAACACGGCAAGACGAGTTAAAATCCGGGACGAGGCTGTTTGCATTTCACATAGAGCTAATACTCTAAGGAAAGGTGTGCATGTAACTATTCTTCCTCTATCTATGAGTACATAGGACAGACTGGGATCTTTCGCCTTGTTTGGAAACCAATCTAGGAGAAGGAAAACTCTAAATTCAAACATGTTAAACTCCGCTTAAGAAATTGATCTTGTGTCATATCCTATTCGTCGGAGGGTTTGCTATTATTATTATTATTATTATTATTATTATTATTATTATTATTTGCTCTTTTTGAGTTTTCACATCAGCATTAGCTGGTGGTCTTTCACTGGAGTCTGAGTGACAGCAAGTCTCCTCAGGTCTCCAGGACTCTGAGTATTCTGGCAGATTGCAGCAGTGCAGTGTTCTGAATGGTTTCAATCCTTCCTCTGATTTCCAAACATTCCAGACCCTTTTCCAATCCTTTTGGGACTGTTCAAGTGCACCAACTACAATTGGTATCACTTTCACTTTCATATTCCATAATTTTTTTTTTTTCATATTTTTTTTATTTTTTTCTTTTTTTAGTCGTAATTTGAAATTAAGTCAAAAACTCCTCCGTCTCTTACTTTAAATTCTGACTGTCATTTCCCCCTCTATATATATATCTTGATTAACTACTTCTTATATAATTAGTTTACTCTGTAAGATTAAAGAGAGAGATTAGAGAGTGTGAGCAGTAGATTGAACTATTAGTATGCTAATTTTCAGCAGATAACGGCCGGCTTATATATAAGACCGGTTAGTATTTGACTTCATTTTAAAGTTTAACAAAATGATTTTAATTTTTTGGGTTGTTTTTTTTTCATTCTCCGGTTGTATTTATTTTTTTAATTTAATTTCATTTTGCAAACTAACTTTCTTCCTGATCACAATTATCTACTCAGAGCTCAATAGGAATTGTAAGGTTACTGGTTCAATACCGGTCCTCTGCAACTCAGTATATGAGTAGCACAGATTGGGTAATCTGATCTGTGCGGTGAAGTGGGGAGCTAACGGTAGGTGCAGTGTTCCACCTCAGCAAAAAATTCTCCTTGGTCTAGCACTAGATAGACTCCATTTTTAGAAAAATGATTTTAATGTTTTTTTTTTAATTCTCTGATCGTATTTACTTTTTTTAAATTTAATTCGTTTTGCAAACTAACTTTCTTCCTGATCTCAATCATCTACCCAGAGCTCAATAGGTGACCCAACGGGTCACGTTTTCTTTCTAGTATATATAATCAATCAGGTTATTTGTGTGTATGTTTTTTTACGTTTAAATGAATGTGCTTAGAATTACGTGCCAATTTGATTTGTTTGGCTTTTAAAAAGCTTCTGATAAGATGATGCTGAAATTTCTATGACTGAACGCCAAGAAAAACGCTGACGGCCTTACATGGAAACTAATATTAAAAACCAGACGCCTTTTGATCTTAAACGATTGAAGAATGTAAGTTAAGACATCTAAGAGACAGGTATGTTTATTTACATAAATACTTTCTGCAAATATGAGCGATAGTTTCGTTTTAAAAATGTTTGTCGACTTCCTTATCGAGGTATAATTTGAAAAATATTATCGAATTACACGCACTGATGAATGTGTATTGCCTGCAAAGAAGAAATTTTGATTGGAATTATGTATGTTGTAATTTGTTATTCATATCTTCGTAATGAATAAATAGAATACGGCTTTTATACATTTGTATATATGTATGCGTGCGTTGAACGAGTCTTCAGCAACAAGTTGGAAAAAAAGGAATTTGCCATTGTTATTTAATGCATGTACAGACACATACACATACACACGTATACATACACCTCCCATATATAAGATTCGCGCTATTGCGAGAAATTTGATTCGGTATATTTTAAACCATTCGATTTTAATCGTCTATATATATATATATATATATATATATATATTATATATATATATATATATATATATGGTGATTGTAAAAACATGTACGAACGTATGTATATGTATCGGTTACATTTTTGCCTCTTACTGATAGTTACTGAGGGCTGAGGGATAAGTTGCTGGACTGACGAAATTTCAGCTAGATTTCGCTCCCGGCTAGAATTGTGTATACATACACCTCCCAATATATAAAATTCGCGCTATTGCGAGAAATTTGAATCGGTATATTTAAACCATTCGATTTTAATCGTATATATATATATATATATATATATATATATATATATATATATATATATATATGGTGATTGTAAAAACATACATGTACGGACGTATGTATCGGTTAAATTTTTGCCTCTTAATGATAGTTACTGTGGGCTGAAAGGATAAGGTACTGGACTGACGAAATTTCAGCCAGGTTTCGCTTCCCGCTAGAATAGTGGTAAAGTCTAGCCACACTGATGAGACGTAAACTTCGAAAAAAGCTGTGTCGGTCGATGACTATATATGTATACACACACGCACACACACACACACATACACACACACACACACACATATATATATATATATATATATATATATATATATATATATATGCATAAAGTCATTTAAGTTTTTGTTACTGACATGTTAGAATTTTGCTTATCGTTCATGAGTTTCAATACTGCAGAATTGGGTAATAAATAATGTATAATATTATGTATTTTGATTGTATAATTTCTAATATTATTATTTTTGTCTAAACTTGGACTTTCTCCACCAGACAAGAGGAAATACTTAAAGAAAGATCCAAAAGAAGGCTCTGACAGCATCAGCGTGGATATGGCAGTCCTATATTGTGACATCAAACCGACAAAGTCTGGTGGTATCGTGAGATACTGCTGGGGCGCTCTGGGTTAGTGGTAATTATGCTTCGGTCCCGAAACCATGCCTGAACCCAGAGTCATCATCTGATGAAGACTTTGTTGGTTGCAATGATACTGTGTAAATAGCAGTCATTGTATGAAGATTATGAAACTTGTATTCTTGGGTTGGAAAAAAATTAACTTTTTTATAATATATTCTGGGGTGTATACCTATGTAACAATATTTTTTACTTACTTTTATTTGTGGTCAGAAACTGTATTTCCCAATTGCTTTTGCCTAAAGTAAATGGTGAAGAATTATTTTCTCTGACGCTTCTGCTTTTTTGACCTTGGTAATGCTTCTTTTAAATTTATCCATTTTGCAAAAAAATATCCAGGTAGATTCAGTGCTGAAAAGCTTACCACTCATATTTTAGTTTAGTTTATCTATTTGCTGAACACATAACCTTTTTGAATTCAGCAGAAATAGCTTCAAGCAGCTGCAAATGCATTCTGTTATATAAGCGGCAAAACTATCAAGAGAAGAGCTTTAAAAATACTGTGACAGCATCTGATAGAGATTGTGAAGATTGCAAGGCAAATTTGGCATGCCTGTTGAAGATTAAGACAAACTCTTAGTACTTCATGTTAGTGAGAGCACTTCCCAAAACTCTCGGAACATTTTTACATATTTGAATAGTAACAGTTTGGTAATATCTTATATCATAACTTTTACTAGATCTTTTAAAATTTAAATATATTTTGAGTTTTTTTAAAATTCTATATAACTGAGAAACATAAAATATTTTGCATTCATTTCTTAAACATTACTTTGCTTCTGGGTTTCAATGTCGAACTTTGGTATGAAACTCCAGTAAAATGAACTTCTGGGTGACTCTGGAAGTGTATAGCCTTGACACTGATTAAAACAGATTTGTAAATAACTGATAGTTTGATACGAGAAGAAGTCTAATCAGGAATGAAAATAATCTCTGGGGATCACAGTCAAGTCCGACGCAATGTTCTTCCAACTGACAATCTTCAGTCTAAACACTCTCCCAACTGTTATCACATCTCAACTCAACCTTCGTTTTTCTCTAACGCCTGTTCTAAATCCTGCTTCAGTTGTTCTCGCCCGGGGGAGCTACTGCAGTAGGGCAAGTCCTTAAATACACATCAATCCTCACCACACCGGCCTCCTCACTCTTAATTGTCCGTGCAGCACGTGCGACACTCGTCAGCATTGCAAGTACGCGTCAATCCTCACAACGCGACTGCTTACATCCGGGTTACTCTGCACTGCACGTCCACAACACTTTCGCATTCTGAAGGGCGCGGGTACGACTCTAGGTCAGTCCTTACGCCCGCCACCTCTCTCTGTCACACTGTGTTGCACGAGGTAGGTCTCTTCTCTCACTACAGATAGAAAAAACAGGAGTGCCCAAGGAGGCATAACAAATAAATAAATCAAACCCTGTGTATGCTCGACTTAATTTTTAAAAAAATTAGAATTACGTAATTTAAGCCTTAATAAAACATCTATCTTATTTTAGAATATTTAATGATTATTATAATTATTTAGTAAAACCGTAATATCTTTTAAAAAATCGATTAAATATTTGAAAACACTTGGGTAAAAGTAGTTTCTTTTTTTTTTTTTTTTTTTTTTTTTTTCTTGCTTTCCAAACATTTGAATGGTCAGGCTGTCTTATGGATGAGCGGATATGTCAAACAGAAAATGTAATATCCTCACCATTTGCAAAATAGTATTATGGATAGGATTTATGAAATAGCTATACAAAATTTCTGATAATCAAGAAGGAAATGAAAATCCCAATACAGAGGAGGAGCTCGTTGAGCAATTGCCATCGTCGTACGAAATAAACACGGTGACACAAGTTCAAATACTGGACGAAGTTGTTTGCATTTCCCATCGCGCTAATGTTCTTGGGAAATGTGTGTATCCAACTATTCTCCCTCCAACTATGAGTAAATAGTAATGCAGACTGGGTTCGTTAACCTGAAAAAACTATTAATGATAATAATTTTTAAAAATATAAATGTAAATTTCCAATAATCGTTAATGAATTGAAAAATATTTAACCCTGTAATTTCTCGTCTAGAAGAAAAAAAAATAGGGAAAGGAAAAAAAACGTGTTCTGTCTCTCATCCCTATTTAAAATTTGATTTGAATTAATTATATTTAATTTTACATTGTGGGGTTAGTTTAATAATATTTTTTATACATATAAAAGTTTACAATAATCGTTAATGAATTGAAAAATATTAACCTTGTAATTTCTCTTGTCTCATCAAATTTAGTAGAAAAGAAAAAATAGGGAAGGAAAAATAGGGAAGGAAAAAAACGTGTTCTGTCTCTTCCCTATTTAACATTTGATTTGAATTATTGAATTTTATATTTAATTTTAAATAGTGTCTTTAGTTTCTATATTAAAATAATGATAATTTTTAAAATATAAAAGAAAATATTCAATAATCGTTAATGAATTAAAAAGATGATGACCACGTGTTTTTGAAAATGACGTAATCAGTTTCAGATTTTAACAAACATGGCAACGAAATGGCAACAGGTATAAGAGAAGGAAAACACTGAAATCAAACCTGTTAGACACCGCTTAAAAATGGCTATATATCACATCTACACATGCGGTGGCCTTGGTAAAGACATAGTCTATTTGAACACAATATGTTTTCGATTACAATTTGTTTACTATTTTGGATTTCCATATCCTTATTGACTAAGTCTACTGCTACTCCATAAATTTCAACCATAATCCATTTCTCCAATAAAAATAGGACTTAACTGGAGGATATTGAAAATATTAATTTGTTTGAAATTGTTTCTACAATAGGAATGTGTGTAGTGCATTAAAATCAGGAAAAGATTTGTTATCGGGGATCGGAATAACTACGGGTTTTACTAGCAAGATAGGATAATATATATATATGTATGTATAAGTAAAGAAATAACAAAAGACTTAGAGATTAGCATTATAGTGTATTTCAGGGAAATAGAATTTGCTCTGTGACTCTAACATTAAGAGCACACATTGAGCTCTCAAACTGCAACAGGTTTAAAAAAAAACTCTTGTGTTGTAAGGAATATTTATTCTCTGGACTTTTGGATTATATATATATATATATATATATATATATATATATATATATATATATATATATATAATATGCAGAGGGAAGCGTGTTGCACCGAACTGTTATCGTCGTAGCAATTGATGATCCAAGTTCGTATCCTGGACGAAGGTGGCCGTTCACCTTGCACTAATGTGCTTGAGAAACGCATTTTAACCCCACTAAGCTATGAGTAAATGATTTTTAAAAAATCTTTAATAATGGTATAACAACCGATCTAGGAGAAATGAAATCTCTGATTAAAGACATGAGGTAAAGTGGTGCTCCATTTTAGTGTTAGCAGCTTATCAATGAACAGTGCGTAGTTTTTCATAGTCCTGTGTAAACAGGTTAGCGAATCGAATCAGAACTGTTCGTGTACTTTTAGGTCGTGTCCGATAGAAAGGTACCGACACACACACACACACACACAACATTAAATTTCGGTTATTCTCATAAAATATCCCATCCCTCCATACATTTATTTTTACGTAATAGTATATGAAAGTAAATACACAAACGATGTGTTTTGCTATGGTTTTTTAGCGACAATTTTTGGGAGAATATGTGCTTAATTGAAGTCGTACCTAATTTTGAAAGTTAATTAATTAATAATTATTTAATTAATTAGGTGGGAATACCTATTCAAATGTAAGGCTAAACAAATCGAGAAAAATCAATCTCTGTATGTACATTTCGGCCTATTAGGCCTCATCAGCAGAGCTATAGATAGGAAGACCGCCTTGTGCGTGATTCGAACCCTGACTGTCAAGCTGACAGGTGAGGAACGTAACCCCTACACCAACCGGACTTTACCAGATTTTTCGTTTTTGTTTAGAAGTAGATTATATTCCTCTTATAGTGACTTTTTCTACACGACAATATGTATGAATAATATAAATTTATTTCATACATGAGTGTAATAAAAGTTTGTCCATGGATGTCTACATGTTCAGTACAACACTGTATACAAGATATACATAAGAAATAAGCAACATAGGTATAATCAAAATGTCTGCAATTATCTAGATATGTATAGCAACCTCTATTAAAAATCACAGTGCACTATCTGTGCATGTTACTTAGGATCAACTTCTCACTAACGGCAATTTTCCAAGATGTAGATTGTAGTATCTGTACCTGTCGAGGTAGACTATCATTATATATATATATATATATATATATATATATATATATATAATATATATATATGAAAGGTAAAATGGATATGAATCCGACAATATATGTAGAAAGTTTGGTAGAAAAAACAACAAGATGTTGTTTTGCTGACATAAATCTGTTTCGACCTTATTAGGACTTTATCAAAGCAACATTGTAAACGGAAAGACGAAATAAATATATCATTAATCACGAGGCACAGAACGCTCTCGATCAGTACCGAAATGTTCAAATAATTTTTAAAAATGTGTATTTTATGTAAAAAATAAAATAAATTTTATTCAAAAAAAAAAGCATTTTTATCATTAAAAAAGCTCAAAAGAGTTTGCAGTAAAAGTGTAAAATACGCATTTTTTAAATTATTTGAAAATTCTGGTACTGATCGAGAGCGTTCTGTGCCTCGTGATTAATGATATATTTATTTCGTCTTTCCATTTACAATATTGCTTTGATAAAGTCCTAATAAGGTCGAAACAGATTTATGTCAACAAAACTTTAAACATCTTGTTTTTTCTACAAAACTTTCTACACACACACACACATACATATATATATATATATATATATATATATATATATATATATATGAAAGTACGCAATCAGTTTGTTTGATATGGCTATGCCGACACTTTTTGGGAGAATATGTGCTTAATTGAAATCATACCTAATTTGAAAATTAATTAATTGATAATTAATGAATTAGGCGAATATATCTATTCAAATGTAAAGCTTAAACCGATCGAGAAAAAGTCATTCCCAGTATGTACATTTCGGCCTATTATGCCTCATCAGCAGAGGTATAGACTGGAAGCTGCTTTGTGTGTGATTCGAACCCCCACTGCCAGGCTGACTTAAGATTCATATTTTAGATAAACCGGACGAATAAATGTGTTGATAATCATTAATTAAAGATTTCTGGTTAAATGGTATTCTTTTTTTTTTTTTTCTTTTATTGAAATGCATTGAATTATATTTCGTAGATACAGACACTTCACTTTAATCCGATGCTTAATTACCTCACCACTTAAAGAGAATCTTACACGTTACCATCAACGAGAGAAATTGTCGTCCCCAATTCCTCCGTCACAAAAGCATCAAGGAACTCCAAATTCCCTCATCTAGTGATTTGGAATTCTTTTACACGCCTCGCTTGAAATCGAGGTCGAGAACACGGCTGAAGTGAACAGATAAAGGATTTGAATCACAACTCATAAGTCGGTTAGATACACGATGATCTAAAAACGAGTGTTGGTTGTGATACCTTGATACTATACATAGTTTCTAGATCTTAAATCCTCGTTACCTTATCGGCGGGGTTTAGAATACGCTAGCTGTATCACATACAGATAGGTAACACCCCACCAAAAACTGAATCTGATGGCGAGGCACTAGTTATGGAGACTTGTCAGATGTTGAGTACCCGTACATTGCCAATACTTTGTACTGGTCTGGTAGTATCTGTTCAGGTCCCATCTATGTCATAAATAGATCTGTTTAAAATTATTCGTATTAAAAATGACTGTGTTAGAAAGAAACACCGAAAAAACAATTAAACGAAAAATGTAAATATAAATGATATAATGAATATGTAAATACCTTGGTACCCCCTCACTATAATCTGATTGGACAGTGTCATGTATAAATAGGCGACACTGTGTTGGTTCTCTACCTAATGCCTACAAGCTAACTTCACTGGCTAGACGACACCACGACTGCTCAGAGACGGATTGCTATTCGATGTACCAATTATTTCTGCGAGAATATACCAAAATCCAACTTCAGAATATATCCCTTAACCCGGATATATCAATAAACGTATAATGTATGCAATTCACTAACCTCTTGGCATAAAATAACCATAGACGGGTTGACATAATGTTAAAGGCAGTCAAAAAATAAATAACATTCTTTTATTTACAAAATTTTGCTCGATCTGGTACAGATGCCACTGATTCTTTACGGTGCTACTAATGTGTCACCCTCCTGAGTTCTCCTTTAACCTTGGTTAGGCAACCAGTCTAGGAGAAGGAAAACTCTGAATTCAAACCTGTTAAACTCTACTTGGGGTGGTCACTACTAGAATAGGCTCAGTCCTAATTAGTGATCTATTTCACTGGGCTCTTTAACCTTGGTTAGGCAACCAGTCTAGGAGAAGGAAAACTCTGAATTCAAACCTGTTAAACTCTGCTTGGGGTGGTCACTACTAGAATAGGCTCAGTCCTAATTAGTGATCTATTTCACTGGGCTCTTTAACCTTGGTTAGGCAACCAGTCTAGGAGAAGGAAAACTCTGAATTCAAACCTGTTAAACTCTGCTTGGGGTGGTCACTACTAGAATAGGCTCAGTCCTAATTAGTGATCTATTTCACTGGGCTCTTTAACCTTGGTTAGGCAACCAGTCTAGGAGAAGGAAAACTCTGAATTCAAACCTGTTAAACTCTGAGAACTCCTCACTGAGAAGATTCATCACTGCTTAATTGTTGGGATCTCGCAGAAAACGGTGTTTTACACGAGACTTGACCGCAGATCTTGTTCGTTAAATAGATCGGTTATTATAAAAATAATTATTATTCCTATGTACGTATTTGTACAACGCTGTTACGCATGTAGGTTTAAAAGCTCTATAATAGTGAAAGTGCATGTAAATAGATCTCAGTGACCTTTTCCTACAATATTCATAAATATTTATACAAAACTACGAATAATAATCGTTTTTTTCTCCCTCTTAATCCCACTTTCTTAAAAGTGCACATGTCATGAAATTACATTTCACACAATGATCGTCTTATTTTTCAAAAACTCAGCAAAATGTTTTCAGTTATTTTGTGTTACTTTTTAGATCAAGAACGAAAAAATAAACCAAAAGAAAATCATGCTTAAAAATTGGATTAAAAATATTGTGTTTCTCCATTAACTTTCGTTCGTATTTTGTCTTTTTTTTGTACGAGTTGTCTTTTGGTGTTTGTTTATGTCAGTCTCAGATTTTCTCGGCATTCTGTCTTTTCTTTACAATGGTGGCTTTCATTTTTTTCTGCTTTCTCTGTCAATCCTGAAATATGTTGGTTTACACTTGACTATTCTCTTCTTTATCTCATTACCCATTCCCTCCATTTCTTTTTTTTAACGGTGTTTATATAACCTTTCCACTCAAATGTCTTTTTCCTCTAATAAATCTTCCATTTTTTATTTCCTTTTTTTTTTTTACTTCATACTTTGATCAGCATACGTATTTATTCAGTTAATTTTCTTTCGCGCAATATGTCTTCCCATACGTCCTTTGTCTTCACTCCCCTTGTTTGTTTTTCTTAAAAGTAATTTCTATGAACTTTTCCATTTTTTTCTTTTCAGTTTATCACGCATTTTAAAAAATGTTATTTTCATTTTTCTTTCTCTGTCTTGTTAATATCTACTTCAAATCAACTAATCTCAAGCGACATGTATTTCTAAACATGTTGTCTTCTTTTTTCCTTTTTCTCTTTATGTATATCGCACATTCTGGCAATATATAAGAGTTTTATTTGTGTGTATGTGTGTATGCATGTGTAGGAGCATATTTACCTACGTATACGAGCGTATATGTATTACGGAGAACATTTTGACTAATAGATGAAATGATCATGAAAACCTGTGCAATTATCCATGCAAATATGAACCTTACTGTATGGGTGTGAGAGTGCACGTTTGTGCGCGAGTGTGTGTGGGGGGAGTGCAGGTGGGGGAGGCATGCTAATTAGGGGTGCTAATTGATTAAATAATTGATTGTAACGACATGCCAACCCATTTACGCTTATTTTATTCCTAGAGATTATGGAGTTACATACGTTGTATATTTATGTGTACATTTCTTCTGTAGTTGCTTTTAAGATTTTTTTTATCGGTTAGACAAATCTATTGGACCCTGAGATGAGAACATAACAGCCACTATCACTCCAGGTCAATGTAGACTTGCTAGTAATGGCAATGAAGGTGTACTCCACACTCTCCTAAGTTCCCGAACTGTATTTTCACTATAAAAGGCAGCTTGGTGTCATACACAGGTGTGTGTGTTTGTGTGTGTGTGTGTGTGTGTGTCTCTCTCTCTCTCTCTCTCTCTCTCTCTCTCTCTCTCTCTCTCTCTCTCTCTCTCTCTCTCTCTGTGTGTGTGTGTGTGTGCGTTTCTGTGTGTACTTGTAATTGTCATAAATGCGTGTGCATGAAAAAATAAAGCACGTGTCAATGTTGAAACGTAGAAAAATTTAAAAGAAAAAAGACATAAAAAGGAAGCCGCTGATGAATGAGCTATAAACATAGGAAAAAGAAAGAAAGAAAGAAAGAAACCATTAGTGTGAGTTCTGTAATTAAAAATATCAGATAATTATATATATATATATAATATATATATATATATATATATATATATATATATATATATATATATATATAAGTATGTATAGCATGCGTATGTCATAAATAAGATATTTGATTGGTAGATTGAATTAACCTCAATTCAATCCGTATGGAGTTGATTAATATTTAGAATTATAGTCGTTTCTTCAGAGTATTTTCCACATAATTATATGATATCAAGTATTCCTCTTTAATGCATATATATTTCACAGTTATATTATTTCAAGCATCCCTATTTATTCATTTATTTATTTGTGCACAGTTATATGGTTTCATGTATCATCCAATACTAATAGTGTTCAAACATATCAATGAGATCCATAAATCGGACCATAACAGTTAATACAACTATGACATTGGAACTGGCAATAATTTCTAAACATATATATTTGATCTATAGATGAGATCATAATACTTACTCCCCCTACAATCAGGGTTGGACTGAGACTATTCTTTATAAATATATATTCGCTCCATAAATGGGATCATAATAGTTACTTGGAGTAAAGACAATACTCCCCAAAACTCCAGAACTTGAGTCTCACCATTACATGAAGTTTGGTGTCATTATCTGGACACACACTTTGCAGGGGATAGAGTCAGTGTATTCGAAGCCCCACTGACACGGGGGAGATATTTGAGTTAACCTAAAAGACATTATCAGCATATTTATGACTTAAAGTGATAAGAATATGTAAAAACTTTGATTAGTAGATGGATAGATAGATAGATTGATAGATAGATATATAGATAGATACCACTATAATAAGTAATGGACAGTTTGACGTAGATAATTATAGATGGAAATAAATATGGATAGAGCTACATAGATATTATTATATGTATGTGTGTGTTTGTGATAGTCGAATGCAACTATCACATAATGATTTATTTTTTTAACCGTTTGACAATGGTTGAAATAAGCTCTAGACGAAACGATTTTTAAGACAAGCCATAAGCAATGACCGAGCGAAGAGAAATTCATGATGCAGCCTAGAAAAATAATAACCATTAAGAAAACGCTACTGTTGTTTATGATTTAAATACTTTACCCCAAATGGAAAAGGTTACGAACGCAAAAAAAAAGAAACATGTAAATCCTGGTACTGAAAAAAAAAATGATATTCTTCATGGCCTGTGATCCATTAGTAAGATAAATTATGGTGTATGATGGATGGTGTTTTTTTCTTTAAATGATGAGTTGACTGATATCTTGTTTAATTTTTGTTTTCTTTTTAAGGGCCACATCTGATTCCATCGGGGTTAATAGACTGCTGACGTTAGTTTGATAATAGCTGTTTCTCAGGTGCTTAGGCCGACCGAAAGAAAATCGATATTAATGTGCCTGCTTTGGTCGCATATTTTATAGAGGGACCATTAATCAAACGTAATCTGTGCAGCGTGTTTTACTCTACTTAAAAAAAGAGAATATACCTAATTTTACCGTAGGGGACAGACACGTAAATATATTTATAAGGCTTATAATAGTATCACATAGTGTTGCAAAGTCAGCCAAGCTTGAACTCATAGCACAATCAATGATTCATCAGACTGGCTTGCTATACTGGGTAGATATAAATCTTAACTTTCTCTGACGTAAGGTTTGCGATATCAGGGATTAAATACATTTTATTAGAGAAGGGAAGTACTACCTTTTTGTTAGATGTAGCATTTAGGGGTACAAATTTGCCACGTTAAAAGCAATTTTATGGCAAAAAAACTCCCTGGTCAAGTGCAAAAAAGAAGAGGATATAATTCCTCGCTCTAGACTGATATCTACATTAGGTCACTCTATAGACCTTTTATATATATCTATAGATGTTTTAGATATTTACCGATAAAATGTTATTCTAAGTAAACAAGTAAACAGTATTTACGATCAATCTAACAATGATCATCTAAGCTATTTCACAGGAATTTGGAAGTGCCTAGTATCTTATCTTATTATAATGGAGATTGTGGGTTTGTCTGTCTGTAACTGAAACTATATTACTATACAAGTCACAATTCCCTTTGTTATTTACATCACATTCTCCATGATTTTATTTTTTATTTAAGTTCTTCTTCGCTGCAGCCAGCATCTTTACATAGCTGGTCGATGTAGGTCCTTGCTGGGCGGCCCACTGGCATGTCGATGTGTTGGCTTCCACAGAACATCACTTATGAGTTCATCCTTGCTTCTCCAGAAGTGCCCTGCATGCCTAGTCCGTCTCACTCTGATAGTCTGTGAGATAGGGGGCAGATGACCATACAGCTGCTCCCTTGTGGGATGCTGTTTCCACGACTTGTTCAGAACTGCTCGCAGCATTCTTGTGCAGCTCCCATCTAGCTTATTCTCGAGGCGCCTCGTTAGGGTCCAGGTAGTGCAGCCATACAGCAGTACTGATATGACTACAGCCTGGAAGAGATGTCGCTTTAGCTTGTCAGTGAGATCAGACTTCCATATGACAGACAATTTGTTTGTGGCCATCCATGCCTTTCCCATTCGTGTGATAATATCGTTATCTGTGGATGGAGGCAGCAAAAAGCATCGGCCTGCATGTGAACTCTGCCAAAACAGAGTTCATGAGCTTCAGAAAGAAAGGAGACATCTCCACGTTAGACGGTAAGCCCCTTAAGCCAGTAGAACAATTCACATACCTGGGTAGTACCTTGTCTTGCTATACTGGGTAGATATAAATCTTAACTTTCTCTGATGTAAGGTTTGCGATATCAGGGATTAAATACATTTTATTAGAGAAGGGAAGTACTACCTTTTTGTTAGATGTAGCCTTTAGGGGTACAAATTTGCCACGTTAAAAGCAATTTTATGACAAAAAAATCTCCATGGTCAAGTGCAAAAAAGAAGAGGATATAATTCCTCGCTCTCGGCTGATACCTACAATAGGTCACTCTGTATACTTTCTTTTACTACTCTACAACCAGACGGATGTTTTAGATATTTACCGATAAAATGTTATTCTAAGTAAACAAGTAAACAGTATTTACGATCAATCTAACAATGATCATCTAAGCTATTTCACAGGAATTTGGAAGTGCCTAGTATCTTATCTTATTATAATGGAGATTGTGGGTTTGTCTCTCTGTAACCGAAACTATATTACTATACAAGTCACAATTCTCTTTGTTATTTACATCACATTCTCCATGATTTCATTTTTTATTTAAACCTCAATTATTAATAAAATTGTTTTACATTATTAATTGTTGACCCTATCTACATGATAATTACATACAATTGTATTTATATATACAACAAAATAGCGGTTTACAGTGTGAATGGGAAGGCTAATTTGCATATTGATATTAGAAATTTGATTTTAATAAATATATGCTTAGTATTATTGATTTCTAATTGTTTGGTTTTATCTTATTGAACATGAGCAAAAATCTCGGGGATAAATCTTAAAAGAAATCAATTTACAAGAAGAAATTTTATTCTTTACTTCCTATTTTAACAAAATAGTTAAATTAGGAAAATTTACCAATGAAAGACGGGAGTAACGGAAAATGATGGAAGAGTTAGTTTCAAAGTTGTTCTATTTTTCAATCATACCCCCTCTGTTCCAAATCTTTTTATCTGCATTCTTATTCAGTTTCATTAGCCTTTCTAATTTAATATGATATTTTATCATATTAAAACTTAAATACTTGCACCCGGAGGGTGCATATATTTGCTAGTATATGTAATGGATAAAATAACTTATTGAATGTGTGTGCTGATACTCATATAAAGCAACTGTTATCTAACTTAGTCGAGATATTTTATCCCTAAAGATGCCTAACTGATATCTGTCAGCAACATTTTAACTAAATGTTGACTCGACGTGCAAATTTAGGTTGTACGATTTCAAAGAATATGAATTTCAACTTAGTATAAATGAGAACCTAATTTCAGTCTGACTTAAGGAAAACTGATATTAATGACTATGATTTTTAATGCATGTCGAGTATTTTATACGAAGCATATTCATCATAATTATTTTATCTCTATGTTGGTTCCATTTTACAATTGTCGCTTTTTATTCAATTTTATTTTTTTATTTTACTTTGATTTGATTTTAAACATAATATCGGGAACAAAAATTAGTTATCAAATTTCAAAATCGTTTTTTCTAATTTTTCATTTTGCATAATTCACACGATATTTTCATCGACAATGTTTTCGGAATAAAACCTTCTATTCAATGTTGCTATTTCGAAAAGTGTCAGTTTTAAGTGGCGCTTGAGTGTCAGATGTTTAACACATTTAGACTAAAATCTTAATCATTTTCATTTTATATATATAATATTATAAAATCCGGATAAAATCGATAATTTTATAAAGAAATATATTCAGCTTAGGGTTACTGATCTACCCTGAGTGATGACTGACTAAGAATAAAAATACATAAAATGGAGTCTCAAAAAATAAAGATTGATATTGAAGAATATAGTAGATGTTTTAGCCTCCCCAATTTGTGGAAATGAATTGGTGAATTATAAGGAGGTAATTCCTCAATGTTTTCTCAAAGGAATAATGAAAATCTAGCAAGAGTATACTAAGATATGTTAATTCCCGTGAACATTATCAGATGCTGAAGAGCAAGACTGTCAACAACTGACTCAAATATTAGACATCAAAAGAAGGGGAATATTACCTTGAAACATATCCTAATTCAATACAAACACCTCTCAAGGTATTAGTATACAAGATCTATACAATACTCTCCATACTTAAATCCAATCATTGATCAAATGAATATTTATATACATGGTGACAGTAATTCCAAACTAATTATACATCTAAAATATCATATACATAAATGAAATTACGTTTAATAATCGATTGTTATTTAAAAGAAAAAAATTGACAAAGACGAGAATATCTTAAACAACCAGGAATGCATCTACTGTTACATAATCTATGCGGTTGCATAAGATTATTGTCAATTCCCTGTAATTCTAAAGAGATTTCCCTTTTCATATCACGGGCGGGACTTTCCATGGAATAGTACAGAAAGCCCGCCAAATTACGTGAAGTCACGTGGAACCTGGTTTGGTCCTCAGTTTTTCAGTTGGACGTCGGGCAGAGAAGATGTTTCTGCCTTAACTGGAACTCACTGCATACGCCCGCTATGTTAGTCAGATATTTAGTTACAGGAAATGTTTAGTTAAGGAAATAAAAGTTTAAGAAAATTAACACGGTCTTGTGATTAATTAATATCTTGGTAACAAGACTGATATAGAAGAAGAAATGAGTTAAGTGCGACCAACCACCAAGACGAAGTCACCAAGACGAAGCCCAAGATGTTAGAAGACGTAAGATAGAAGATGAACAGAAGAAGAAGCAAGTAAGAAGAAGAGTATACAACACTACGTCATATTTCAAGATTTTGAGTTTCATAGTTTGTTTTGTACTATTTTGCCGTAATGCTAAAATCATATCAATAAAATGAATGGTTGTGAGGTTAGGATATTTAATTTTTAAAGTTGATTTGATATGTTAAAGAGAATATAAAACCACCTCAACAAAATGGTAATAATAATAAGAATAAAACTTATTGGGAATAAAGATTGAATTGCAATTTTTCAAACTATCAGTTATGTATTATTGGCAACAAAAAGATGAAAAATCTCAAAGATAGAGAATTGCGGTAAGATTATGCATGTCTATAAAATAAAGGAGCAAATTTCTTGATCGTAATTATCATCAGGTCGTGCTAACAGCATTAATTTCCATTACTCTCTCTCTCTCTCTCTCTCTCTCTCTCTCTCTCTCTCTCTCTCTCTCTCTCTCTCTCTCTCTCTCTCTCTCTCTGCACCTAGTCCTGTCGCTATTTTCCTATCTAGCATGTACGTTTTAAACAATTGGTTCTTTATGCGTTATTCTAGGTTTCTATCAATAATGATTCCATTTTTCTCTTTAGGCGTCCACTGCGTACCTAAGTACAGGCACATTTAGTTTGTCAATATAATTCTCTTTTTATTGTTGTAGATTTTGGTTCTTTCTGTCTTGGAAGACTTCATTTATTTTCACATAGCTTGTCCAGTTTAAGTGTAGAATGTCTGTTAACCAAAAAAAGAAACGACCACAGAAAACTAGCCCAAAAGGAATACCAACCTAGGCACGATTGGGCTAAAAGGTTTATCATCTGGGAATTGAGGAAAAAACTTAATTTTGACCATACAACCAAATGATATATGCACAAACCAGAATTTGTCAAAAAGAATGAGACATAAAATCTTCTGTGATTTTAAGATTCAAACGGATCATCTAATCACGGCCAAAAACCAGCCCAAGTGTTAATTAACAAGAAAAAGGACATGTCGTCTAGTGGATTTTCCGTTCTTGTGGACCACAGAATAAAAATGAAAGAAAACGAAACGTAGACCTTACTAGAGAACTGAAAAAATGAAACATTGGGATAACGGCGATACCAGTTGTAATAGGAGCCCTTGGAACGGTCTTCAAGGGTTTGGCAAATACTGGAGGTATTGGAAATCAGAGAAAGAAGCGAGACCATCCAGATATTACAATTGTTAAGATCGACGAGAATACTCAGAAGAGTCCTGGACACCTGAGGAGACTTGCAGTCATTCAGACTCCAGTGAAAAACAACCAGCTCTGGCTAGTGTGAAAAACACATGTGGAATATTAGGCTGATTGTGCTACGTATGTAGTTTGTTCGCTTGGAAGAATCACAAATATCTTAGAAAAAAGATTTGAAGATTTAGAAATGAGAAAAATCGAGACTATCCAGATCACAACATTATCAAGATGAGCTAAAATACTCGGTAGATTGCTGGAAACTTAGGAAGGTTGATGTTACTCAGACTCTAATGGAGACTATCACATAACGCTGGTGTGAAAAACTTGCAGAACACAGTAAATAAAGACAACCAATTAATATTTTATCTTTATAAATTTACGTGGCTATCTTTCCCCTGCTTCAAAACAATAACATTTCTGACGAAGCATATATATATATATATATATATATAATATATATATATATGTGTGTGTGTGTGTGTGTGGTATATATATACATACATATATATACACAGTGTGTGTGGGGGGAGAGAGAGAGAAAGAGAGGGAAAGAGAGAAAGAGAGAGAGAGAGAGATGAAGAATTGATAATAAAAGAATCGAGCTTGAGGCGTCTGAGATTGTCTGAGTCAATTCTGGTTTTAGAGAAAACATCAGAGAATTTCAAGGTCCAAGCGGTAAAATAGAAACCTGATTGTGACACAATCACGCGATCTGACATGGTTAGATTGGATAGATTTGCAGAGGTTTTTTTATTCTTTTGTTTTTGGCAGTCATTGTACAAAGACGTAGACTCATATGACTTGTATGGTGCGAGAACATGCATGAAAATCACGCAAGAGTAACTTTTTATTTAATGCCATGAATGTCTATGGCAGTAAGCGTGAGCGTATGATATCATGGTTTCACTTTGGCCAAGAAAACTGATCGTGATTTTTATTGATATTTGTTCTTAATTCACAAGAGAGTTACCTTCGCATTGATGTACAAGGATGAATCAATAAATCTGTAGCCTGACAGGTAGTTATTTGGTGAAAATATTAATGTTCGATCAATTTAATTAATATTCATCAGTGAGTGAAGTCAGTTGAAAAGTAAGGGTGCTAATTTTAATGTTATGTGAATAAGATAAATGCTTTTTTAAAATTAGGCTTTTAAATCATCAACGATCCTGCGTAACGTAGAAAATTAAGCATAATGTCAATCATAATTAATTTTTTACAACCTTTCACAATCTGTCGCCTATTTATTGAATTTAGTATGTAGCAGTTTACTTAGATCAGTGTCCTCATCTTCGGTGACAGTGTAGCTATATAAGATCTCAGACCGCATATTTTAGAAGCTAATGAGTATTGAAATAGTCTAAGTTTTTTTTTTAATCACAATGGTTTTTTTAAAACAAACATTGGAAAATATCGGTGAGAACAATGAAAATAAATGTCAAACTGAGTCATCAGACCAGCTGTGTGTGAAGCCCAGGAAGTATTACTGAGAACAGTGTTTTTTATTATCTAGTTGAAGGGGCCAAACTGACATGAATAAAATAGGTTCCAGTTTTCGAAAATTCACAAGATAAAGATGCACATGTGCAAAATTCGTTTCGATTGACGTAATCAGCTCAGGAAAAATGGACATTTAAAATAGTATTTTTTAATAAACTTACCTCTTGGTTTGAAACATTTCCATGACTTTTATTTAGTTCTCCAAAAATTAAGATTTTTTTTACAATTAGTACTAAATTACAAAGCAATAATTTGATTGGAATCCGTATGATGTTTAAACAGCGTGGACCTTAAGACGTTTTTGATTGGTCGGTTGGATTTTATGGCATGTCAACCCCTGTTGGGGTAATTTATGCTATGTTTTATTCCTTTTTGATGCGTATTAAACATTTTTAAAAACGTATTTTTTTTCTATTTAACCCATAGACGGGACCCTAACAGGTACTTTATTTTTTATAATTTAACCATAGTAGTTCTATTTGACAATAACAAAATAAATAAAATTATTCTAATCAATTATTCTGATAATTCCATTGCAATATATTAGATTTCCATATGCCACAGTTGACTAAGCTGTCTATCTTTATTAAATCATAGAATTAGTTAAGTTAAAAATTAAAGTTAATAGAAACAATGACATCGTGAAAGGCATTTAAAAAATTGAAATAGTTTATTATAAATTATTTTAATTTATTATCTAGATATATAAATACATGATTTATATTATATCTACATCTAGATAATAATGTTATGCTTGAATAATAGGTACCAAGTACTTTAAATTTTATCCGAATCTGAGTGGACCTGGGAATAGTAGTGATGAAGAGGCATTCCGCACTGAATTCAAACTTCACCATCAGGTAGAGTTTAACGTCATACCCAGAACATGAAGACCCTCAGCCACCGCTTTCTAGCACACATATGAAGGTTTGAGGCTTGCCATAACAGGGCTGGGGTAATCATGTAGGTACTATGGCTTAACGTAACTAACAGTTTGATAGGAGCCCGTGTAGCGTAAATAGGGGCGAAAGGGCAGTTTCAACGCATGGACTGCTCAGACACCAGGGTTCCATGCTTAAGCATCACGGGTCGCCACCCACAGTCAACATGTGGCAACATTGGCTGGATCTTACCCTCTGCAGAGATGCAGTCGGTGTATTTTAAAGCCCCAGTCGACAGGGCTGAAGATTTTTTGTATTTATTTATGAAGAACCGTGAAGAGTTCCACAAAATGATTGATTTTTAATTATTAAATTAATGAGTAAAATTCAAAAGCTAAATGTTGTTCGCTTCCTTATTATAATCCTTAAATTATAAACATTTCATATGCCTTCTGGTTAGGTCTTTAACAACGAAAATTTAGGCACACCATAGCGAAATACTTCGATGAAAATAGTAATGGTTTGCAAGGTAGTCATGCAGATTCTGGGGTTGTGAGTTCGATCTTCGCAGAATACCCCGTACTTGTGATCCGTATCACTTCTTCCCCATGGCGAATGGGTCGGGTAAAAAAGAGTCCCATCGTGGTGTAATGGTTATCCCGCTAGTTTTGCAGGATAATTATTACTGAATAGCGTGTTCGATCCTTAATAGATACCCCAAAATGCAATCTTGTTTCGCATCTACTCGTGGCGAACTTGGTAGATACTTAATTGGTTGGATCATGTCTTCAGCTAAAAGTTTATTTATCTCCATGTCAATAAATTTCTGGTTTTCTTGACTAGGGATTTACAAAGTATGTGTTGTAATTTCCATTGAAATGCGTAGCTATTACTTTCGAATCACCTCTCATATATACAATCATTGTTATTTGTGTTCAACCACGGATACTTATATTTATTTCTCTATTTAAAATATTTTGCTAGCTTGTCAGTATCTCTTTCCTTCTTTTTTTAGGCCTTATGATTTGTGTCGTTTATATGCATCGAATTTATTTCTGTCTCTGTCTTCTCTCTCTCTCTCTCTCTCTCTCTCTCTCTCTCTCTCTCTCTCTCTCTCTCTCTCTCTCTCTCTCTCTCAATCATTCAAAATAATGAACAGCATCTATTTTCTGAGTTATAAGACGACACGCGCGTACCACGCCATTACTTTATATATATATATATATATATATATATATATATATATAT
>CM042140.1:26737997-26745497 GCA_023376005.1 Doryteuthis pealeii
AACCCATAGATAGGACCCTAACAGGTACTACCACTCCGGGTCAGAGTAGACCAGGGAGCAATGGTGATGAATGGGGTGCTCCACATTCCCCGAACCTCCAAAACTGGAACCTCACCATCAGAGAGTTTAACGTCATTCCTAGGACATGTAGACCCGCAGTCACCGCCTTCTAGCATCCATATGATAAAAAGAGATTGGGGCTTGCCATAAGGAAAATAGGGTTGGGAAAATCTTGACGTGACCAGCCGATTGATCGGAGGGGGATTCTCCGACCGCCCGTCTAGCCCAAGATAGGACCAAAGTGGAGTATTGCATGTCATGAACTGCTCATCCACCTGGGTTCTATCCTTAAGCATCACGGGTCGCCACCCATGGCCAACAGGTGGCCCCATTGGGGGAGTTTTACACCTATGCAGAGGTGCAGTCGGTGCATTCTAACGCCCCAGCCGACAGGGCGGTTTTGGGATTAGACTTATTAATATTAATATTAATAAACAATACAAAAACAAATAAATTTTAGTAGATAATCTATAGTAGACTCTATTCAGTTTTAAAGACAAATATATATATCGTTGTTTTTTATCCAAATCATTGATATTATGTGCTTATTTGTCTCTTATTGACCTGTACTGTTGGTATGTGTTGTAGTATAAACAATAGTTAATCTGCTGAAGATAGAAAATCGAATTTCAAACGTTTTAGCCAATTTGATAGAGAAAAGTTGGCTAGATGAATGATCGTAGATCGTAGCAAAGCAAGGCTGAAAAGGGTTGGTTTTTTTAAAAATAACTTCTTTCTTTTTCTATATAAAATAATCTACTTCTACATACTTTGAATTAAGAAACAGTTCGGTGTTTTAAAAAATTAATTTATCTCAGGAGATCTGTGAGGGTTTGTAACTTGAAAGCAATCCCCTCATAAGATCTGCTATATACAGCACTGCAGGTGTCTAGGCTCTTATAATTTATAATTGATATTCTCTGTCAAATCTCGACAAACACAACTATATTGCTCTAATCTTGTTTTAGAATGTTGTCGCGGATCTAACTTCAATTTTCTTTGAATTTCATTCACGTTCATATATTGAACTGATGTTTAAACAGAAAGATTAACTCCGTGTATATTAATTTATAAAGATTTATCCATAACTTGTAATTTAATATCCTGTACTGATTTACAATAAGAGAAAGTGATATGTTGGGAAAGGGATGGTATATATATATATATATAAATGTGCTCATGTGTGTATGTAAGAAAAATTTGCTTTCCCATTCAGAAACGTAACATAAAATTGAATAGAATATATTTTTCCATTATTCACAGAATCTGATAAATGTTGTAATACCTAATCAAAAAGGATTAATTTCATATAATTACAAATGCGTATGTATTTGATTATTTTTAACTACCTAATGGTGACTTGATTTTTATTTATGTTGAGATTGTCATCAAGTCATGTTGCCCCCCACTCTCTCTCTCTCTCTCTCTCTCTCTCTCTTACACACACACACACACACACACACACACACACACCACCTATCCGTACGTCCATCCCATGTTTACTTTTATGAAAAAAAAGTGTTGCTGGGTGGATGATTGGAGGATATGAAATCTGCGGATTAAAGAAAAGAAAACCAAGTCAAAGGAACAAAGGGTGGTGTATTAGTTATCGTCGGAGGAAATGGAGACGGCGATACGAGTTCAAATCCTGGCTAAGGCTGGTCGCATTTCACATAGCACTTATACACTTACGAAATGTATACATCCAACTGTTCTCCCTCCAGTTATGGGTAAATAGTAGGGTAGACTAGGCTCTTTAACACTGATTTTGCAACTGGTCTAGGAAAAGGAAAATTCTGAATTTAGACCTTTTAAACTCCGTTTGAAAATTTATCTTGTGTCTCCTACTGCCTATGTAGAAGTGTTGGTAAATATTAAAAAAATAGATATGTAGGCTTATATTGAGTTAACACATTGTAGACGATGGAAAATCTTAATTAAGCAGTACAGCTGACTAGATATCAATAGACAATGAATTTCGATAATAAAATACACATACAATAAAATTCATTATTGAGTCATAGGGTAAATGAAAGGAGGATACAGTTAAAAACATGTCCTCATTCCTCATTAAATTTTCGCATATGAAACTAATCAGTGTCCGTAATCTTTATATATGTAGATGTAATGAAAATAACATACCTCGAAACTCAAAGCGTGCACGGACGAGTCTGGCTTGCAGGGTCATCGCGGGAAAGAAATATGGCTGCTGTAAGCACTATATTTAACGATGGGCGATCTCGAACCAGCGAGAATGGGATTGCACGTATGCAAATTCTCTCGAGATCGGGCGTGCATATAAGCATACGGCGACGTCTAGAGGGAGTGTCAAACGATTACGTACGATGACTACGAAAAAAGCTGGCAGTAGTATTTTGGCTCTTGCGACGAGTGGACGAGGCATTTCGAGATAGATTTTGATTGTTGGTAAGCAGAGTGCAGCATATAGTTGGGAGAACATTATTACTAGAATATAAAACATAAAGGAACAACAAGTATTGGAAGAAATAATGGGGAATGAGTGAATACGGGAATAAAAATAAGGGGCATACAATAACATATGTGTAGTTATCAACATTCATGGACTTTCCACGGTTTTAATAAATAATAGGTTCAAATAGAAGACGGTGTATAAATCTACTAATATTCGCAATGTTTATTGACTTAATTTTGAAAAAGAAAATTGTATAAATTATAAGCATTTACAATTCATTTTAGTTTGTAACAAGATGTCGATTTTTAGTCACAGCGACGTCAGAACGTTTGAGAAACTCTGACCCAATGACCCAATGACCCAAACACTAGTTTGACATTAAAGGGTGAGCATACCAGATTATTTTGAAAGGCGCGAAAAAGTCGATTTCTAGACATTTGAAAGTTCGACAAACCCCAATCCAGTGAACCGAACGTGAAATAACCTCTAAGTTAGACGATAAATGAGAAATAATTAATAGACGAATTTGAAACAGACACAAAAAACGGGTACCGCCCAGTTATAAATTGAGATCATTCTAGAATTGGCAGACAATAGATACTAAAGAAATTTGTTTTGGGGAGAGACAGATCTGCCCTAGACGCGAGAGCTAGGATTTGATGACACGTAGACCCTGGGCAATAGAGAAGGGTCATCAGAAATCAGATAGAATACGGCTAGATAAGAACTAAGGATTATTTTTAGAATACCTCTACCTCTCTTACTCATCTTCAAAGAACCCAACAACCAAATAAAGTTGACATCGAAAAAGGATTCCTATTGTTCGTGGCATTCAATATTGAAGGGAGAAACCCAAAGAGAAGCGGTTTATTTTTCAAGAAACGAAAAGTCACCGCAAAGTTGGAGGTACTGTGAGGTTTTTACTACCCTCGTCCTTAAGTAGCAGTATGGCACCTTTGACTGACAGAACGAGAAAGGAAAAAATTTGGTTAGCAGAACGCCGGTTGTTGCTGCTGTAGAAACAAGGATTTGCCTTAGATATGGTGTCTTGCTACTCGGATTATAAACCCTTAAAATCAATGACCATTATACACCAGTTGCTTTTAATTCCGTGTCTAGTGCACACATTAGTGAGATAGGGATGTGAATAACGGAATCACCTTACAAGTTTATTTTGACACAACTATCGACCACTTATAGAAGATCGAATGCAATATTTGTTTCTGACAAGTCCTTGCTAAATATTAAAAAGATTATTTGGTTAAGTACACATATATCATCTTGAGGTACGATGAAGATATTCACTGCAAAGTACCATTTTCAAGTTTAACATTGTTTGGCATAAAAATGTAAAAGACAAACATCGATTATTGAACTTAAAAACCATGGTTTAATAGCCTATCTTGCTAACCATTATGCTACCAGAGACTCCTATGGTTTGCTTGAGTTAAGCTCAATCTGAGTATAACCCAAGAGAAAGGTATATTGTTATATCGTGAATCGGGCTACTCATTGTTTCTTGGATATTCGCTACGGTAGGCTGATTCTTTGTTTCAACAATGTAGTAATTCCTTCAGACTATTAAAGAGAGAATTATTTGCTAACCATTTCACTACAAGGTACGACTGCTCGACTAACACACTAGCCAGTACAAAAAGACGTTTTACATATGATGTAAGTAAAGTAAAGTCGTCGGGGTGGCCTAATGTCGGTATCAGCCAATCAGCGAGGGAGTCTATCCCCTTTTCACTAGCGCTAGACCAAGGAGATTGTTTTTTTGCATCTGAAGTGGAGCGCCACACCTACCATCAGCTCCTTACTTTACCACACAGATCCCTGTGCTACTCATACGCTGAGTTGGCGAGGGCCAATATCGAATCAGGAACCTTGTGGTTTCTAGCCAAACGCTCTACCGACTGAGCTAACCCGGCCCTTATCTAATCATGGCACAAGAGCAATGTACCTTGTTATGCCGTGAAGTTTGAACTCTAAGCAACAGTTGGGATCTTATTTCCTTAGAAATTAAGCTGTTTTCTTTTTAAATCTACGTACTAATCCCTTCATAATGTTGAAGAGTAAATTGTTTGTTAGAGAAAGACTAGACATACATTTAATTGGATGATTTGTTATCTTATATACAAATGCACACTTTCTATTTATAATTAATAGCAATGAATTAATAAATGTAAAATATATCTTTTAAAAGGGGATTAATTCCGCAGCGAATGCAAACATTAACATAAAATAATAACAGTTAGAATTCAATTAGAACAGGCTATATTGATTCACTAAATATCAGCAGACAATATGTGCTGAACAGTTCTCAGCAGGCCACACAAATATAAAACTTCCTAAGCGTCCAGTATTCCCTTCTCTTAAACAAATATTAACGGAAGCTCCGAGGGGATCCTTTTGCAGAGAGGCTGAATCGCAGCCTTGGCGAACAACAGACGACTCATGCATGAGGTCTACTTGAATGAAAGTTTTATTGCAGAAAACCTATAAAATATGATTAAGCTTTTATTAATCTTCATCGATTATCGATGAGGTTTTACATATAGAAACCAGCTACATCTTGAAATCATTAAAATGTTACTTTACACACTCCACATATTCCTGACCCAAACATATGGACTGCTCCAAATAAACCCTTATGTGCAAGAGAAAATAATCATTATAATATATCTATCAATAAGGATAATTGATATTGTAGGGAATTATCTTCCCTTTGCCCGGAAGAGTTATCTTCCCGCTGTGTTGCCGTTTGTTCCCACTAGGGAACCTCTGGTATATAAGCGGCTGATTCAAATGCTTCTCTCTCTTTCCTTACTGCCTCTGAACGAGCACATGGGTTAGACTTATGTCTACCCCCTTCCCGGTAGGGAAATGCACCCCTCCCTTCATTACTGTAAGTCTTTTATATAGCATGGACTATCCTTTAGTTCCATATCTGTAACATTTATATTTTATTTACATTTGGGTATCTCGTTTATACATAAATATTGTATCTTGTATTTACCATTCATGAATGTGTCCTTTTATCTCTACTCATATCTTATTTGTATCTTATGTATCTATGTACTTTATGTATCTTATCGTTACCATGTGCTGTACACCTATTAAATGTTTTGTCTCACAACGTGTCAGAGCTGTTGTTCAATTATTAAATTTGAATCTTACAATATAATAGGGATTTCGCAAACTATATTTGTAATTAAAGATTAGACGTCTTTAAATACCACGCCAGGCATTATTTTCATATTATATTACGATTATATACAATGTGCCATACTTTATTCTTGGGCATTACTACAATAAATAAATAGATAACTAGGGGATAAACAAAAAATAGTGATCTTCTATTCGCTCTGTCGGCAGGAGTTATAATACGTTGGCAGTTAATAAACCATTAAAATTAACAAATCAATCAATTAATTAATCAAAAATTAAACTAAAATACGAGATTTTTCAACGTGTGAATTTGCATTCAAATTTGCATTCAAATTTGCATTCAAATTTGTTTTTGAAATGTATATAATTTTAAATTAGAATATGGATTTCGATTCGTTGTATATACAAAATAATTAAAAAAACAGAGGGAGGTAGAGAAATTGTGGGTGTGTATGATTGAGTCGTAGTAAGTGAGTTCGAACTCTAGTCACACTATTACTTTCACTTGTTTTTCATTTAGCTTTTTATTAAATCAGCACAAGTAAATGGCCTTGGAGAACAGACCGTCATCTTGCGTCTGTCTTCTCCAAACACCCGGCCCAGACTCTTCATACACTTTCCCAAATCTCACTCTCTTTCTCTATTCGCACTCGTGATTCTAGCTTGTTCAGTCCGATCAGAAGCCAAGGTCATTTAGCTTTTTAATAAATCAACCCAAGTAATTGGCCTCGGAGAACAGATCGTCATCTTGGGTCTGTCTTCTCCAAACACCCGGCCCAGACTCCTCATACACTTTCCCAAATCTCCAAATCTCACTCTCTTTCTCTATTCGCACTCGTGATTCTAGCTTGTTCAGTCCGATCAGAAGCCAAGGTCAGTGACGTACACATAACATTCATACCTATCCCTCATCCGGGATTATTTCCATTAATACACTTTTCAGTTCCCCCCTTTTCTCTCTCACCCTCTCTCTTTCTCTCTCTCTCCTTTTATCTATCTATATATTTCTTCTCGTATGTGTCACAAGCCAAATCATCAATGACGTCATAGACTGACCTCATCAGTAATCGTACAGTATAGACACCATCATCCTCCAAGGTATGGGTTTAATATTGCCACCGCTAGAATCACATTGGCTTTGAATAATGCACGAAGGTTTATATGCCATTAAAAAAAGAAACTGTTGTGAGGTTTTAAGGGGTCAAATAAGAACAAAACGACGGGTAACAAATGTAGAAAAATGTATTAACAGAAAGTAGACAAATACGATAGAGAGATGTGGAAATTACGTCCGACGAACAGAGTTATTGGCACACTCGCATTGGCTTACTGCTAAGCCACAATTATCCCTGTTATTTATAGTAACCTGTCGGCGCATTCCATTAGTCTTATAGGGTGTATCACCTATAACAGAAACTAATCCAAACCAAACCTAAGACCAAAAAAAGAAAGAAAATAGATTCCCAAGTTGTTCCAGAGGTCTCAAAGAACAGTAAGAATGCCATCCAGACTAATATCAAACCAACCCAAGGATACCGACAGACCCAACTGGATCCAGCCATGAGAATAGTTGAACAGTAAGAAGATGTGTATAGAATTACAACGACAACCAGCTCCATTCAATGGAACCCCCTATGTAACATAAACATGTGTGATTTGATGTATCAGGCCATTTAGCTACTTTTTATATGCTTCTGCTTACATGAATTTTTAAATCAGCATATAGCAACCTTGTGTCATTATAATTTACCTTTTTCTCGACTATGTGTTGCTTCCATACACTAGTACTGCCGTTTTTGTTTATTCAGATATAGGAAATGGTTGAAAATCTGTCT
>CM042140.1:26747997-26755497 GCA_023376005.1 Doryteuthis pealeii
ATACGTAACGTGGCGGTGGTGGTATTTATTGTATAGCGGGTCTTGTCCACGTGCCTCCAAATTCACAGTGCTAAAATGGTGTTCGCCACGTGGCGGTCATCTTGTTGATAAAAAAGTACAACGCGAGAAATGTATCGTCACAGACTGTTAGCTTTTATTTCCAGGTTAGGCTCGTCTCGTGCGCTGTGTCGGAGAGGAGGAAAGACAGAGAGAAAGAGGGAGGGGACACTGTTAAATTACGGTGATCCCACACAAGGGACCCAGAGGTCCGATCCGTACCCTACAACGTCGGAAAGCAAAAAGAGACTCGTATTTTTCTTCGTCGTTCCACGTCACCACGTGACTTCCGGTTCCGGTCAACACCCGAAACTTCCGGTTGACACTCAATTCTCCATTGGGGGGGGGTCACGCCCCGGTCAAAATCACAACAACGGTTTTGTGCTCAAAAGTATTTTTTTTTTAACCTTTACTATCTCTTATTTCTTCTTCCTCTCTTTTCTAATATAGTAGTTCTCGCTCAGGATTATCCCCATCTTGCTACAGATTTCATGGAAGGGCTGAAATCAGAAAACCACTCCTTTCACAAACCAATACTGAAAAGCGTTTAGAGTAGAGTAGAAACCTACAGAACTGGTCCCTAGAACTATGGAAGAATGTTATTTTCTCGGACGAGTCATCAATTACCTTTCCGACATCTGGTCAAGTATACGTGTGGAGACAGCCTAAAGATACATTTTTTCAGACTGTCTTCTTCCAACTGTTAAACATGGAGGAGACTATGGAATTATCTGGCGGTTATAACTTAGTCATCTGCCGGTCCAATGGTTTCAATTCATGACAGGATCAAAGGTTAAGACTATTCAAAAATTTTATCACATCAAATTCATCCTATGTTCGCGGAATTATTTCCAGAAGGAAACGCAATCTTTCAAGGATGATAATGCAACAATCCACACAGCTAATATCGTGTCTGAGTGACACGAAGAACTTTCTAGGGAAGTAGAACATTTTATCTGGCCACCACAGTTCCTAGATCTCAATATCAATAAAAATCTATGGTGTATTTTAGAAAACCAAGCAAGGGGAGGATATCCTCCGCCATCATCACTAAATAAATAATCAAAGATTTCAGAAAAGATTTAATTTTTCTTTTCATCACAAACAGAACCTAAAAATGGTGCCAATTCAAAAACTAATGTTTAAATAATTTTTAAAAAAATCTTAAATTAAAGCAAATCTGTTTTTAAAAAAAAGTAAAAAAAGTAAATAAAAAAATAAAATAAAAACCCAAATAAAAACTAATAAATATATTCCCAAAATATATTTGATGAAAATGATAAATAAAACTATCAAAAACAAAGTTTACTTTTTAACTCAGCCACACATCAAAATAAATTTAAAAAAATTTTGAAAAAAGATGCATATATTCCTTGTATAAATAAAAAGTAATTCTTCCATTGTAGGATTTTGGCAAAAGAATGGAAAAATCCTCTGAAAACCAATCAAACTTTGTCTGTGTCCATACCTCGTAGAATTCAAGTTGTAATTACTCCCAAATGCGGACCAACACCATATCAAAATGAATTTGTTTCAAATTTCCAGGTGTTTCCATTATCTTGTCCAAGCCTTTTCTCTCTCTCCCTCCCCCTCTCGCTCTCTCTCTCACTCTCTCTCTCTCTCTCTCTTATATATATATATATATATATATATATATATCTTATAAGAGAATTGAATATTATTGATAGAGCACATGAATCTAAATCATGGTAGCAAAGATATAAATCAATGGTGCTTGCTGATGGTCGGTTTATCGTGTGAAACAGAGAGTTACCAAGCGCTGTTGACTTTATATCTTCGCTACCCTAACCTAAACACACAAATACACACACACACACACACACACACACACACACACTAACACACATATATATATATATATTTTTCAGTCTTTCATTCCTATTTTGCTCTTGGTGAAGACCGCTCTGTTAAAACGGTCGAAACAGATTCTGTCAGCAAACTATTAATATCATTTGTTTTTTCAAAAAAAATGTCAAATTCATTACTGTCGGATTAAACTTCCATTTACTTTCATACTGTCCTTTGAAAAAACAAATATCTGGATTTTCACATCTCCGGACGCATATAATCTACATACTACGGATTTGTCAACAATACAAATTCTTGAAATTTTACACCTTTCTTCAATTGTGCTGTGGACTTTTAACTTACTTTTTGTAGCTGGCATATATCATGAACATTTTTGATACTTATTATATATTTTTTTATATATTTTTCCATCAAACTCTTTTGAGTTTTATTATGGATTATAATGCTTTTAGAAATAAAATTTATTTTATTTTTAACACGGAATACACTTTTTTTTAATTCCAGCATCGAACACTAGCGTTCGTTTGTACCTCCTATTCTAACGGTTATTTTTTCCGTCTTTCATTCATAGGTTGCTCTTGATGAAGACCGCTCTATTAAAACGGTCGAAACAGATTCTGTCAGCAAACTATTAACATCATTTGTTTTTGTTTTTTTAATGTCAAATTCATACTGTCGGATTAACTTCCATTTACATTATATATATATATATATATATATATATATAATATATATATATATATATCTTATTATAATGGAGATTGTGGTTTTTCTGTCTGTAACCGAAAACTATATTCCTACAACAAGTCACAATTCCCTTAGTTATTTACATCACATTCTCCATGATTTTATTTTATCTAACCTCAATTATTAATAAAATTGTCTTACATTATTAATACTGTTAACTATATCTACATATTGACAACATACAATTATATTTATATATACAAACAAAATAGCGGTTTACAGTGTAAACGGGAAGGCTAATTTTCATATTAATATTAAAAAATCGAATTTAATAAAATATGTGCTTAGTATTATTGATTCTAAACGGTTTGGTTTTATTTAATGAATATAAGCAAAAATCTCGGGGATAAATCTTAAAAGAAATCCCTTAACAAGAAGAAATAACTAATATTATTCTTTACTTCCTATTTTAACTAAACAGTTAAATTAGGAAAAATTACCAATAAAAGACGGGAGTAACGGAAAATGATGGAAGAGTTAGTTTCAAAGTTGTTCTATTTTTCATTCATACCCCCTCTGTTCCAAATCTTTTTATCTACATTCTTATTCAGTTTCATTAGCCTAATTTAATATGATACTTTATTATATTAAAATTAAATACTTGCACCCGGAGGGTGCATATATTTGCTAGTAAATATAATGTAGTGTGCGATATTTATAAATAGTTCTAAATATCATTGATAGAGCACTTATATCTAAGTTAGGGATGAGCGTGGACCTGAAGTCAATTGCCGCTTTGGGTACTAACAATTTCTCGTCGAATATTCGTGTGCACTTTTTTGTTAATTTACGTTCATATTGCAACGTGCGCACCTTCTCTTATATTCTGGCTCTTATTTTCTTCATTCACTTTTTGATATCTAAAATTCACTTTATAACTTCTAGGTAAACAATTGACTTTTATTGTTTTGCTTGTTTTTTTTTTTGTTTTTGTTTTTTTGTTGTTGTTTTTGTCTTGATTTTTTTAAGTGGTACCTATTTTGATTCTTGCCTGAAACTTAATTTAAAGGAAACACTATACAATAATGCACTACCGCACATTATGTGAACATGACATGCGGCAATATATCTTCAAGGAAGAATAAAAATCCTCTTTAAAAATCTGGAAACGTGCTAAACTGACTATTGAATCTAAATTAAGTCTGCAGTTACAAAATCCCTGTGCTATGAGCTACGCATCTCCACACCGTGAAGGGGTCGCTTAATGACTACCGCAGTCCTCAAAGGAGTGTAACAATTAACGCTACAACACTGTTCATTTTGACATGCTAATATTTAGTGGTGTTAATCTATTATATTAAACGAAATTATATGTAGTCAAGTGGAACTCGAATGTATGCACAATTGCATTGCAAGCTTACTTAGCTTATCATGACTTTACCTTAGTTCATAATTTTCATTTTAATAGTTAAAAATTCTATATTAAGCTCAGTCGGTAGAGCGTTCGGCTACAAACCACAAGGTTCCTAGTTCGATACCGGTCCTCGCCAATTCAGCGTATGAGTAGCACAGGGATCTGTGTGGTAAAGTATGGAGCTGATGGTAGGTGTGGATCTCCACCTCAGACGCCAAAACAATCTCCTTGGTCTAGCACTATTGAAAAGGGGATAGACTCCTTCACTGACTGGCTGATACCGATTTTAGGCCGCCCCGTCGACTTTACTTTTACATGCGTAAAATACGCAAGCCAAATACCTAATCAAAACATTAAAATACACCATAAAAACACAAATTTTTTTTTATTATATGCACATTCCCGATGTTAGAAGTTGTCTACACCCCTCTTCTGGAAGAGACTAATATCAACAGTATTGTTTGAATGTTTTCATCTATTCCGACCATAAGAATTATCCAAGTTTACCAGCCCAATGAAACCCAAAACAAAATCCTTAAATATCACTGAGTTAAGGAGTATTCTCCGATCATAGAATAGTCACCAGCAAAATTGCGCCTACGCTTACGTAAAAAATAAAAAAAAGGCCAAATCAGTAAATCTGTATGATACGACTAGTCGGCACTTGCCAACAGGGATATATGCAATCGCTACTCTGTAGCAGTGAGAAATAAATTCGATATCCTCCATGAGGTATCAGAAAGGCTCACTCAAAACGAGGAATACGAAAACTTTGTCAGTGTCCATTTAGAAGCAGCTGAGTGAGTACCGACCAAACTAAGAGCCAAACATTCTTTTCCCTGGGAGTCAGAAGCAGTTAGAGAAAAGAGAAACGATATTAAAAAGCAGCCCAACGTAATAAAACAAACCCAACTAACACCAATATACACAACCCTAAGAAAGCTCATATACAACTAACCAAAACATACAAAAAAGAACAAATAGAATACATCCAAAAACAAAGAAATAAAATCAGACAATAAGTAGAGAACAGACAGTCACGATTAGCATGGCAAACAGTAAAGGAAATTAGTGGTAGCAAAGGTACCTCTAGATCAAAGTTAAAGGCAAACAGACAAAAAGGTAGACTTCAGAAGTGAAAGACGACTTAGGAACCCCCCTAAAATCATAGAAAAACCAACTAGACATCAAACTAGGAGATTTTACAACGGAACAACTCAACGAATTCTTAAGGAAACTAAAAGGTAGAAAAGCTGCAGGTCTTGACGAAATACAACCCGAGGTATGGAAGGTGAGAAGGTTCGATGACATACTGCTCAGGCTATGCAATGCAGTATATAGACAAAATAGAATAGATACGTGGATGAAAGGCTGCATCCTCTCATTCCACAAAAAGGGAGAACTCGGAATTGCTAAGAACTACAGAGGCTCATCTCTTACTGCTAATGCTGCTAAGATATATAATGCCTTTCTTCTTAATCGTATCCGACCCGAAATAGAGAAAATCCTTAGGATAAACCAAACACGGATTCCTCGGAAATCGATCCACAACCTCTCAGATCCTGACTATGTGTCAGGTCAGAGAAAGTTTTCGGGCAAAGAATTAAGAGGTAACGCTGCTATTCGCAGATTCCTCCAAGGCATTCGATTGGTGTGATTCGATAATTTGCACCAGACAAATTTTAAACGAAACATTTTCCAGATTTTAACAATTCACCAAAATTGCAGATTTTTCCTAGTTTACAAAACGTTTGCTGACCAGGACTCTCTCAGAAAATAATAGAGTTTAAACAATATAACCAAATTCATCAAAAATAATGATATTACTAATTATTGACGAATTAGTGTATTTAATTTAGAATGAATTTGAAAATAGCAAATTTGAGAAAGTTGATAAGAAAAAAACATACCAGAAAAAAGAGCAATGGTTGCAATAATTTTGGGGCTACTGAACTTAATTTTAAGATTTAAGTTATCATATTCATTAAACGAGACCAAAAAAAAACGAAAATTCAATGCGTAATCTTTCATTTTCTTATCACTGCCTTTCGAGTCAAACCGCTATTTCCCCACCCACCCGCAACAATTTGATTACATTTTCAGGAAAATAATGTGTTTCTAGAGGCTAGGAAAAAAAGTCAGTGAAATCTGAAAATTTATCCCGCAATTTTTTCAGCAGATTTTGGTGCTCAAAAATTGTATTAATTTATGCAAAAATATATATGAAAAAGATTATCACTGGCCATAAATTATTTAAAATTGTTCCTACAACATACAATATATTGACAGAACGATAGATAGATAGATTTGAACAAAGTCTGATAGATAGCTATATAGATAGATATATAGATGCATCGAAAGAAAGTAACTGAACAGCCCAATATATACATATATATATGTGTGTGCATACATACATATATATACATATGCACACACATACACACAGGACACATACACACACCACACATATATATATATATATATATATATATATATAATATATATATATATATATAATTATATAAATATATAATGAACCCACCTGAGATAGATAGATAGATAGATAGATGGATTTGGAACAAGCTATATAGATAGACATACGTTATAGTTTATAGGATCAACATATTTTCATAGTAAACCAAATACTTATATTCATAACCAAAAACAGTATCCCAGACCATTATATCTTCAGTATATTTTGATCAGCGTTTTTTTCAAATATAACAAACAAACTGACATTTGATATTCCAGACGAAGGAATAATGTTTTTCAACGAAAGAGCCTGTAGGAAACAAAAAATACAAATATTTCAAGAAAATCTTTTCCCACTACTATATCATTAAAATTAGAATTTATAACCAATTAAAGTGTACGTGATCTGACATTAATAGCAAAAAAATAAATAAATAAATAACAATGATCAAGAGAAGACTGCGAGGACTTATAACATCAATATTGTGTCCATCCAGGAAACCAAGGTAGTTGTCAAATCAGATCAGCTTCCGGTGGCTCAGAAGCCACCAATTGGTGCTCATTTACCAAGAATATACCATCTTCCATAGTTTCGGCTTTGTAATAAGATTCAAGCTACAATGTCTTCAACTTTATATACGTCAGTGACCCTATTCTCTTTGGTTGAGAAATAATTCCAGTAACTGGTGTCGGAGGATCAACATATACAACCTAGCCAATGAGAGAGCACAAAAATCATTCATCATCATGTCCCTTCATGATGATCTAATTTCAACAATGAACATCACAGATTGGTGGTTATTGTTTGTAATTGATGACTTCAATACCAAACTTGGAAAACTCAGCAGGTCAGACAAAGATATTGGAGTTGGATTGTATATATAGATGGAATGGGCAAAATTAATAAAAATGGGGAAGCTGATCTGAGTTCATCCGTACCCATGGGCTATTTGTCGCAAACACTGCTTGCCGGCACCAAACACTCTGGACTTAACACATTTCTGACCCAAAAAGCAAAGCAAATTTCAAAGCTACAATTC
>CM042140.1:26760497-26763227 GCA_023376005.1 Doryteuthis pealeii
ACTCAAATTCTGAGTTGAACCAATTAATGAGCAAATTTGTCAATGTCAACCATTTTTACCTTAAATGCATTAGTGGGTTATCTCGAAGTTCGAAAAACATTCAAAATCAGAAAAGTCTCAGGTCTAGAGAAAAGTCTCCTGAAATATGGAGCATAAGGGACTTCGATTATACAAACGCAAGTGTTAAAAACACATTATGGATTTTACGAAAAGCTGCATCTTATCCTTCGCGGAGAAATTTGGAAAAAAAACATCATTAATCACTAATAACTGCCAGAGATATAACTCTCACTGAAATATCTGCTAAGGATTATTAATGCCCTGCTTCTCATTCTTATCCGAACTGTGTAGAGAAATGTATTTAGAGAAACCTAAAGGGTTGAGGAGAAATTGACATTACAACTTCTCCAAATGTTGACTATTCATCGGATTTAGCGAATGACTACGAGAAAGAAAATCTGGAAGCAACACATATTTATAGATTCAACTCCATAAACAAAGAAAGATGAGTAAAATAATTCCAACCCTATTGCCCTTATGGCAAGCCCCAACCCTTTTTATCATATGGGTGCTAGAAGGCGCGTGGCCCGCGGGCGTCTACATGTCCTTGGGAATGACGTTAAACTCTATCTGATGGTGAGGTTCCAGATTTGGAGCGTTTGGGGAATGTGGAGCACCCCTTCATCACCATTTGCTCCTGGCTCCACTCTGACCCGAGAGTGTAGTACCTGTTAGGGTCCCATCTATGTGTTAAATAGAAAAAAATGTATTATAAAAAATTGTATATATCCATTTAAGAATTGATTTATTTAAAAACCTAATCGGCATTAAATGGACCCACTTGAGGTTTGGTATGCCCCGTAAAAAACCAAACAAACCACACCAAAGGCAGTAAATAATTTAGCATATGGTATTACAAAGAGACTACACAGCCTATAAGTATGAACTACGGACACGAAAATCAATGGTTCACTTCATCCAATCTTTACAGAGTTCTGACATTGTCTCTGGAGTACAACAAGGAGTTCATTAGCAGCATTTTATTTGTACTCTGCATAGTTTAAGGCGTCTATGAACTCATTTATCTAAAAAGGGAAACATTAAACTTAAAAAAGGTAAGAAGCACATGATATCCCACAGAAACTATTACAGATAAAGACTACGGTGATGATCTAGCACGTCACAAAAAGTCATCTCGCAAAACGAAACTTGCATAGGCTAGACGAGATAATGGATTGTACAGGACTCAGATAAAAAAAGAGTTCCACTGTAATTTAAAAGATAGAACTATCTCCGCATTAAATAACAAGCCTGCTAATTTCACTAAACAATTTATACTATATATATATATATATAATATATATATATATATATATAATATATATATAATATTATGAAATTAACATTATGAAAAAACATATGATGTTTGTTATGTGCATTGCTGACAGGCCTGTTTCGACCAAATCGATAAGTTGGTCTTCATCAAAGAGCGACATAGATGGGAAAGAGAAAGATATCCGTTAAAAAACACTGTTTACAGAAACGAACGCTGGGTTCAACCGCTGAAATTTTGAAAAATGCATGTTCTGTTTTAAAAATAAAAAAATAAATTTTATTTTTAATTTTTAAAAAATCAGAAGCATTATAGTTATAAGAAAAACTCAAAAGAGTTTGTTGTAAAAGTTTATATAAAAATGTAAAGTGGGTATCAAAATAGTTATAGTATATATTTTTCAGCTGTTAAAAAAAAATATATATATATATATATATATACATACAAGTCCACATGCGTAATTTGAAAAAGATGTTAGAGTTCCAAAATTACATTTTTATATAAACTTTTACAACAAACTCTTTTGAGTTTTTCTATAAACTATAATGCTTCTGATTTTTTAAAAATTAAAAATAAAATTTATTTTATTTTTAAAACAGAACATGCATTTTTCAAAAATTTCAGCGGTTGAACCCAGCGTTCGTTTCTGTAAACAGTCTTTTTTTAACGGATATCTTCTCTTCCCATCTATGTCGCTCTTTGATGCAAGACCAACTTATCGATTTGGTCGAACAGGGCCTGTCAGCAATCACATAACAAACATCATATGTTTTTTCATAATCTTAAATTTCATACTGTCGGGATTAATTTCCATCATTTCATATATATATATATATATATATATATATTATATATATATTATATATATATATATATATATGCTTTGTGTTATATTTTTACAATAAAGACGCTCAATATCACTGAGAGCATCTGTATTTAAGTTATGATAGTGTATAAAACAGAGCCAACAGATTTGATGACTGCCCGTGTCTCGCCTATGCGGTCAAGTCTTGTCTGTTGATATGAAAGGCGAGAAACAGACCAAGCGCGTTGACTCTTTCTCTATGATGACCTAATATATTATATATATATATATATATATTATATATATATATATATATATATATATATATATATATAAAAACATAGACACATATATATAGACACACACATACACACACCCCAAAAGTATAATTTTAAGAAGAAAAGCACAGAAATTCTCTAGAACACAAAAACAAATTCGGAACACACACACCTACATATCAAATGAACATCTGATGAAACTATACCTATTAAAGAGTAATGAAAGCCTCAGTTATAAATTATTACTAAGCCGGACCTGCGTGCCGACTTACGCGCAAAGACTGCTGGAACGTTAATATCATTTTTATCTCTCG
>CM042140.1:26763327-26770827 GCA_023376005.1 Doryteuthis pealeii
TAGATAGATTTGATTGTTGGTAAGCATAGTTGGGAGAACATTAATTACTAGAATATAAAACATAAAGGAAACAAGTATTGGAAGAAATAAAGGGGAATGAGTGGACACGGGAATAAAAATAAGGGGCATACAATAACATATGTTTAGTTATCAACATTCATGGACTTTCCACGGTTTTAATAAATAATAGGTTCAAATAGAAGACGGTGTATAAATCTACTAATATTCGCAATGTTTATTGACTTAATTTTGAAAAAAAATTGTATAAATTATAAGCATTTACAATTCATTTTAGTTTGTAACAAGATGTTGATTTTTAGTCACAACGACATCAGAATGTTTGAGAAACTCTGACCCAATGACCCAAACACTAGTTTGACATTAAAGGGTGAGCATACCAGACTATTTTGAAAGGCGCGAAAAAGTCGATTTCTAGACATTTGAAAGTTCGACAAACCCCAATCCAGTGAACCGAACGTGAAATAACCTCTAAGTTAGACGATAAATGAGAAATAATTAATAGACAAATTGGAAACAGACACAAAAAACGGGTACCGCCCAGTTGTAAAGTGAGATCATTCTAGAATTGACAGACAATAGATACTAAAGAACTTTGTTTTGGGGGGAGACAGATCAGCCCTAGACGCGAGAGCTAGGATTTGATGACACGTAGACCCTGGGCAATAGAGAAGGGTCATCAGGAATCAGATAGAATACGGCTAGATAAGAACTAAGGATGATTTTTAGAATACCTCTACCTCTCTTACTCATCTACAAAGAACCCAACAACCAAATAAAGTTGACATCGAAAAAGGATTCCTATTGTTCGTGGCATCAATTTTGAAGGGAGAAATCCAAAGAGAAACGGTTTATTTTTCAAGAAACGAAAAGTCACCACAAAGTTGGAGGTACTGTGAGGTTTTTACTACCCTCGTCCTTAAGTAGCAGTATGACGCCTTTGACTGACAGAACGAGAAAGGAAAAAATTTGGTTAGCAGAACGCCGGTTGTTGCTGCTGTAGAAACAAGGATTTTCCTTAGATATGGCATCTTGCTACTAGGATTATAAACCCTTAAAATCAATGACCATTATACACTATTTGCTTTTAATTCCGTGTCTAGTGCACACATTACTGAGATAGGGATGTGAATAACGGAATCACCATACAAGTTTATTTTGACACAGCTATCGACCACTTATAGAAGATCGAATGCAATATTTGTTTCTGACAAGCCCTTGCTAAATATTAAAACGATTATTTGGTTAGGTACACAGATATTATCTTGGGGTACGACAACGACATTCACTGCAAAGTACAATTTTCAAGTTTAACATTGTTTGACATAAAAATGTAAAAGACATACATCGATTATTGAACTTAAAAACTATGGTCTAATAGCCTACCTTGCTAACCATTATGCTACCAGAGACTCCTGTGGTTTTTTTGTTTTTTTTTTGTTTTGTTTTACGGCATATCAACCTCAGTGGGTCATTTAATGCCGATAAGGATTTGAAATAAATCAATTCTTAATGGATAATACATTTTTTATAAATACATTTTTCTATTTAACCCATAGATGGGACCCTAACAGGTACTACCACTTCGGGTCAGAGTGGACCAGGGAGCAATGGTGATGAAGGGGTGCTCCACATTCCCTAAACCTCCAAAACTGGAACCTCACCATCAGATAGAGTTTAACGTCATTCCCAGGACATGTAGACCCGCAGCCACCGCCTTCTAGCACCCATATGATAATAGCAATAGGGTTGGGAAAATCATATAGGTGCTAGGGCTTGACGTGACCAGCCGATTGATCGGAGGGGGCCTCTCCGACCGCCTGTCTAGCCCAAGATAGGGCCAAAGTGGAGTATTGCATGTCATGAACTGCTCATCCACCTGGGCTCTATCCCTAAGCATCACGGGTCGCCAACCACGGCCAACAGGTGGCCCCATTGGGAGAGTCTTACCCCTCTGCAGAGGTGCAGTCGGTGCATTCTAACGCCACAGCCGACAGGGCGGGATTTGCTTGAGTTAAGCTCAATCTGAGTATAACCCAAGAGAAAGGTACATTGTTATATCGTGAATCAACGGGAATCGGGCTACTCATTGTTTCTTGAATATTCGCTACGGTAGACTGATTCTTTGTTTCAAAAAGGTAGTAATTCCTTCAGACTATTAAAGAGTAAATATTTGCTAACCATTTCACTACAAGGTACGACTGTTCGACTAACACACTAGCCAGTAAAAAAAAATACGTTTTACATATGACGTAAGTAAAGTAAAGTCGTCGGGGCGGCCTAATGTCGGTATCAGCCAATTAGCGAGGGTGTCTATCCCCTTTTCACTAGCGCTAGACCAAGGAGATTGTTTTTTTGCATCTGAAGTGGAGCGCCACATCTACCATCAGCTCCTTACTTTACCGCACAGATCTCTGTGCTACTCATACGCTGAGTTGGCGAGGGCCAATATCGAATCAGGAACCTTGTTACGCCGTGAAGTTTGAGCTCTAAGCAACAGTTGGGATCTTATTTCCTTAGAAATTAAGCTGTTCTATTTTTAAATCTACGTACTAATCCCTTCATAATGTTGAAGAGTAAATTGTTTGTTAGAGAAAGACTAGACATACATTTAATTGGATGATTTGTTATCTTATATACAAATGCACGCTTTCTATTTATAATTAATAGCAATGAATTAATAAATGTAAAATATATCTTTTAAAAGGGGATTGATTCCGCAGCGAATGCAAACATTAACATAAAATAATAACAGTTAGATTTCAATTAGAACAGGCTATATTGATTCACTAAATATCAACAGACAATATGTGCTGAACAGTTCTCAGCAGGCCACACAAATATAAAACTTCCTAAGCGTCCAGTATTCTTTCTCTTAAACAGATATTAACGGAAGCTCCGAGGGAATCCTTTTGCAGAGAGGCTGAATCGCAGCCTTGGCGAACAACAGACGACTCATGCATGAGGTCTACTTGAATGAATGTTTTATTGCAGAAAACCTATAAAATATGATTAAGCTTTTATTAATCTTCATCAATTATCGATGAGGTTTTACATTTAGAAACCAGCTACATCTCTAAATCATTAAAATGTTACTTTACGCACTCCACATATTCCTGACACAAACATATGGACTGCTCCAAATAAACCCTTATGTGCAAGAGAAAATAATCATTAGAATATATCTATCAATAAGGATAATTGATATTGTAGGGAATTATCTTCCCTTTGCCTGGAAGAGTTATCTTCCCGCTGTGTTGCCGTTTGTTCCCACTAGGGAACCTCTGGTATATAAGCGGCTGATTCAAATGCTTCTCTCTCTTTCCTTACTGCCTCTGAACGAGCACATGGGTTAGACTTATGTCTACCCGCTTCCCGGTAGGGCAATGCCCCCCTCCCTTCATTACTGTAAGTCTTTTATATAGCATGGACTATCCTTTAGTTCCATGTCTGTAACATTTATATCTTATGTACATTTGGGTATCTCGTTTATACCTAAATATTGTATCTTGTATTTACCATTCATGAATGTGTCCTTTTATCTCTACTCTTATATCTTATTTGTATCTTATGTATCTATGTACTTTATGTATCTTATCGTTACCATGTGCTGTACATCTATTAAATGTTTTGTCTCACAACGTGTCGGAGCTGTTGTTCAATTATTAACTTTGAATCTTACAATATAATAGGGATTTTGCAAACTACATTTGTAATTAAAGATTAGATGTCTTTAAATACCGCGCCAGGCATTATTTTCATATTATATTACGATTATATACAATGTGCCATACTTTATTCTTGGGCATTACTACAATAAATAAATAGATAAATAGGGAATAAGCAAAAAAATAGTGATCTTCTATCCGCTCTGTCGGCAGGAGTTATAATACGTTGGCAGTTAATAAACCATTAAAATTAACAAATCAATCAATTAATTAATCAAAAATTAAACTAAAATACGAGATTTTTCAACGTGTGAATTTGCATTCAAATTTGCATTCAAATTTGTTTTTGAAATGTATATAATTTTAAATTAGAATATGGATTTCGATTCGTTGTATATACAAAATAATTAAAAAAAACAGAGGGAGGTAGAGAAATTGTGGGTGTGTATGATTGAGTCGTAGTAAGTGAGTTCGAACTCTAGTCACACTATTACTTTCACTTGTTTTTCATTTAGCTTTTTATTAAATCAACACAAGTAAATGGCCTTGGAGAACAGACCGTCATCTTGCGTCTGTCTTCTCCAAACACCCGGCCCAGACTCCTCATACACTTTCCCAAATCTCACCCTCTTTCTCTATTCGCACTCGTGATTCTAGATTGTTCAGTCCGATCAGAAGCCAAGGTCAGTGACGTACACATAACATTCACACCTATCCCTCATCCGGGATTATTTCCATTAATACACTTTTCAGTTCCCCCTCTTTCTCTCTCTCTCTCTCTCTCTCTCTCTCTCTTTCTCTCTCTCTATCTATCTATCTATCTATATATCTCTTCTCGTATGTGTCACAAGCCAAATCATCAATGACGTCATAGACTGACCTCATCAGTAATCTTACAGTATGTACACCATCATCCTCCAAGGTATGGGTTTAATATTGCCACCACTAGAATTACATTGGCTTTGAATAATGCACGAAGGTTTATATGCCATTAAACAAAGAAACTGTTGTGAGGTTTTAAGGGGTCAAATAAGAACTAAACGACGGGTAACAAATGTAAAAAAATGTATTAACAAAAAAGTAGACAAATACAATAGAGAGATGTGGAAATTACGTCCGACGAACAGAGTTATTGGCACACTCGCATTGGCTTACTGCTAAGCCAAAATTATCCCTGTTATTTATAGTAACCTGTCGGCGCATTCCATTAGTCTTATAGGGTGTATCACCTATAACAGAAATTAATCCAAACCAAACCTAAGACCAAAAAAAGAAAGAAAATAGATTCCCAAGTTGTTCCAGAGGTCTCAAAGAACAGTAAGAATGCCATCCAGACTAATATCAAACCAACCCAAGGATACCGACAGACCCAACTGGATCCAGCCATGAGAATAGTTGAACAGTAAGAAGATGTGTATAGAATTACAACGACAACCAGCTCCATTCAATGGAACCCCCTATGTAACATAAACATGTGTGATTTGATGTATCAGGCCATTTAGCTACTTTTTATATGCTTCTGCTTACATGAATTTTTAAATCAGCATATAGCAACCTTGTGTCATTATAATTTACCTTTTTCTCGACTATTTGTTGCTTCCATACACTAGTACTGCCGTTTTTGTTTATTCAGATATAGGAAATGGTTGAAAATCTGTCTATAGTGTTCCATACTTTGCCTATGCTGATGTTGGTATCACATTAATTATATATAAAATCCTTAGTTATTTTTGGACTGATACATATTCATGTGGTTATGTTCATCAGTCTCTTGAGTAGAGAAATCAGTTAACTTCCTTCTCATAAACTGAGAAAATATATTCGTAAAAAAATATTTTCCTTGCGAACTGATCACTTTGAGAATGTGATGATTTAGTTTCTCTTCATACGATTCAAACAGGATTGACGTGTTACAAGAAAAGCCATTGGGAAAAAAGATACTCCTGTCAGTTTTTTCAGTCATCAGTAAGAAGAAAAAGGCGAATAGATGAGTAAAGAAGAGAATCAATGATCGATCAAACAGAATTGACCTGTCTGCGTAGATAGAAGGTAAGGGAAATAGTTTGAGGTGACATTTTAAGTGATTGTCTGCACTATGAAATGTTCTTGTCAATGCTAGAGAGTGTAATCTGCTGTTGGTGGGTGGAGGGGAGGGGACGGTGCTCTTTGAAAATGCTTGAAAGAGAGCCAAATTATAATGTTTAATGCGTCACACAAGAGACTAGAGAAAAAAAAATGAAAAAAAAAGATCAATTTTTTTACACCAACTGTATTTTTATATGATTATATACACAATCATAAATTCTTGAAATGTCGGCACCAAAGTTGAATATCATTGTATACACACACACACACACAAGCGCGCGCATATATATATATATATATATATATATATATATATATATATAGGGGTAAACTATAGATACGTGTTTCGAGGTATCACCTCTCATCAGTATAGTTATACGGTTTTTTAGCAGCTGCCTCTGGCTGGGTTCGAAACCCGAACGAACTTACGCTCGCCAAGCTTCTTACCCACACATCCAAGTATAGCAGGCTATTTAATTGCTATATTTCTAAGGGGAAATGACCTTCACCTAGAGTTCTCAAACTTTGTAAACAAAGTGAGATATGGCCGAGCCGAATACGGTGAATCTGCAATTATATACCTTCTAAATAGAGTGCTCAACCGAGAACGGGAAATATATATATATATATATATTTTTGGGAGAATAAGTGCTTAATTGGAGTCGTACCTAATTTTGAAAATTAATTAATTAATAATGAATTAGGCGGGAATACCTATTAAATGTATGGCTAAACAAATCGAGAAAAATCATACATTTAATAGGTATTCCCGCCTAATTCATTATTAATTAATTAATTTTCAAAATTAGGTACGACTCCAATTAAGCACTTATTCTCCCAAAAATTATCGGCAAAAAGCCATTCTAAACAAACCGTGTTTACAACTTATCACATATATATATATATATATATATATAATATATATGTGTGTGTGTGTGTGTGTGTGTGTGTGTGTGTGTGTGTGTGTACTGATAGATAGATAGATAAATGTAGATATAGATATATACATATACATATATTTACACATGCACACACGCGCGCGCACACACACGCACACACACACGCGTGCGCGCATATATATATGTGTGTGTGTGTGCGCATGTGTGTGTGTGCGCGCGTGTGTGTGCATGTGTAAATGTATGTATATGTATATATCTATATCTATATTTATATATACATATATACCATATACATATATATATACATATATATCATATATACACAATCATAAATTCTTGAAATGTCGGCACCAAAGTTGAATATCCATGTATATACACATGCACACACACACACACACACACACACACACACACACACGCATATATGTATGTGTGTGTGTGCGTGTGTGTGTGTGTGTGCGCGCATGTGTGCATGTGTAAATGTATGTATACGAATATATCTATATCAATATTTATCTATCTTATCAGTATACACACACACACACACACACACACACACACACAAATACACACACACACACACACACACACACATATATATATATATATATATATATATATAAGTCGGGGTGGACTAAAGTCAGCTTCAGCTAATCAGCGGGGGAGTCTATCCCTTTTTCATTAGCGCTAGACCAAGGAGATTGTTTTATACGGCTGAGGTGGAGCGCCACACCTACCATCAGCTTCTTACTTTACCGCACAGATCCCTGTGCTACTCATACGCTGAGTTGGAGAGGACCCGTATCGAACTAGGAACCTTCTAGCCGAAC
>CM042140.1:26775827-26808327 GCA_023376005.1 Doryteuthis pealeii
GTTTGCTTGTTTTTTTTCTTTGTTTTTTTGGTTTTTTTTTTGTCTTGATTTTTTTAAGTGGTACCTCTTTTGATTCTTGCCTGAACTTAATTTAAAGGAATACACTATACAATAATGCACTACCGCACATTATGTGAACATGACATGCGGCAATATATCTTCAAGGAAGAATAAAATCCTCTTTAAAAATCTGGAAACGTGCTAAACTGACTATTGAATCTAATTAAGTCTGCAGTTACAAATCCCTGTGCTATGAGCTACGCATCTCCACACCGTGAAGGGGTCGCTTAATGACTACCGCAGTTCTCAAAGGAGTGTAACAATTAACGCTACAACACTGTTCATTTTGGCATGCTATTATTTAGGGGTGTTAATCTATTATATTAAACGAAATTATATGTAGTCAAGTAGAACTCGAATGTATGCACAATTGCATTGCAAGCTTACTTAGCTTATCATGACTTTACCTTAGTTCATAATTTTCATTTTAATAGTTAAAAATACTATATTAAGCTCAGTCGGTAGAGCGTTCGGCTAGAAACGACAAGGTTCCTAGTTCGATACCGGTCCTCGCCAACTCAGCGTATTAGTAGCACAGGGATCTGGTCGGTAAAGTAAGGAACTGATGTTAGTTGTGGCGCTCCACCTCAGATGCTAAAACTATCTCCTTTGTCTAGCGCTATTGAAAAGGGGATAGACTCCTTCGCTGACTGGCTGATACCGATTTTAGGCCGCCCCGTCGACTTTACTTTTACATGCGTAAAATACGCAAGCCAAATACCTAATCAAAACATTAAATCCACCATAAAAACACAAATTGTTTTTTTTTAATTATATGCAATTCCCGATGTTAGAAGTTGTCTACACCCCTCTTCTGGGAAGAGACTAATATCAACAGTATTGTTTGAATGTTTTCATCTATTCCGACAATAAAATCATCCAAGTTTTACCACCCAATGAAACCCAAAACAAAATCCATTAAATATCACTGAGTTAAGGAGTATTCTCTGATCATAGAATAGTCACAGCAAAATTGCGCCTACGCTTACCTAAAAATAAAAAAACAAATCAGTAAATCTGTATGATACGACTAGTCGGCACTTGCCAACAGGGATATATGCAATCGCTACTCTGTAGCAGTAAGAAATAAATTCGATATCCTCCAGGTGGCATCTGAAAGGCTCACCCAAAACGAGGAATACGAAAACTTTGTCAGTGTCCATTTAGAAACAGCTGAGTGAGTACCGACCAAACTAAGAGTCAAACACTTTTTCCCTGAGAGACAGAAGCAGTTAGAGAAAAGTGAAACGATATTAATAAAGCAGCCCAACGTAATAAAACAAACCCAACTAACACCAATATACACAACCTTAGGAAAGCTCATATACAACTAACCAAAACAACAAAAAAGAACAAATAGAATACATCCAAGAACAAAGAAATAATATCAGAGTAGAGGACAGACAGTCGCGATTAGCATGGCAAACAGTAAATGAAATTAGTGGTAGCAAAGTTACCTCTAGATCAAAGTTAAAGGCAACTAGACAAAAAGATAGACTTCAGAAGTGAAAGACGACTTAGGAACCCCCCTAAATAATAACCTATAGAAAATAATACAAAAAAAAATTGTAGATAACCAACTAGACATCAAACTAGGAGATTTTACAACGGAACAACTCAACGAAGTCTTCAGGAAACTAAAAGGTAGAAAAGCTACAGGTCTTGACGAAATACCACCCGAGGTATGGAAGATGAGAAGGTTCGGTGACATACTGCTTAGGCTATGCAATGCAGTATATAGACAAAATAGAATAGATATGTGGACGAAAGGCTGCATCCTCCCATTCCACAAAAAGGGAGAACTCTGAATTGCTAAGAACTACAGAGGCTCATCTTTTACTGCTAATGCTGCTAAGATATATAATGCCCTTCTTCTTAATCGTATCCGACCCGAAATAGAGAAAATCCTTAGGATAAACCAAACACGGATTCCTCAGAAATTGATTCACAACCTCTCAGATCCTGACTATGTCTCAGGTCAGAGAAAAAGTTTCGGGCAAAGAATTAAGAGGTAACGCTGCTATTCGCAGATTTCTCCAAGACATTCGATTGGTGTGACTCGATAATTTGCACCAGACAAATTTTAAACGAACATTTTCCAGTTTTTAACAATTCACCAAAATTGCAGATTTCATAGTTTACAAAACGTTTGCTGACCAGGACTCTCTCAGAAATAATCGAGTTTAAACAATATAACCAAATTCATCAAATAATGATATTAAATATTGACGAATTAGTGTATTTAATTCAGAATGAATTTGAAATTGTAAATTTGAGAAAGTTGATAAGAAAAAAACATACAGATAAAAGAGCAATGGTTGCAATAATTTTGGGGCTACTGAACTTAATTTTAAGATTTAAGTATCATATTCATAAAAGAGACAAAAAAAAATGAAAATTCAATGCGTAATCTTTCATTTTCTTATCACTGCCTTCTGAGTCTATCGCTATTTCCCACCCACCCGCACAATTTGATTACATTTTTCAGGAAAATAATGTGTTTCTAGAGGCTAGGAAAAAAGTCAGTGAAATTTGAAAATTTATACGCAATTTTTCAGCAGATTTTGGTGCTCAAATTGTATAATTTATGCTAAAATATATATGAAAAAGATTATCACTGGCCATAGATTATTTAAATTGTTCCTACATCATACAATATATTGACAGAACGATAGATAGATAGATTTGAACAAAGTCTGATAGATAGCTATATAGATAGATATATAGATGCATCTAAAGAAAGATACTGAACAGCCCGATATATACATATGTATATGTGCGCACACACACACACACACACACACACACACACACACATATATATATATATATATATATATATATATATAATATATATAATGAACCACCTGAGATAGATAGATAGATAGATGGATTTGGACAAGCTATTATAGATAGACATAAGTTATAGTTTATTAGGATCAAAATATTTCCATAGTAAACCAAATACTTATATTCTATACAAAAACAATATCCCAGACCATAATATCTTCAGTATATTTTGATCAGCGTTTTTTCAAATATAACAACAACTGACATTTGATATTCCAGACGAAGAATAATGTTTTTCAACGAAAGAGCCTGTAGGAACAAAAATCCTAAATATTTCAAGAATCTTTTCCCTACTATATCATTAAAATTAGAATTTATAACCAATTAAAATGTACGTGATCTGACATCAATAGCAAAAAATTAAATAAATAACAATGATCAAGAGAAGACTGCGAGCACTATGACATCAATATTGTATCCATCCAGGAAACCAAGGTAGTTGTCCAATCAGATCAGCTCCGGTGCTCGAGCCACCAATTGGTGCTCATTTACCAGAATATAGCATCTTCCATAGTTTCGGCTTTGTAATAAGATTCAAGCTACAATGTCTTCAACTTTATATACGTCAGTGACCTTATTCTCTTCGGTTGAGAAATAATTCCAGTAACTGGTGTCGGATGATCAACATATACGACCTAGCCAATGAGAGAGCACAAAAAAATCATTCATCATCATGTCCCTTCATGATGATCTAATTTCAACAATGAACATCACAGATTGGTGGTTATTGTTTGTAATTCATGACTTTAAGGCCAAACTTGGAAAACTCAGACAAAGATATTGGAGTTGGATTGTATATATAGATGGAATGGGCAAAATTAATAAAAATGGGGAAGCTGATCTGAGTTCATCCGTACCCATGGGCTATTTGTCGCAAACACTGCTTTCAAACGTCCTTGCCGGCACCAAACACCCTGGACTTAACACATTGCTGACCCAAAAAGCAAAGCAAATTTCAAAGCTACAATTCCCATTTTCAAACAGATTGACTTTGTTTTATGCAAACAATAGAAATCCTAAAACATAAAATCAACCCTAGGCACTGCACTGTACTGCGCTGCAAATACTGAACTAAATAGAATGTATGCACAACAGAAAGCTTTCGGGATGCTTTTATATCAAAACAGCCAAACTTAAGATAGATCAAAAATCCGAAAATAACACAAGAACATCAGTAAACGTTTCAGAGAACTTGAGGTCAGCAGAACAGATTCCCCGGCAGATAAAATCCCCTCCACAGGTGCGTGTCCGAAAATATTCCGGGATACTAGTACTCTCATATTTACTTGCTCTATTCCAATCCTCTTAACGTCAGGGTAAATTTTGTCGAAACGTATAAAGAAAGGATAGAGACGATCAACGATTGGTTCAAGAAACAGTTTTCTGACCAAGACAACGATCAGTTGAACCTTTATATGTGACGTTAGGCCATTAAAATTTCCTATAGAAAGGAGAAAGTATGTAACCTTGTTAAATTCCTGCAAACTGGTAGTTCACCAGGGCCAAATCATATCAGCAACGACCACTTCAAGTATTCAAGTTATATCATAGCACCATCAATTAATTTTATCCTCAACTCTGTGTTTGAACAACAACACTTGATTGAATTCATTGGATTCATTGACCAGGCCACTCTAATCACACAACACAAATCCTAGAAATCACCAGATCAACCGACTAACCTACAATCTATCGCGTTGTTAAACAACATCTGGAAGATACTGTCCACAGTGACACTGCAGCACATCCGTTACATGACAATAAATTATATAATATATATATATATATATATATATATATTATATTATATATATGTTGTACCGACCGTTCCTACAGTGGAGAATATACACCGGTTCTCACTATAAATAGTGAGACACCGAGTGAAAAGGTTGTACTGTTACCGTACTGTTGCCGTACTGTTACTGTTTAGCAGCAAGCTAGCCGTTCTTTACCTTATTGTAAATACACTTGTCTCTTTTTACCCTACCTCGACTTGACTTCTTTTTACTGTTGAACTAACATCACAACAATATATTATATATATATATATATAATATATATATATATATAATTAACGGTTTAGTTACACACATATATACACACACACACACACACACACACACATATATATATATATATATATATATATATATATATATTAGATAAGCTAATATATATATATATTTATATATTTATATATAAATATATATGGAAATGTTCTCCTGTGGAAGCCAACACATGGACGTGCTAGTGTGGGCCGCCCAGCAAGGACCTACATTGACCAACTATGTAAAGATGCTGGCTGCAGCGAGGAAGAACTCCCTGGGGCAATGCAATGGATGATAGGGAAGGTTGGCGAGAGATTGGCATGGATATCCGTGCTGCCTGCACGACCTGATGATGATGATATATATGGAAATACGATGAGGAAATTAATCCGATTATATGTGAAGAAAATATTTTCAAAAAATATAACAAACACAGGATGTTACGATCAGAGGAAACAATTTTATGTGTCTATACTTAAGAAATTAATTTCTGTAACAGTGTCCTGATGATGGTTTAATACCGAAATACTTAAGTATAGACACATAAAATTGTTTCCTCTGATCGTAACATCCTGTGTTTGTTATATTTCTTGAAAATATTTTCTTCACACACACACACACACACACATACACACACACACACACACACCACACATATATATATATATATATATATATATATATATATATTATATATATATATATATATGGATTCTAACAGTTTATATATAAATGGCATAGGTTATAATAATCGATGAATACTACGTTAGGTGTGACGCGGATATGGACGAGGCAATGTAGATAGTGCCTCCTTCAGATCTATTTTTGCATCCAGAAAAGGGCCGTGTATCATGCGTTCATGTTTCCCTTATTACTGTGATTGACAGGGCGAAAAAATTACCCTGAATCTAACATTCATTTTTAGAAATGGGAGTGAAAAGTATTGCACGACTATAATACATCGTACTTAGATGGATGTATCTGTTCGTGTGTAAGCGCTTGTCCATGTGTGTGTGTTTGTTTGTGTGTATAAAAAGAAACAGGTAGGCAATAAAGGTATCTGGGAATAAAGAAAAAAAAAGGCATTGTGTCTATACGTATGCAAGTGTGTCTGCGTAGGCCTCACTTCTGAGTCGTAGAATATTATAGAATGCTCAATACTCTCACATCAAAACGTATGTTGATAAATGTTACAATGATATTTTTTAAAGTGAATATATATGTTGACATTTATTATTATATTCTGTTATGAATAGCACAGTAGCGGCCGAAACATCAGGCAAATAATAAAACATGATTTAGTTTGCCATGTTACGCAGAGTAACTGGCCAACAGTCCGAAAAATGGTGTCTAACAGACAAAAAGAATTGAGGTTGTAAAAACACACACACACACACACACACACACACACACACACACATATATATATATATATATATATATGCAATCTAAAACATCTTTTATGGAGTACCAAAGATGTATCTCTTAAAATAAAAATTGACATCTACAGAGCAGTTGTGCTTTCTATTCTACTGTATGGTGCTGAAACTTGGACATTTTACCGCAAGCACATAAACCAACTTGACGCATTTCACATGCGTTGTCTTCGTGTCATTTGCGGTATAAAATGGGATGAAAAAGTAAGAAATAGCACAATTTTAAAAATATGTGACATTGCTGGCATCGAAACCCTACTAGTCAAGATTCAACTTAGGTGGGCTGGTCACGTTGTCCGAATGAATGAGAACAGGCTTCCAAAGAAGATATTTTACGGGCAACTACCAAATGCTAAGCGTTCAATTGGACGCCCTCTCTTACGCTACAAGGACAAATTGAAGGACAATTTGAACCGCCTCGATATTGACCTGAGTGCTTGGGAAGATCTAGCATCGGATCGGAAGGAATGGCGTAAGACCTGTTTCGCTAAACTAAAGAGCTTTGAACAAAATAGACTGAAGCATAGAGATCGGCTCCGCATAACTTTAAAAGAAAAACATTTAACTCCTGTCTTGGATCATTTCGTTTGTCAGTGTGGCTTCATGGCTCGCAGCATTGGCTGGGCTGCTGTCACACTCGAGGAAACATAAAATGTCTTCTTGACAGCAGGCACAAATCACTCACTGCTGACCCTCATCTATCGTTCTCGATAGGAGAGTCCACCATATGCACATATATGTATGCATTGATATATATGTGTCTATATGTGAGCATGTGCATTAAATATGCATATATATATATATATATATATATATATATATATGAAGAAAGCAAATATCAATATGCAGAATCTTAAGAAGGCTCAGATAGAACTACCAAATAATACAATAAAGAATTAATAGAAAACCTCCGAGGCTAAATAAATTTTTAAAAACCCAGAAATTCTGTAGACACAACCTCAATTAGCATGGCAGACGATAAAAGAAGCTAGCTGCAGAAACAGCTCTCTGAGGTCCCAGATAAACGCTGTCAGCCAAGATGATAGACTTTTAAAGTAGAAAGATCACTTCAAGAATCTGCTTGAAAGAATTCCTCTATTCACAGATAAACATACCCAGGAAATCATCAATAGCCATCTAGGCTAACGTTTGGGCTGGATTAGGAAAATGAATGTGACTTCTGGCTGGGTGGAATACAGCGGTATAGGATGTTAATGTTGAATTATTTTGTGATATAAGGCATGGGGCAAATGGTCACTCCTAAATATAGACTCGTTGACTACCACGTGACCACCGAAGGCATTTCTATTGTCCAATCACTGGCACTGCTGCTGCTGCTTCTGCTGTATTAATAGAGACAACATTCTGAGCTTATTTCATTGACATTTGGATTCTCTTGGACGAAGGACTTACAAGGAATATTTTAACACCGGATTTTTATTGGCTTGCTTACTTACTTATTACATCTGGAACCTAGGATGCCGACCAGATACTTAACAGTTAAGAGTTAAAGCATTATCAAAATTTCACACATTATATATCAAAATAATTCTGAGACTATCTTCTATTAAGGATATAGTGCTCTTTTTTGTTAAAGGAACATGCTGTCAAATTTGTTGGTAGTGGTTTTGTTTTCAAAGGTTGGAGAAGAAAAAAAACAACCCCTTTGATGTAGTTTAAGATGTCTTCTAATTAAGTGTACAATTTCAAGAATATTGACAAACATTGGCCCTTTCATTTAGCAAAGCAACATAACATCGGAAATTCAGTCTTGAAAAAAAATTCATATTTCACATTTTCAGCTGTTCAAAGAAAATACCATTTTAACTGGCTGTAAAAAAAAAAATGGATAAATTACATATTTAAAAAGATTATTTTTTCTTTCCAACCATATAAATATTTTTAAGATTGGATCAGAAATACTCAAATTGTGAGTTGAACCAATTAATGAGCAAATTTGTCAATGTCAACCATTTTCACCTTAAATGCATTAGTGGGTTATCTCGAAGTTCGAAAAACATTCAAAATCAGAAAAGTTTCAGGTCTAGAGAAAAAGTCTCCTGAAATATGGAGCATAAGGGACTTCGATTATACAACGCAGTGTATAAACACACATTATGGATTTTACGAAAAGCTGCATCTTCTCCTTCGCGGAGAAATGAAACATCATAATCACTAATAACTGCAGAGATATAACTCTCACTGAAATATCTGCTAAGGATTATAATGCCCTGCTTCTCATTCTTATCCGAACTGTGTAGAGAAATGTATTTAGAGAAACCTAAAAGGATCTAGGAGAAATTGATATACAACTTCTCAAATGTTGACTATTCATCGGATTTCCGAAGGACTACGAGAAAGAAAATCTTGAAGCAACACATATTTATAGATTCAACTCCATAAACAAAGGAAAGATGGAGTAAATAATTCCCAACCCTATTGCCCTTATGGCAAGCCCCAACCCCTTTTTATCATATGGGTGCTAGAAGGCGGTGGCCGCGTGTCTACATGTCCTGGGAATGACGTTAAACTCTATCTGATGGTGAGGTTCCAGTTTTGGAGGTTTGGGGAATGTGGAGCACCCCTTCATCACCATTGCTCCCTGGTCCACTCTGACCCGGAGTGGTAGTACCTGTTAGAGTCCCATCTATGTGTTAAATAGAAAAATGTATTTATAAAAAAATTGTATTATCCATTTAAGAATTGATTTATTTCAAAACTTTATCGGCATTAAATGACCCACTGAGGTTGATATGCCGTAAAACCAAACAAACCAAACCAAAGGAGTAAATAATTTAGCATATGGTATTACCAAAGAGACTACACAGCTATAAGTATGAACTACGGACACGAAATCAATGGTTCACTCATCCAATCTTTACAGAGTTCTTTGACATTGTCACTGGAGTACAACAAGGAGGTTCATTAGCAGCATTTTTATTTATACTCTGCATAGTTTAGGGTCTATGAACCTCATTTAATCTAAAAAGGAAAAAAAATCAAACTAAAAATGGCAAGAAGCAGATGATATCCCACAGAAACTATTACAGATAAAGACTACGGTGATGATCTAGCACGTCACAAAAAGTCATCTTCGCAAAACGAACCTTGCATAGGCTAGACGAGACAATGGATTTTACATAGACTCAGATAAAAATATAAATCACGTAATTTAAAAAGATAGAACCATCTCCACATTAAATAACAAGCCTGTAATTTCACTAACATATATATATATATATATAAATATATATATATATATATATATAATATATATATATATATATATATAATTTCTGCTATATTTTTAAATAAAAGATGCTCAATATCACTGAGAGCATCTGTATCTAAGTTATGATAGTGTATAAACAGAGCCAACAGATTTTGATGACTGCCCGTGTCTCGCCTATGCGGTCAAGTCTTGGTCTGCTGATATGAAAGGCGAGAAACAGACCAAGCGGCGTTGACTCTTTCTCTATGATGACCTAAATAATATATATATATATATATATATATTATATATATATATATATATATATATATAAACATAGACACATATACATAGACACACACATACACACACCCCAAAAGTATAATTTTAAGAAGAAAAGCACAGAAATTCTCTAGAACAAAAAACAAATTTCAAACGCACACACCTATCATATCAAATGAACATATGATGAACTATACCTATTAAAAGAGTAATGAAAGCTCAGTTAATAAATTTATTACTAAGCCGTGACCTGCGTGCGACTTACGCGCAAAGACTGTGGAACGTTATATAATTTTTTTCTCACTTTTTGCGCGCAGGTCGCATGCAGGTCACGCGCAAATTGCACGCAAGGATTGGAAAAATAACGTAGCGTTCAACCGTTATTAAACAGCCATAACAGAAAAATTGCAGAAACACGCACAACCTATGTATATATATATGTATATGTGTATATATATAATATATATATGTATATCAATATATGTATTGATCAAAGCCTGAAGAAGATAATAGAATATCTGAAACACGTGTTGTGTATGTAAAATAAAAAGAATAAAACATTTTTTCTGAGAACAATACATTTTGCGGACCTTCTCTTTTTTTTATAAAATATTAAATTTTCTCCGTTGGAACCAGAACAACATCATATATATATATATATATATATATATATATATATATATAATATATATATATATATATATATATCACCTAACAGAATGTGCCATATTAGACATCTTTGTTAATGTAAGTAAGGCTTTTGTTGATATGTACAATACAGAGTATAGATTATACAATGGAAATTTCAGAGAAAATTCGCATTACATATCTGCTTGCGGATTATTGATGCACTCTAGTATACCTGTATTTCTATATGCGAATATATGCATTCTGTTTGGAGTATGGATCTGAGAGAGAGAGAGAGAGAAGAGAGAGAGAGAGAGAGAGAGAGAGAGAGAGAGAGAGAGAATATGTGTGTGTATTTGTCTATTCCTGTGCCTGTCTTTGTTTGCGTGTCTATATGTATACATGCGTGGCTGTATATGCATATTTATTTGGACCCATTACTTGCCGTCTGGATGATGACACAGTGGCCGGAAGCAATGCCGAAAGAATTGAGAAATCAATTGCCATTTGCTATCGTTGAATTAAATGGGTAATTTATTCCGGCAATGTGACGTCGATTCCGATCAAAAGAAACCGTTTGATATGATCGAATTTCTCTAATTTTCTCATTGATTCTGAATTTCTGTTGGGAATTGGATTTGTTGTCGAATCTAGTAGCTAAGAATGAATTTATAAGCCAAAAGCAAAATGGTGTATTAGGTGACACAATGAAAAAGTGGAGAAGACTTGAAGAATTGGCTTTAAGTTCTTTATTATTCCATGCACTCATATTCTGCTGAATGTGTGATATGTCTCAAAAGCTGATAAATAACGATTGCTTTTTGTTGGATTTGAGATTTAATTTGTTTTTATTCTTTACATTGAATAGTCTGTTTTATTTTTAATATCTAAGAAATAAGTCAGCCTAAAAGTATATATCTTTTGAATTACAGCCAAATTATATCGATAAATCAGATAGATATTTAGTTGACGTACGTTTTAATTGGAGGCGCTTGTAACTAAACGGTTATTGTCATGTGAAGTTGACTCAGCTACCCGGGTTAAAATCCAGGAATTTATATAGAATTGATAGGAATCGTGTATTGTAATGGTTAAAGTCATAGGAAATGAACTCGTCGACCCGAGTTCAAATCCTGGATGTGGTAATTGCATTTTACTTATCACTAATACCCTTGGGAAAGATATAAATCCTACTCTCCCTCCAGCTATGGATAAATAGTAGGGCAGACTGGGCTCTTTAACCGGTCTAGGAGAAGGAAAACTCTGAATTCAAACCTGTTGAACTCCGCTAATGGAATAGACCTTGTGTCACATCTTACTCGTGCGGAGGGTTTGGTAAATATATAGAGAGAGAATTGATATCATTGTGAGATATATGTATCCAACAATTCTCTCCTCAGCTATGAGTAAATTGTAAAGAAAACAAGGTTCTTTACCATTGGTATGGCACCCGGCCTTGAAGAAGAAAAAAACTATGTATTAGAACCAGATCTGAGGAGAGACTGACTCCTCCAGACTATTCCTGCCCAAGAGGCTATATTGTAGCGCTTACACGATCAAACCAGGTTACGTGATAATCCTATAAATCTACGCATTTTACAACAAACCTAAAAAGAAAAAAATTAATTCTAAATATTAATCAGTAGAATTTTTTTAAAGCAGTATACATTGAACAATTATACAGAAATAATACGTTTACCCTTACAAAATGTTCTAAATTTACATTCAAATTAATCAAATAATAAGAATTATAAAATACAGAATCAGAGTTATCGGAATTCTGTCATACTTAAATGTATACAAAATATCAAATACTCAAAATCTTATATGCTTCCATACTGGATAGAATACATAGTGGTACATTGATTTAAGAGTTTAATTCGTTCCACAAGTAACTCAATTCCCTTGTATATAAAATCAATTTTCTCCTTTGAAATAAAATAAAATGCTATTAATACTCCCTCCAAAACACCCTAATATTTTTGTTATGCTTTTTTAAATAAGAAAAAATAGCACTGTATTTTATAAAAACTAACAAAATACTATTTTTTCTTTGGTGTAATAAATTTGGAATATTACATGCATGTGGAGAAGTTATTAACATAAACGTATCTGAAGCCCGCCTTTGTCTAAAGTTTAGCTCAAAACAAAGATCAAAAATCCGACCGAATGACAGCACATACCTCGGAGCACTAGTGAATCAATGTGCCTCTTTATAAGCAAGAGTCATTTAATTTACTTTAATTATATGCACCAATAGTTTTGTTTGTTTTGTTTTGTTTTACGGCATATCAATCTCAGTGTGTCATTTAATGCCGATAAAGTTTTGAAATAAATCAATTCTTAATAGATAATACAATTTTTTAAAAAATACATTTTTCTATTTAACCATATATGGGACCCTAACAGGTACTACCACTCCGGGTCAGGGTGGACCAGGGAGCAAAGGTGATGAAGGGGTGCTCCACATTCCCCAAACCTCCAAAACTGGAACCTCATCATCAGATAGTTTATCGTCATTCCCAGGACATGTAGAACCTCAGCCACTGCCTTCTAGCACCCATATGATAAAAAGGATTGGGGCTTGCCATAAGGGCAATAGGGTCGGGAAAATCATACAGGTGCTGGGGCTTGACGTGACCAGCCGATTGATCGGAGGGGGCCTCTCGACCGCCCGTCTAGACCAAGATAGGGCCAAAGTGGAGTATTTCATGTCATGAACTGCTCATCCACCTGGGCTCTATCCATAAGCATCACGGGTCGCCACCACGGCCAACAGGTGGCCCCATTGGGGGAGTCTTACCCCTCTGCAGAGGTGCAGTCGGTGCATTCTAACGACAGGGCGGTGCACCAATAGGAAATGTTTGATTGATTGATTTTAACGACATGTTGAACTGTATGAAATTATTTTATACCTAGAAGTTGGAAAATACGTACATTGTACGTTTATATTTATATTTTATATGTTCTCTTGGAGTTTTATGAACTGTTATATGATATCCTTATTCCTATCTAATACAAAAATAATTTGTAAATAAATCTGTTTGCCCGACAGATTGGACCATAAACGTTACTTTCAGGGTTGTTTACACAACGATGTGGCATAGGTAATTATGCTTAATAATAATCATCTGTGTTCACACTTTGATATAGCTTCAAGTAATTAATAATAATCATTAGTAAACAATCATAGTTTGAAGTAACTAAATTCAATACAAATAATCTACAATTGTATAGAATAAAATATCCTGTTTAATACAAATAGCTTTCGAACAGACCTATTTGACCTATAAATGGGATTCTAAAAATTACTAACATTGAGGGTCAAAATGAATATGGGAGTAATTGCAATAAAGGGAGACTCCACACTCCCCGGATCTGGAGCCTCAATATCAGATGCAGTATAATGTCATACAAAGGACCGCCTTTTTGACGCCGGTTTTACCTCTTTTCAGTGGATGCAGTCAGCATAATCTAAGCCACATTAACTGTAAAATATCTGAAGAGAATCGATTTCAAGCCATCGGAAGGTAATACTGAACGAGAATAATTACTAATATCAAGAAAATGACCTTAAATCAATGTAGAAATGTAAAAAATGTTGATTTGATTTCGATTTTGTTGGGAGTGTAAAGATCGAGCATGGTAAATCCAGAACTTCTTCAAGGCCAATACAATGACATATAGTTGTTCATGCTTGCCAATATTCACTCTTGAATGAAAATTGCTTGAAGCCCGTATAAAGAAGCTTTCGGTGGATGCTACTCATATTTCCGATATTTGGCGAATATACTCCTTTTCATCATTCGGTCATTTTCAACTCTAATTTAAATATATGTTCAATATTTCCAATAGCAATTTAAGAGAACTGAATCGTCATGCATAGATATCACTTTCTGTTGAATGTCAAATGTCAGAGTATTCTTCCTAGGTCAAATCTGAACGTCAGATTCTAGGATATCGATGTGAAAACTAAACTTCAAACATGGCATGCAAACTCTCTTTGATCGGGCCGTTTTGTTTAATATAATATTCCAAAAGTAGATACACATACTTCCTCAACGAAAGCAAAAATGACCATTTTTGTTGGGCTAGCGATTGTTTTCGATAGTTGAATTGCTTAAAGAAACGTCTTTCTTTTATGACTAGTGCGGTATCCATTTTATTCATGTAGTAATTAAAAAAGGATATCAAATGTGAATGAAAATATGGTCGAATAGAGGACATTATTGTCGTATGAAAAAGCGATTCATAAAATCATTTCGCACAAAAATAATATGCTGACCTGACCTATTTTTCACAATATAATTATCGATTTTCCTTCCGCTTTAGATTATCATTATATTTGTACAAAATTATTTATTATTCAAATCAATCTGATGAAGGACTTTTAGTTTATGTCAAAAATCTCCTGAAGAAAATATACATTTAAACTACTGAACCAATTGATTGCTAAATATATTAATATTGAATCTTGAGCAATGTTTCAAGAGGATAAAAATAAGTTAAATATCGTACACAACTATTTGTTAGGCAAATTCTATGTTTATTTCTTTAAAATATACAGAATTGAAGATTAACATAACTTGGCAGAGCTTTATCGATGTGTAGGGCGACTGATTATTCACAACGAGTTGCCGAATGTTGGCAAAGAAAAAAGAAAAAACTCACAGTTAAAAAAAAATAACACATTTTTATTGATACACAATTTATGAAAAACAATAATGCATCACATGAAGAATAACATTTAATCATTTCGACTGGAGTTTACTTTGTGTATTTCTATTAATAATGGAAATTGTATTTCGGTCTGTAACAAAAACTACGTCATAGCTCTACGTCACAGTTTACGTCACAATATTATTATGCTATATACACCCAAAATTTGAGTAAGCAATTTTAAAATTTTTTTTTAATCTCGTCCCTTTTTTTTTACAGTAATAAGAAGTTAACTAAAAACTTTACAAATAAATAAATACCTACGATTTTGTTTAAAATTGATGTGTAAAATATTCAAAATAATTGTTTGATTATTACATGCACACAACATTTTATTTGAGCGGGACGGGGCTCAATTTTCATTTCGAATTTTTTTTTTGTCTTTTGTTTTTTTACTCCTTTATTAAATATGAGGATTTTTACTCCTTTATTAAATATGAGGATTTTTACTCCTTTTAAATATGAGGATTTTTACTCCTTTATTAAATATGAGGATTTGTCTTACTTATCACACTAATCCTCTGACATTGCATTTTTAACTCCCACCCTCTCAGGCAATGTCTTTCAAATATTTATTTTTACGACGCCCGGAGCGTGTTTTCTGTTGCTAGTATTAATAATGATGGTTACTTTTGGGTTGCGCAAAGTGATATTTGGAGATGAGTATTATTTCGCCTATGTCAGTCTGACATTTTTCTGTATCTGCCTGTGTCACTTCGTATCACCTCTATCTCGTGTTTTTTTTTTTCTTTTCAGGTGTTATATCGGTTTTCACTTCTGGAAACAACTTGGGATTTTCCATTTGATTTAAGTCGTTCTTTTTCAAGTAAATGAAATTCCAAACACGACGGAGATTGCACTATTTCTGTCTTGCATGTCTACGTTCGTTTATTGGAAAAAAATGTATCCTAACAAAATTACATTGTTTATATTTTTTAGTTTTCTCCGCTACTAACCACATTCCTGGTTATCTTATTTTTCCGAATGGTTGACACATCTCGTCATTAATCGGGGCGTCAGCTGACTCACATTCAAATGACCGAATTCGAATGAAAATGTCTATATTTTGGTTGAGGAAAAAATCAGAATTGTCATTGTCTGTTTATCTGCTAGAATTTGTTCATAGTATCAAATACAATTAGGCTTTTCATATTACAAATAAAAATAATATATATTCTTTAATATCATTCTTTCAATAAAACAGATGAATATTGTTACAGTTTCTTTAAAACAGGATTTGATATCTGTATTTAGATCGAACGTATTCTTAATAGCAATTTCATTCAGATGTGAATATTTAATTAATTTTTGTAATTGTTAGCTTTGTGAGACAATATCATGTTTATCTCTATAAATAAAATGCTCTTTATTTTAATACAAGAAGCGGCTACCCAGCATTGCCTGGGTAGTGGGAGGATAATAAAAATTAGTCTCGAATTGATTGTTTTGGTTTTATATGATTGATTTATGTTTTAATCACAAGCACAACCAATAACTTTCCCTTCCCTTACGATTCAAATCCTATTTTTAGATATCTTCCCAGATATAAATAAAATTCATTATTTTTGCACAAAAAAGTGAATGTATATATATATATATATATATATATATATATATATATATATATATTTACTTTGTCATTGTTTTATTTTCATAGTTTCCTCCAGGTATTGTGAAAAAAGGACTGGTGACTTACCGTCTGGAGCTGCTGGTTGGGTTGAGGAAGTTCTGACTCTTGTGATTGAACACGAGACCAGAGAGAGATTGCATTATGTAGTTTCCTGTCGGAAGTTGGAGGGGTGGGGAGACATTGCAGCGCCTATATAATGTGCTTTCCTTCCCCGTTCAACCATTCTTCTTCGCTCCCGTGATCAACTACGGTTATAGAAGTTTTTTACGTAGTGTTTACTACTTGTTAGCACTTGTTACCAGACCCTATGCAGGAGTGGGTCGCAAAATATTATTATAATACTCGTCGGCTTGCTCCACCTGGGTCACCAGTGTTCAACTATTTAATTTTTCTACAATATACATATATACACACCAACTGCCCTTTATATATGTATAGATTAATTGTTAAATATGAAACTTTTTTTACTAAGACAAATTTAAACTTAATTGCTAATCATTATACTGCAATGAGCTTTGGAATACTGTGTTCTTAGTTGTACTGTTTATTTAAATTTCTCACACCTATAAATCTATTCAAATGGCTTCTCGTATTTTTCACAAACATTGTAATGTGTATAAATCTAACTTTTTTTTTCAGTCATAAAATTATTTGTTATTTTTCTATTAAGTTCCGTTGCCTTGGAGAATATTGGATTTTGTCGTAAATGATAATATTCTGGTTTGTATTTGATTAATTCTTCATTTGATTTTTAAAAATCTTTAGCTATTGATAAACTATATGTCTTATATATTCCTGAAGCTTTTTCACGACAAACAATATGGGGCGTTCAATAATATGCAAGATAAGGAATCATTCCTTACTGCTGACAATATAGAACACAGTGCAACCTGTAACAGGTCACTTGAAGGGCAATTCCAAGTAATTCATCCTGCTCTTCAATATGTCATAAAAGATGAATTACTCAACATAGACTTTTAATAATCTAATAGTCACCCATTTACGTAGCTATTGAAGATTTTCTAGAGCGTGAAAATGATATAATAAAATTGACTGATTCCACAAGTAATAAGAAGCTGCGTAAGTCCTCCCGGAATATCTGAGATGTTAGACGAGATTAGCTGTTTTGGTCAATATAGAATGTCTTATTATTGTTCCCTTTATATAAAATGTGAATATTTGTTCAATGGGGAAAATAAAAATAAAAGACTATTATGTTCTAGTCTATTTTGATGACCCTATATTATTGCTGACTTGTTCAGAGATGAATAAAAGAGAGTCGTGTAGAATAACGAAATAAATATTTCTTTTTACGATTCTCCCACTTCCAAAAATGACAAGTTTTCTTTAGTGTTAGCAGTTTTCTTTCCTGTTAATTCAATTGTTTAACGGAAGGTATTCTTTTATGAATAGTGCGGTATCACTAAGATGTTGTAAGCACTTGTTTGATAAACCGACCCGAATGGTTCTAAAATCAGGTAAGATTAGTATCTTCTTTAGAAATCAGATATAATAGTTGCTTTTAAACTTCTGTTTGTCTGGTTCAAAGAACTCAATAACCAAAAATTCTTAAGTGGTCACACGTCTAAGTAATGAGAATTTGACTGCAACTGTCTGGAGGAAATGACTGTGTTCGATGGGATTTAACCATGAGTTATTGTTGTGGGGTTTTAAGGAGTCAAATAAGAACAAAACGACGGGTAACAAATGTAGGAAAATGTATTAACAAAAGAGTAGACAATTACAGTACAGAGAAGTGGGAAATACGTCCGACAATAGAGTTATGAGCTGATTCGCATTGGCTTACTCTTCAAATCATAATTGTCCCTGTTACTTATAGTAACAGTCGGCGCATTCCATTAGTCTATAGGGTATATCACCTATAACAGTTATATAATCAGATGTTGAGGAATTAACAGGGTCAGGAGGTTAGAATACACAGTAGTACACCATCACTTATATTATTATATAATTCGTGGGTTGCCTACGAATTAGAACTGTAAGTGTAAGAAAATTTGAATAATGATAGGGTAAATGGAAAATTACCATTAACCGTTGTAGAAGCGATTGACCAGTTGACCCTTCGCTGACCTAGCCGCTGATTTCTCATTGTTGGAAGGCAAGCATGAAAAGGGAACTGACTTAGAGTTAGATTTTGGCGGTTAGCTGAAGTAAGCAGACATGAAGATCGTCTGTTCCCAAGTATGCATTATTCTCGCCGCGTGGTTAAACCTTTTTGGACTTCGGTTTTAATAAAAACGTCTGAAAAATAAATCACGTATTGCTTCATTATTAAAAACAAAGAGGGTGAACACAAAGGAAGCCGTATCAAGCCGGGTAAAAAAATCAACCGAAAAGAACATAGCCAGTCGACGAAATCTGAACCCACATATGAACTCCCCCTCTCGTTTTACCATTTATATACCCGATGAAAAGGGGTATATAACAATATTAACATATGCAACTAGAATATATATTTTTTTACAAAATAGGATTAGTAAAATTAGGTTTAGAAGTAATAGAACAAAAATACTATTACTATAAATTTTAATATTCCTGAATGAAATGATTCAATATTTCTGAATGGAATTACCCACCTTATATAAAAAAGGGGGGTGTTTTGTTATATAAGGTGTGTGCTAGATACCCACTCCTACTTATAGACTCGGCGATAATCATGTGACCAACGTATTGGCCAGTCACTGGCAGTACTCTGCTGCTGATATTGATATTTATACCGGCTGTTCTGGTCATACCTACTCATAACTACTTGAACCTTCGTGAACGACGGAACATAGGATTATATCACTGGACCTTTGACACTACGTAGATTCCATAACGCAGGACTTATTCACTTACCAAAGGATTCAATAACTTACTTACTTACTTACTTACTTTAAGTCCTTTTCAACTGGCCAAGGATGGCGGTCAGAAACTTAACAATATTTAAAATATCATTTATTGATAGATCTTTAAATCATAATAATGAATGACTAAAAATATTTAACGTGTTTTTTGCCTTTTAAAAAACAATTCAGACAATTGCGTGAAAGATGAAGAGTAAAAGATATGTATTTAGAAGAAGATAACAAAGCCCAATTCGCGAAGCACAAAGGTGATAACAAAATGGCAGTATTATATTTAAGATTGAATCGCTAAAAATAAAGTTATGGAAATTTTTCTTAATTTGCCTCAATAATGTTTATCATGTTGGCCAACTGAATTTATCAAGTGAATCTAATTCAGCTTTAGTGTATTTCGACGTGATGATTCCTGAGATATTTCAAGATGTCAACTATCACAATCCCCTTAGATTAATATCTAAAATTGATATGTGTAGAGCAATAACTTGATACCTCCATAATAGATAGAGTGATTTCTAGGACTATTCAAATATAGTTTGTAATTTTCTTATTTAAAATGAACACACATGGGAATATAAAAGTAATTATAAAAGGGTAAAAGAAATTAGTCTGGTATCGGAAATTTACAAATTGGATAATTCAATGATTAATTTAGAATAATTACAATTATAAATTGAGCCAGAGACAACAAAGAAAAGTTATCATTAACATATAGGAACAAGTGAATATATATATATATATATATATATATGTGTGTGTGTGTGTGTGTGTGTGTGTGTGTAGCCACACTTATGCGAAGCATCATTGTAAGCACAGATATTGCTGGTTGCACGGGTTTCTATGACTCTCTCTCTCTTCTCTTCTCTCTCTCCTTCTCTCTCTTTCTCTCTTCTTTCTCTCTATCTCTTTCTCTCTCTCTCTCCCCTCTCTCCCCCTCTCTCTTTCTCTTTCTTTCTTTCTCCCTCTCTCTTAACACTTAACTATCGATCATTGCCCCTCCAAGTCTTCCATACAGCATCCTGAATCCGCACTGAGATTATCAATGTACGTTTTTGCTTGTTGGTCTACATTGCTGTCTGTTTAGATGTCCACATGAAAATGTTTTTATTAGTGTTATAGGTGATATACCCTATAGACTAATGGAATGCGCCGGCGTTATATAAGTAACAGGGACAATTATGGCTTGTAGAATAAGCCAATGCGAGTCAGCTCATAACTCTATTTGTCGGACGTAATTCCCACTTCTCTGTACTGTAATTGTCTACTCTTTTGTTAATACATTTTCCTACATTTGTTACCCGTCGTTTTGTTCTTATTTGACCCCTTAAAACCCCACAACAATTAGTTCGTTTTTACTTGTCCAGCAGACCCAGCTGCTTTTTCTTGGGTGTTGCTTTAGGATTTGTCCAAGACAATACGCAAAACACTTGTGTAGTTCCTATTTAACATTTTTTCCGAACGCTTCTGTAAATCCAATTGTTGTAGTCATAGAGTAGCACTGACGGCTGCAGCTTGGAAGAAGTCTTGCTTTATATTATCAGAAAGATCACATTTCCATATGATAGATAATCTGTCAATAGCAGTCCAAGCGTATACTGACATTGCTTTCTGTAGATGAGATATTGCTACTCAGGTATGTGAACTGGTCTCCTAATTTTAGTGGCTTGCCATAAAATATATAAATATTTGCAAATAAAGCAGTTTACATAAATATACACAAAAGATACACATATACTCCCTATATATATATATATATATATATATATTATATATATATAATCCAAAAGTCCAGAGAAGAAATCTTCCTTACGACACAGAGTTTTATTTAAACAAAACCAAGTCGCAGTTTGAGAGCTCAATGTGTGCTTTTAATGTTAGAGTCACAGAGCAAATATATGAGTAAAGAAATAACAAAAGACTTAGAGACTTAGCATTATAGTCTATTTCTAAGCTCCCTGAAATAGACTATAATGCTAAATCTCTAAGTCTTTTGTTATTTCTTTACTTATATATATATATATATATATATATATATATATATATATATATATATATATATATTTCAAATTACAAGCCGTCACTCGGTTGATTTTTTTGTTTTGCATTGTGAGCTTAAATCTGAGGCACGAGCGAGTTTCAGATACGCTAATGTTGATAGGTTCACTAAAACATTTAAGTTTCCAAATTTATTACGACATAGAAAAATGTCATTTATAAAAAAAATTAAACACATTACCGCATATAATTCATTACATTCTATTTTATTATGTGTTTATACAATACAATGCTATTTTCCTTATTCAAAAATATGACCAAAATTGTGGTGGTGGGGGCTGGAACAGATTAAGGGAATTTGAGTTTATTTCAATTGGGAAGATCTATTAGATAAATTAGGAAATTGAATTACGAGTGGGACTTTTTAGACAAAATGGCACCCAAACAATGATTGAAAGAAGTGATGAAATGTTAACGAAATTCCCCAATCTTTTCACGTTTTTGCTGGAATCCCCACTTTTGTCTACGTCGATATTTTGCAAAAAGCTAATCAGTCGTTTTTTAGTATACTCTATACTAAAGAGCTTTAAACATTCTTTAACGAGCAATCCATTTTTCTCTATTAACTTATATTAAATCGGTCATTATTATATACACTCTATGTTTATCTGAGACACGCCATGGTAATAAATCTCATACTATTCCATCACATTTGCTTTGCAACATTCAAAGTCGGTATCTTATAAACCATGAACAACGTTAAAATAGATTGTGATAGTTCTATGTATTAACATTTGTGTATATGCTTTCATGCAAGTCTCTCAATGTGTGTCTAAGTTAATTTCTATTGAAAGGTATTTATCGTGTTTTTCGGGGCTTCACCAAATCTCGGTGATGAAACCCATCAACTATAATAAGGCCTATGTGATCCTGAGAATTCTTCCAATGACGTTTCCTGAAAAACAACAACACTAAAAGACTTAAATATTTTGCAATATATTGTCTGATCAGTGCACCCAAGGACCAGGAAGTGCATGGGGGTCAGGTGCAGCCTGGAAACGAAAACAGGATGTGGCCCTGACCTGATATTTTGCGCCTGGAAATGCAGGTGAACATTTGACATGATTTATGTGCAGAAATCTGTAGGCGTAGCCCATAGCCAATGAAAACAGCCTGCGTGGGCGAAGAGGCGTGTCTACAGAAAAACTGCGTTGGTGTCACAAACAAAGAGGCCTGACACCAGGGGTCAGACTACAATAAAAGAAGCCCGTAGAGATCGATTAGACAGACAACGATCAGGTTCGAGATCACTTGAAAAGAACTCCCGAAGGCTCCACGTTTGCGTAACTCTGCCAACGACTCTCAGCTGTACACAACCGAGGGAATAAACATCTCATCTTACATTTTCCTAAATACAAGTGTTTGTGTTCTTTGACGGGTCCTGTGTGTAACAGTTTGAGATGAATCCAATCATAGAATTTTTCATATCAGCAAAAATAGCGTGGAAGAAAAAAATATCCGAAAAACATTTGCTGTCACTTAGTCTCCTATGATGGCCCTCAGATTACACAAGTGAGAAAATTAACCAGTAAGTAATAACCATACACAAATCTATTGAACAAAAGCATTGTAGAGTAATCCAAGAAAGCAATTGATATTGTTCTACAAGTCAATACAAATCCCATCATAAAAGAAGCAGAAAAGGTTACAAAGTATTAGGATAAGAAGATTAAGAACCTATGTAAGAAGTTGCCAATCAAGATTGGACATGAACGTTTTGATTAGATACCAGTTAAAATCTATGCAACAGACTAAGAGTAGATCACATTCTTAGGTACTGATTACAGATTTTGTAAAACGATACATACTTCTTATGTTAAGATTACATTTGTTCTAAAAATCCGGCACTAAAGCTTTCGAATATATTTTGATCTGTAGCTATGAGAGCCATCCGATAGTAAAGAAAAAAGAAAAAGAAAAAAAAATCAAAATGTGCTAGAACTTCACCATGGAACTGGGGAGACTATCTAACACCGTGTGATGCTTAGGATTGTGCCAAAATATCTTATTTGAGAGAGGATACAATGCAGATCCGGGAAAGACTTTCATACAGTGTAAACTGTGAAAGGAAATTGATAACGATACTGGAGTTTAAGAATACATTTAGTCAAGAATATACAACGGGAACCAACACATTAACGATACAAATATGCAAATGGACAAATAATAATAATAATAATAATAATAATAAAGCGAAAATTGATAAGACCCAACAAAATAGTAAATGTAGACTTTGCGGTAATAGAGATGAGACTGTAAACCATATACTCTGCGAATGTAGCAAACTAGCACAAGGAGAATACAAAACTAGACACGACTGGGTTGGGAAGGTGATCCACTGGGAATTATGCAAAAAAATTAATTTTGACCACACAACAAGATAGTATATGCATAAACCAGAATCTGTTCTTGGTAATGAAACGCACAAAATTCTCTGGGACTTTGAAATAAAAACGGACCACCTTATCTCAGCAAGAAGACCAGACCTAGTGTTGATAAACAAAAAAGAAAGAACTTGTCAACTGGTGGATTTTGCAGTGCCAGCAGATCACAGGGTGAAGCTACAGGAAAATGAAAAAGTGGACAAATATCTGGATCTTGCCAGAGAACTGAAAACGTTATGGAATATGAAAGTCAAAGTGATACCAACTGTAGGTGGTGCACTTGGAACAGTCCCAAAAGGATTAGAAAAGGGCTTGGAAAGTTTGGACATCAGAGGAAGGATTGAAACCATTCAGAACACTGCACTGCTGCAATCTGCCAGAATACTCAGAAGAGTCCTGGAGACCTGAGGAGACTTGCTGTCAATCAGACTCCAGTGAAAGACCATCAGCTAACACTGATTTGAAAACTCAAAAGGAGTAAATAATAATAATAATAATAATAATAATAATAATAATAATAATAATAATAATAATAATAATAATATAAGAAGAAGAAGAAGAAGAAGAAGAAGAAGCTAAGAGCAAACGCAAATACACATTCAACTAACGCAACTTTGAAGAGAAAAAGAGAAAACAGCAAATTAAGATGGAAAAAATAAATTAAAATATACTAGCTATATACTGAGACAGAACCAAACAATACAAACAAAATAGTATCTTCCGTAACAATGAATAGAAGTTTTACGAACAATTTGGTGGATCAAAAACAAACACAAAATGAACATCCAGATGCAATAGACACCAAACTGTTCTATAGAATATGGGGGAAAAGAACACATCAAAACATATAAATGAGTAAATGACCATAGAAATAAAGTGAGAGGACTCGAGAAAAGGACCTGTAGCAAGCCATACACATAATTACACTCAGGGCAACACTCAAGAAAGTAGCAAACTGAAAAATTGTTACATAATTATTAGTCACCTAATATTTATGGCAATAGTGTAGAAACATAATGGCGATTAGTGCAGCTGATGGCCTTGAGGGAGAGTGACAGCGCTTGACCTCACTCTCACCTTCCGGGGATAAATCGTGAGAACCGGAAGGCATAGAAGACCCTGTTCCGGTTTAAGGATAGAAGTAACTCAGTCAGTTAGAGGGTAGCAGCGAGCTCGAAGGGGTAAGTCGTGTTATACAAGCGGTCCCTCAACTGCGCAGGTGTCTGGGTTGGGGATTTGGAAATAAAGTAACATCAACGTAAATCGAAGTCTTGTGTTTATTACCTAAAAACTAACAATGACACAGGGCTTCTGATAAGTTGAAATCCCTAACAGAGACCAGACCCGAAATCCCCATAGAAGACCAGATCTTAGAAGATATACCAAGTTAACACCAGACGCTAGACCAGACCAAGATGATAGACGATCAGAATACCAAAGCCGGCCAGAAAAGGAGACGACTAGAGTAAGAAGTAAGAAAGGGTATACAACATTACATGATTTGGTACCGTGAAAACTTAGTATGCAACAAAATATCAGGTTGTATACATGGATTCGGATTTTAAGAATTCACTTCCATCAAAATTATATCAAAGCAAAAATTGATAAGACACAACGGAACAGCAAATATAGAGTGTGTGTAGACACAGATGAGGCAATAAACCATGTATTAAGCGATTGCAGCAAACTAGCAAAACGAGAATACAAGGCTAGGCACGATTGAGTTGAAAAGGTGATCCACTGGGAATTGTGCAAAAAAATAAATAAATCTATAAATTTTGACCATACAACAAAACTGTTTATGAATAAACCAGAATCTGTCCTTGAGAAATCTCTGTTTCTCATCAACTTGCCGATGGGAAGCAGCGCCAGGCCTGGTCAGTACTTAGATGGGTGAGCATTTCCAAAAAGAAGGTACTATAAATATCCTGAGGACTGTGTGCTTGTTGTGAGGTGTAGTTTCGTATTCCTTGTAGTAGCAATAGTAGTAAATCTCTGAGCGTATCCTTACTGAAACGGAGAGGTTTTATTTCCCTCGTCGATCTATTGCTTCTCCTAAATATCCTTGGGGGTGTTCTTCGTATTTGTGATCGCGGTCTCATTTCATCAGAACTGGATCCCTCGTATGGCACATCGGAATCCGACGCGCTTTCATCAATTGGCTCATTAACGTCTCCATCATATTGGTTTATATCCTCGTTTCTTTCCGATTCCTCCATAATCATGTATTCTTCATATATATTCCTTATCTGATCAGCGTGGGCCAGCACACTTCTCTCCTGTGTTGTTATTATAGCTGTGTTGTGATGTGTAGTTCCGTATTCTTTGTTGTGGCAATAGTAGTAATCCTCTGAGCGTATCGTAGCTCTATCTCTTAGCTTCTCGTAGCTAGTTATTTTATGTCCTCTAAAGTATCTCTCTATATCTCCTGCTGTAATACACATATGTAAATGAGATAACACGTCATTGGCTATCTCACTACAGTGCTAAGCAAAAATATTATAGAAAATGCCAACTATAGTTTTATTACCGTACAATAAAGAGTTCATTGTTCCCTAGCGAATATTCATATGGAATGTTACAGAATGTAAAAAAATAAAAAAATAAATAAATAAATGCAGTTGACCTATTGTAGCAAATTTTAATTTCATTGATAAAATAAATGAATCCATAATTAAAACTCAACTACTTCTACTTATTGAATATTCAATTTAGAGAATATTTGTCCAAATCTATTCGTAATTGTATTTACACGATCGTTTGCGTGTTTATACAAGATATTTTATGACTTCTGAAATGTTAATGTTTATCCTTACGTCACTTTATCAGGAAAAGTACATCAATGTGCAAACATGATTTTCCTTCACTAGCCTTTTAAGAAAGCAATAAAACCGTAAATATCATATTAAACGTTTTGTAAATAAGTGTAATCTAATTACGCATTAATTTGTTTAAATTGCCTCCTGAATGAAACATTGTTTTGTTGTTGTTTCTTTATAATCGTAAAAACTTATTTCCTGAAATGGTTTCCTTGGTAATAAATTTGTAAATTCATATTAAGGGTCTGCATAGTATCAGCTACCCAAAAGCGTCTATTTGTTAAGTATTATATTGACTGTTTAATATAGTATCCATTATATATCACTGGTAGGATTTATTTAAAAGAAATAAGTTACAACTTTGATTCACTTTAATGATTTTACATAAGAAAGTAGCTAATCCTACTTTAAAGAAAAGAAGAATTATACATTTAGTTTTACCTAAATCTACATTTGATTGCCATATATGCAGAAAGCCTGGAACTTTTATCGTTGATCTTATTTTTACATTAACTAGTGGTATCGGATTATATACTTTCTTAAATTGTGTCATTTTATTCTTTTCGGGTCGTTAAAACCGACCGATCTGAATGGCATCAGGTATCCTACGTTTGTAATAATTCTCCTAAGTATTTTAACCGATAGTTTCAGTACTGTGTAGTGGATTTTTTTTTCAGATTACTACAATGGTAAAAATAAAACAGCCAACGAATTTGCTCATAACTTTATGAATATTGTTATAAAGTTCACAAAATTTTCACTAAATGAAGATAATGAAACTGGAAATCAGTGCATCATCAATGTTTTCTTTTGGTTGAATTTTGAAAAGTTATTAAAAAAATATAGATTTTAGGGGTAAGAATAATTGGAAGTTAAGATTTTAGCCTAAGAATTTTAGATTTCTCCGTTTTTCTACACTTTTAAGACTGAAAAAAAAATCAACAAAAACAACACATGAACTTGCAACGTGTAACGAGATGATGAAGGTCCTGAGTTTTGGGAGGACTACTACAGAAAAGAGAGGAAGAAGAAATAAGAGACAGTAAAGGTTTTCAAAAAAAGTGATGAACATAAAACGGTTTATCGTGAATTTGACCGGGGCGTGACCCCCCGAATTGAGAATTGAAAGCCAACCGGAAGTTTCGGGTGTTGACCGGAACCGGAAGTCAAGTCATGTGGTCACGAGGAACGACGAAGAAAAATACCGGTCTCTTTTTGATTTCGGACAGCGTAGAGTACGGACGGGCCTCTGGTCCCTAGTGTGGGATTACAGTAATTTAACAGTGTCCTCCCTCTCTTTCTCTCTGCCTTTCCTCCTCTCCGACACAACCCACGAGACGAGCCCGAAAATAAAAGCTAAGCAGCTTGTGACGATATATTTCTCGCGTTGTACCTTTTTATCGACAAGACGACCGCCGCGTACCAAATACCTTTTTAGTGTCGGAATGTGGAGGCACGTTGACAAGAACCGCTATACAATATATATCGCTATTAGAACGTTACAAACGTTCAGAGGTCTAAAATGTAGGTCAAAATTCAAATCTTTAAATTTAATCAGCTTGGGAAGAGGGTGTACTCTTTTAGAAAAAAGAAAAGGGTCAAATAGTTATCACCATAGTATCGCAGCGTTCACACAAGATAAAGCTAACATTCACACTGCAAAGCACCCCCGAGTAGTTCCCAATCCACAATATTAATATTTTGAGTTAACCTGTGAGGACACCAGATCTCAAGCTCATCGAGAACCTCTGGGGAATCTTATCAAGCCAGACAAATGCCAATGGATGATGTTTTGAAAACAAAGAAACGCTGTGGCGACTCGTTCGTGATGGGGAACGATTCCACTTGAAACGTTAAAAAGATTAATTAAATCTATGAATTTTCACTTTGAAGATGCTGTACAATGTGAAAGGAATGCGTGTAAATATTGAGTTTTGTTTATTTGATAAAAGTTGGTTGCTTTTTTTTTAAATGGAATTTTTTAAAAGGAATTTTTGAAAAGGTGTCTTACCTTTATTTTCCCCTATGTTGCAGATTGACTGTTGTTCAGTTTGTTTTGCGCGGGAAGTCGAAAGGACAAAGGAAAATTGAACTGAGAAGACAATGTCTAAGGTAGACAGAGGGTCTGGTGTGACAAAGGACTCATCTGGACAAACGCGAATTTGAACAAAGAGAAAGGACTTCCGGTCAAGGAACAAAAGGATGTGTGGGCGGTCGTCAGTACTTAAGCGGTTATCAGGGCAGCCCAGAAGGCAGACCCCAGGAGACGGCGAAGAAAGCACAAGGTGTCTGACCGTCGACACGGTTGGGCGCTGCTGCGAGCAGTGAGGCGCGCCCACCCCGTTCACCCCCGATCGCCAGCCTGCAACATTCGTAGCGGCGTTGTCCAGCTCGTCCACCCACACGCACCCACCACGAGATGAAAGAAATAAACGTTAAAAGTCTTACTACTACATATGTCTACGTGTGAATCCTTATACTCCATTATTAACACATACGACCCAGCAACAGTATATAACATGTACGATTTTGTGGCCCGAGTCGAGCGCTATGCAACACCTATTCTTACCCAAAAAATAATTATTTTTGAAATAACTTTAAAAAAAGTTAACCAAAATAAATACATTGATTAAGCACTGACTTCTATTTTCATTGTTTTTGTTTGGTGATGATTTTATGAACTTTGAATGAATATTCATAAAGTTATGAGCAAATCCGTGGGTCGTTTTATCTTTAATCCCACGACTGTAGTTCCGCCATTCTCTTTTTCGCTGTCTTCGGGATTGTTCTCTGATCTCGGTCTACTTATGTGTAGTATCACTGTCATTTTCATGTTCCCTAAATTTTTCATCTCTCAGGAAATGTGCAGGTATTTATCCAGTTTTGAGATTTACATTATTTTATCCTGATATCTAGTGGAACGACAAAATAAACAAAATTGACAAGTTTTTCTTTTTATTAGCAAAAACTATATTGGGTCTTCTAAACCGTTTTAATATCTGATCCATTCTCATCATTTTATTTTCTTATGAATATCCACCGACATCTGAAACTTGTTTAGCTATATTTTGATACTACTATACTCCCTATATCTTATTATAATGGAGATTGTCTGTTTTTCTGTCTGTAACCGAAACTATATTACTACTCAAGTCACAATTCCCTTAATTATTTACGTCAAATTCTCCATGATTTCATTCTTTTAAACCTTCAGTTATTAATAAAAATTGTTTTACATTATTAACACTGTTGACCATATCTACGTACTAATAACATGCAATTGTATTTATATATACAACGAAATAGCGGTTTACAGTTTGAACGAGGAGGCTAATTTGCATATTGATATTTAACATTTTATTTTAATAAATATGTGCTTGGTATTATTGATTTCTAATTGTTTGGTTTTATCTTAAGAAATATAAACAAAAATCTCGTGGATAAATCTTAAAGAAATTTATTTACAAGAAAGAAATAACTGTAATATTATCCTTTACTTCCTATTTTAACTAAATAGTTAAATTAGGAAAATTTACCAATGAAAGAGGGGAGTAATGGAAAATGATGGAATAGTTAGTTTCAAAGTTGTTCTATTTTTTCGATTATACCCCCTCTGTTGCAGATCTTTTATCTGCATTCTTAGTCAGTTTCATTAGCCTTTCTAATTTAATATGATATTTATTATATCAAACTTAAATACTTGCACCCGGAGGGTGCATATATTTGCTAGTATATATTATATATTATATATATATATATATATAATATATATATATATATATGAAAAAATAGATTGAAATTAATACGACAGTATGAAATTTAACATTTTGAAAAAAACAAATGATGTTTTTTTATGTATTTGCTGACAGAATCTGTTTCGACCAAATCGATAAATTGGTCTTCATCACGAGCAACATAGACGGGAAAGAAAGATATCCGTTACAAGACTGTTTACAAAAACGAACGCTTTATTCAACCGAACCACTTTACATTTTTTTATATAATTTTACAACAAACTCTTTTGAGTTTCACTATAAACTATAATGCTTCTGATTTAAAAAAAATTAAAAATAGAATTTATTTTATTTTTAAAACAGAACACGCATTTTTAAAAATTTTCAGCGGTTGAATACAGCGTTCGTTTTTGTAAACAGTCTTGTAACGGATATCTTTCTTTCCTGTCTATGTTGTTCGTGATGAAGACCACTTTATCGATTTGGTCGAAACAGATTCTGTCAGCAATTACATAACAAACATCATTTGTTTTTTTCAAAATGTTAAATTTCATATATATATATATATATATATATATGTGTGTGTGTGTGTGTGTGTGTGTGTGTATTATGGACTCTCCCGTCGATTTTCGATGCATTAGGGTTCATACACACAATGAACACCCACACAGTGATTTGTTTATAGTTGTGAAGGCTTGTGTTGGATCATCCACACTTTTTGGCACAGTCGATAGGAAAGAATTGGTGCATCAAGGATTGCCACGAACCCAATCAACGACTGACCTCAGGAATGTTTGAATTCAGAGTTATCCCTCTCCTAGACTGGTTACCTACCCAAGCTGAAGGGCCAGTCTGCCCTACTATTTAACCCATATATATATATATATATATATATATATATATATATATATATATGGAATGGAGCACTCTGTGACGGTCTTTACACACAAAGTGATGTGTGTATTAAAACAGTTAAAATCCTCTTCCAATTCTGTAAGTGAAGACAGCCTAATGGTTAAGGTGCCGGACTGACACCCAACCGATCGAATTTCAATTCCGGTTGTAGGTAGCTTACAAAACGTATAGCCACACTGAAGAGACTTGATAAATCGAAACACGTGTCTGTGTCTGACCATATATATATATATATATATATATATATATATATATAATAGATAAGTATTTCGACGTGTTTCGAACTATCTCTTCTCATCAGTGTGGTTATACCGTTAACAGCTACCCTTGCCCGGGTTTGAGATCCGAATGAACTTTCGTTCGCTAATCCTCTTACCCGTGCGGCTAGAGGCAACTGTCAAATATAGGAGAATATTTAATCACTACATTTCTAAGCGGAAATGAATTCACTAGAGGCCTCAAACATTTGTAAACAAAGCGAGGTTTAGCTGCACGCCAGATACGGTGAATCCGCAATTAAATCCCTATTTAAAGTTCTCGACCAAAGTGGGAGTATATATAATATATATATATATATATATATATATATATATAATAAGTCAGACGAATTTATTATTTGGCTCTACATAGGTATCGAGCACTTTTTAAATATTAGCTTTCTCCTAGCGGTTATATGAATATATATATATATATCTTATATACATATATATATACATTGTTTTTTTCTTTTGGCCAAAATACTGTACCAATTAGATTATTTTTTGTTGGTACGAATATCTTGGTCCTTATATATATATATATATAATATATATATATATATATATACTACTCATATACCCATGTACACCATACAGATACGCTCGCTT
>CM042140.1:26813327-26825827 GCA_023376005.1 Doryteuthis pealeii
TTACCTCGAAAATTCAAGAAATAATAAAAAATACAGGTCAACACACAACACCATTGTTACCGTATTATTATTTTTTTATTTATTCCAAACTGCATTGTGATAGCCGTCTAAATCAACCTCCTAACCAATACATACACAATGCTTCAAGCAAATTATGAAACTCTCTTATATATATATATATATATACATATATATATATATATATATATATATATATATATTATAAAAAATAAGTTATCTTCATTTCCCTAGACTTTCACAACATAATTGCGTGTATGCATATGTATGCGTTCGTATGCAAATATATATAGTTCATGCAAAGCGCGGTGTGTAAAGGTTAAAGTCATGGGAAATGGTTCGTCTCGCCCGAGTTCAAATCCTGGGCGTGGTTAATTGCATTTCACTTAGCGCTAATACCCTTGGGAAAGGTATGAGTCCTGCTCTCCTCCAGCTATGGATAAATAGTAGGGCAGACTGGGCTCTTTAACCTTGGTTAGGCAACCAGTCTAGGAGAAGGAAAACTCTGAATTCAAACCTATTGAACTCCGCTTAATAAATTGACCTTGTGTCACATCCTGCCCGTGTGGAGGGGTTGGTAAATATAAATATATATATATATGAGTTCATGTATAATTTGATGTGCATTCAGAGGGATGAGATAGATTGACTTATATAGTAAATTCTATCGGAAATCCGATAGTGAATTATCTCCCCCTGCCGCTAGAGGGCGGATAGCCAACATACGATGTTGGCGCCAGAATCTAACCCTTACTTATCATGGAGCAGTTACCGAGGAGAGACGCTAAAATAAGCGCTCACATCACCTTGCCCTTAACCAGCCTACCACTGAAGGCCGTTTCGACAGCATACTTATCAGAAGGCTGAGGAACGAGAACAGACCTGACGAAGCGTCTTAACAACATTCAAAACCAGCGAGTAGAACACCTTTATAGCGCAGTTCACCAGTAAATTTTTATTGCACCTCTCAGATAAGTCTCGTAGCAAATGCCATTAAAATTTGCAACAGTTCTTTACTTTTTGATAATACATGTGTCTGCATTTTATATTCGTGTTTGTTTCCTTCTTTCGTCCGAACAATAACCACTAACGGAGAATAAGGGCTCCAACGAAACCCCGTAAAATACTCTTAATTCGAAACAAGTCAAAATCTGCAATGAAGAATAATAAATGAAATAAGCAAATCAACCAAACTTTTTCAGTAAATATAAACAGCATATATAATCATAAAAGAAAGGTTTCCAAGCGTTTGTGTATATATTTATTAGGCTTTACCCAATAATTTTTCATAACTTTTTTGATTGTGTAGACGTTAAAATCGATCAATTGATCAATCAATTATTTCTTATAAAGAATCTCTCAGTTCATAACACAGTGCTAACAGGAAGTTTGAATATACAATTATTACCTTCATTCTGTTTATGAATTATACAAGTACCTTCCTTTTGACTCTATGTATTGTCATTCTTGACAGAAAATTAATAATAATAACCTATTTTACAAGGCATTTATGTTCGCGTAACCTTTGTAGAAAGCAATGAAAATAAAGACCTTTACAGATCTATTCTGTTTAACGTGTTGTTATAAACAGGATTAGTAGCAAGCGTATGGTGGCAAGGAAAAAACAAACACAGATATAAATTTCAAAATTGTATTGAAAAGTAATATGGAAAAAAAACAACGAAAAGTTGAAATAAATTCAAGAGAGCAACAGGTTTAAAATTGATGAATGTTTATAGGTGAATAGCAAGTCCGTAAATGTCAGGATGGGTATCGCACAATTTTTGTGATATTTATGTTGAATATTAAGTTCGTAAAATGTCCAGCTTGGTTGTGGTATTGGTGTGGTGATGTAGGCAGATGGTATTGTGTATATGGAGGTAGGTACGGACTGAAGTTCGCCCCTTAAGTTGATGAATCGTAGAGAATTGGGAGTTGGGAGGTAGATAAGTTTACTCACTTGTGGTAGCACGAATGGGGTTTGTATCAGTCGGTGTGTCTGTTGTTGTTGTTGTCGTAGGCAGAATATTGTGTATTGGTAGTAAGCGTCTTTGGTTTCTTCGGATGATGTAGAAAAGTTCGCGTGTTGACTTGTTGATTTGACTGCTGGTTTGGGTAAGTCGGGGGTGTGACCCGCCGCTCTTTGATGTGTCCTTCTGTGAGGTAGCGCTCGTCGTGCCTGCGTTCGTGATGGTGCCTTCAGCTCTGACTGTCGGTGCCCTTCAAAGCTGTTCGTTTTATAGAGATCGGCGGTCCAAGTTGGATCACTTGGAGTTGTTTTCACTTTACCCGGGAATCGCTTTCATTGGATGATATTCGAATTTTATTTACCAATTTTTTATTTTTATTTTGGGAATTGACTATCAAGCCGGAACTCTGATTTGGAGCCCATGCGCAGATATATGTTAAAATGGTCATTCCGTTTTAGGTAACGACCGAGGGCACTTCCGACTTTATCCGTCCCGTTGACGAGTGTATGTAGTTTGTATTAGTGAATCGGGAGATTTCGACTTTTGCATATACAACAGTGTCCAGTAAACAAAGCTTTCAGAGAGAGAAGCTTAATGTTGCGACTCATAAAAATCAACGTCAAACATAAAGAAAATATCCTTGTTGCTCTCCTATCGTTAAAAATCACACTAAAATTTGAACTTCTACTTGAATTTATTAATGAATAGAAAAGAAAGCAACCAGACAGTCACACTTGATTTACTTTTACGTTTAGGTGTGTTTCTTTGTAGCAGTTGCATAATTATTTTTAATCTTTTGTGTTGTGTATTGTAGCATAAACTAAATAATTTTTTGTATTGGTTTTCTTATTAAATCACTGATATCATTCATTAAATAGAACAGTCTATACGTTAGGTTTTACTGTATTTTAAATAAGTGAATTTTCTTTCCCCAACTAAAAAACGTTTCTGCATAAAAACTATCTTGCTTTCCGCTGATAATGAAGTTACCGATGGAAGAAAAAAACAAACAAAAAAAACAAAAACAAATAAAAACAAACAGTGGAATGTTCATTTTAATAATTACTGCTTTTATTTAACTTATATAACTTTCCTTGTTGCAACTTTTTTAGAATATAACATTTTCATTATTTAGTGAATTTATTAAGTATTCAGATAAATTACCATATAAAAAGTGGTGACATTTAGCTGTATACATACATGTTCACTATATGATACAGACGTAAATTAAGAAAAGCTATTGCAGCCGCATAGTACTGATAAAAACGATAATTTCTTTATTTGTTTTTAATCAAAAGTGATATATTTTTTTTCATAAAATAACAACCAATTAGACAAATAAAAGGTATGTCGGGTAGCAGAAGAAAATAATTTCATTTTCTCTCTCGCTTCTAAATTAAACTTGTTCCATCTTATGGCGTATATTCTTTTACTGAAAAATCACTGTATATTTTCATTTGTATTTCGATACGTAATTAAATTATAAATGCTCGAATGGTGGTTGGAAAAAGAGTAAAGATAAATTGGAAATCGAATTGAAACAGTCCAATGACATACTTTCAAAAGAAAATCAAATTATCCATTGTAGATTAAAGTTTCGTTGCTTTCCTTTCTATTAGTTTACTTGCAATGAGATCGATCTTTGATTAGTTTATCATTGATACATTTCTGCTAATACTTTTTAATAATTAGGTGATTATTTTTTTCTTATCTTTTTTAAAATACTTTATTTTAAATTGGAGAAAGGATACTGTATGTGAATGGTATATAGCATCACTCGGATTTTACCTTGAAAATCGTGACATGTGGTAAACCAACGTAATGAGTTGACTGATACTCACACATTATTTATGTATATATGTATCTGTCTATCCAATACAATCCAATAATTAAATTCACTCTGCACACGATATATACACAGTTTGTTTCACGAAAACAACAGTTGGAATATTAGTGAAAGATCGAAATAATTCTCAATTGAAAATTGAATTGAAAAAAAAAGTCAGCCTAAAGTCGATATCAGCCAGTCAGCGAGGGAGTCTATCCCCTTTTCACTAGACCGAGTGATTGTTTTAGCATCTGAGGTTGAGCGCCACACCTACCATCAGCTCCTTACTTTACCGCACAGATCCCTGTGCTACTCATATGCTGAGTTGGCGGGGACCGGTATCGAACTAGGACCCTTGTGGTTTCTAGCCGAACGCTCCACCGACTGAGCTAACCCGGCCCCTCGGGGGGAATATCATGTAAGTCCCTCTATTTACGTTTAATATTGCAGTAATATGATCTACATGCACACACACACACACACACACACACACACACACACACACACATATATATATATATATATATATATATATATATATATATATATATATATATATATATATAAGTTAAAAGAAAGGAAATGAATCCGACAGTATGAGTATGAAAAGATGGAATGAAAACGCCACACAATGCTGTTAAAGAAATTATGTTATAAATTGTTTTCTCTTTAACAGCATTGTGTGGTGTTTTCATTCCATCTTTTCATATATATATATATATATATATATATATATATATATATATATATATATATATATATATATATATATAAAGAGTTACATGGAGAGAATTTCAGAGAATTTGATATAATTGAATAATCAGGACAAGCAAACTCGGCGAATACCGCGAGCGACGTGAGGAACACTGGACACACCAGGTTATAGTAGTGGCGCATTTATCATTGACAAGGTGATTCGGCGAGTTTCGTGTGTGGCGTGGGCTGGTGGCCTAGAGGTAGAATCTCTGACTCTGGGTTCTCTAGTTCGATCTCTGTCGGGGGGGGGATCGAGGTATACACTGCTGATGCGACCTAATTAGTTCGAAACAGTTGTCCAGTGATCTTCGCGTCGCACGCAGTTCGCTGAGTTGTTTGTCGTGATTATTCAATTATATATATATATATATATATATATATATATATATATATATATATAGGAACGCACATGTATATAAATTTCATTTAGTGTAAATGAGTTTCAAACAAGTAAAATCCGTTACTACACATGTGAATAGAAATAAAGACATTTTGCAATATCAAAATACGCGTTAAAACACACACACACACACACACACACACACACACATATATATATATATATATATATATAGAGAGAGAGAGAGAGAGAGAGAGAGACAGACAGACAGAGACAGAGAGAGCGAGAGAGCGAGAAAGTGTGTGTGTGTGTGAGAGAGAGAGAGAGAGAGAGAAGAGAGAGAGAGAGAGGGAGGGAGAGAGAGAGTGACAGAGAAACAGAGAAAGAGAAAGAGAGGGACATAGAGAGAGAAACATTATAATGTATTTTATTGAAATCGAAAATACTCGTATTTCTTAATGTCACACTGACATATATATGTATATACATTTTAACGTATATTGTGCACATACACATCCATATACATACAAAAACTCTCATATATATATATATATATATATATATATATATATATATATATATATATAATCAAAAAGTATTTACAAATTCTAGAAATTGGGATTGTGAAAAGACAAATAAATTTTTGGAGTGAATCAACGTTCTGCGCTGAGGGCCATGTGTGCTTCTTATGAAACTAATCATTTTTCTTCGCCTGTGGCTAACAAATGTTCTTTCATACTGATTTTGGCACCCCGTCGGCCATTTTCCTGATATCTACGATAATGAACAATGTTTTAAATTGTGTTGAGTTTACACAACGTGGAATCTAAACCTCTATTTTCCCCCCATTGTTTTAAATAATATATACCTTTTACATTTTAACGGTTAAAGGGGAATTTTGTGAATTGACAAGAATAGCAATTGCAATTTCAAGACGTTTTACAGCCAAGTGCAAACGGAACAACAACTCTCATTCGAGCCAGCATTTTAAATCAGTGTTCAGTTGCAATATACTGTACAGGAGAACGATAAAGTTTGTCCAAATATATTATGGATTTGAAATAAGAATATTCCTAAAACATGTTCTCATTTGAAAGAAAGCAAATTATTCCAAATTTGGAAAAAGTTTGGTTCTTTTATTGGCTTCTCGGTTACATTTTGTTTAAAACATAAAAGAAAGAATATAGACTTCATTAAAGGTAAATTTTCTTGCTAGAGAAAATTTTTATGAAAAATACCAGTTACGTAGACCTAGCATAGAAATGAATACAATATGGGAACCCATAAGATAAGAAGGCCAGATCAGATTGAGAAAAAAAAAGAAAAAAAAAACAATATGAGTCTAGGTAAAAAATCATACATAAGTAAAATAGATAGATATTCTAGCCAAATCAAGACATTAGGTTTATAAGTTCCCAAAATTCACACTCAATTGTCCAATTGGACACATGGCCGAGTGGATAAGGCAGTTACGTTAAGACAGTTCTAAGTGACAGTTATCTCTGGAACCCGAGTTTAATCCTGAGTGAAAGCAGTTAGAAAAATAATTAATTAACACAACTCCTACCCCGGCTATGGTTAGCGGAATGAGAACAGGATACCCCCGTGGAATAAATAAAGGGTTAGGTTCAAAGTTCCGTGATGGCTCCCGAATACGACAAGAAAGTTCCCGAGTTCGAAAAGAAGGTTCCCGAGTCCGAGAAGGTTCCCCGAGTCCGACAAGAAATACCTGAAGAAGGCCGGAGGGTATATCGGCCGAAACGTTTATACAAATAGCAATGAAGATGGGGACAATAGTCCGAATAACGCAGATAATACTAAATATTAGCTAGTTTAATTAGCATCAATGGTTTGATCTACATATTTTGGCGGGTTTACTTTTCAGACGTTGATGCTTCTTTTGCAATACAAGAAGCATTTGAATAGAATCCCTTACCTCATTCACAAGTCGTCTTGCTTTGGTAAAGGTAATTGGATGATTAACAAATACGACCTATACACGAGGAAGAACAGAGAGCGTACCGCAAGAAATTTAATGGTCTAAATAACAAAAACAAAGGCTTTATTTCCCAGTACCCCACTCGTACCGGGTCAGGCACGAAGGCCCTATTTACGTGGGACCACCCACAAGCCGGGACTCATGGGTATCAGGTGGAAAAATTGCGTCGATCCCGTCAGCATTCCCCCTCAAGGGGGGCGCCTCAGGCGCTGGGCAATAAACCCAGCCCTGTCCCTTTAAGTCAAGGGGGCAGGTATTGCCTGGAGGGATGGCCCTCTGGGATCGATGCTATTAATTTACCATCTCACCGGTCCAGTGGCCGAAGCTCACTGAACCCTCGCCTGAGATGGTAAGGCAATAACAAAAACAAAGGCAGTAATCGGAATACCTCATTATACAATATTTCGTCCCAAAATCCTTAAAGTCTTTTACGAGGGTAGCATGATTGTTTTTAGGACATTTTGCGCAACGACTTTGTAACGAAATGTAGTTTAATATTGTAGCAAAAGAATTTCCTAGTATTTTGATAAAGAGTTTGATACTGAATATATACAAAATAAGCAAAGGAGGTTGAGTCAAAACCAATGTTGTCTTTTTTATATTTGAAAAAAGATATGTTGTCGTGATAATTAATTGTTGTATGTATACAGTATCCAGATATGATTTAATCATCTTTTTAAATACTCACTTCCGTGCCATTCCTAAAATTCCTTAGTTACTGTCGTAAACTTTTTAATTGATATGCTTGCTTCAACCGTTTTCTAAAACTGCTTAGCTTCTATTGACAAAGTCTGTAGATTTTGGTCTATATATACTCACTAGTGTTGTATACCCTTCTTTACTTACTTCTATTCTTCTTCTGGCGTCTTTGATATCTTAAGTTCTTCTAGCGTCTCTTCTAACATCTCTTCTAGCGTCTGGACTTCTCTTGGTGGTCGGTCGCACTTAACTCATTTCTTTTTCTAGATCAGTCTTGTTACCAAGACATTCACCAACCACAAAACTGTGTTATTTTCTTAAGCTTTTATTTACTTATTATTTTACTTAACTAAGCATTTCATGTAACTAACATAGCGCGCGTATGCAGTGAGTTCCAGTTAAGGCAGGACATCTTCACTACCTGACGTCCAAACTAAAACTGAGGATCCACCATGTCCCACTTGACTTCACGTATTTCGCGGCTTTCTGTACTATTCCATGGAAAGTCCCGCCCGTGATATTTAGAAATACAAGGGATTGACAATAATCTCATGCAACCGCATAGATTATGTAACACTATCTTCTGGTAGCAACACGAGGGAAAGTTATTTCTGGAAACCATAACACAAGTGTTGTTTTTTTTGTTGTTTTTTTTACGTTTTTTGCGTTGCTTTTTTTTTCTATTTTTAGATTCGGTAACGCGCGTCGGTTAAGGACGCTACAGTATAATATTCAGGAGATATTTTTCATTTTCTTCCACACATTACATTCTGTTTGCGATATGCATAATGAAATGTACTATGTGGAACCATCTTCGTAGACACTCTAACGTTCATACACTCAGTACCTTATCTATAGTGATTTAAATACGTTTCCTTATCTCGTGTAACTCAAATATTTCTTTTTTCTATAGTGATTTGAATATATTTCTTTATCTTGTTTTCAGCTAATTTCCGAATATGAACCTCGTGATCTCCATTTAAAACTACGATCAGCTGAGTTGTTTCTTAATATGGCACACTTAATCATGTTAGAATGAAACGTATCGTTTTGCTCAATAGACCGAAAAGATTTTTTTGGATATAAATCAAAGTCAACTATGATCAGTGAAAAGAAGTCAGCTAATGTTTTTTTTTCAAACTGTCAACAGCTTTTCAACAGGCTTGAATTATTTTCTCAATCATAAATCAGCCAGCAATATAAATTGTCTTGCTGAATATAATAGCGTGAAATAAAACGAATCACATTGGTATTTGAGTTGTGCTTGAGACAAATCATGTATTTGCAATAAAAGCCACAATTTCTTTATTCAAACCGTGCTCTGGCGAATTTTATGTTGTTTCTTCGTAGTTGGCTAGGTTTAATAAATAGATCATGTAGAGCATTTTTTTTTTTCAAATTAAAAAGTGTGGATAAAACATATACAACACAAGAATAAATAGAAGTTAATCGTGAAGCGTCGTTAACTATTCCGATGATATCAAACTGCGAAATATTCTTTGTTTCTATGTATGAATATATAATAGTAAAACGAAATAGAATTGAATGAAGAGAATTAATTTTTTGTTTTGTCTCTTAGAGAACACGCACGACACTTAGAATTAGTATATATGTAAAGTGCATATCTGTGATAACATTCGCATGCACCCATGAATATCATATGCATATAAATAAATGTAGATATAATACTCATGGAAATAAATATATACATATATATGATACATATATATATATATATATATATATATATTCATGAATATCGCACATATAAACATATATATGATGTAGGAAAGCTCATATAATAAAACACGTATATGTTTAATATAATATAATGTAATATATATATATATATATATATTTGATAATTGAATCATATTACCACGACCAGACAACTCAGCAAACACCATTTGCGACATCCGGAGCACTGGACAGCTGTTTCCACCTCCTTTGATATATATATATATATATATATATATATATATATATATATATATATATATACATACTAGCAAAAGTACCCGGTCCATGACCGGACTAAAAAAAAATTAAAGGACACCAGCGAGAGAATAAGATGAAAATAATTTTTAGAATTAAAAACATTACCGAGAATTTATACATTACAATATTTATTTTTGGAATTTTTTTTTTTTTGCATTTAAAATATAATTTTAAATGTAATCCTCAACTTTTGCATTTTTAGGAACTTAAATCTATTTTTCTAAAAATTGTTTTGTACATATAACAAAAACTCAAATTCATTTCTTAATTGCGTTCAAGTGATAAAATGTTTGCTAAAATCATATGTTTAGAATAAGTGCCCCATTCAACGCTTACTGTATAAAATAGAAAGACGATTTTTTATTTCTAAAATAATTTAGAAATAAAAAAAATTGTCCTTTTTTATACAATGGGGTTGGGTGGGACTGTTTTAACGGCAAGTTTACAACCTGTGGCGTGGGTTGGGCGGAAGTGTTTTTTAACGGGAGTGTTGTTTATTTCAGAATTCTTTTTTCCTTTCTTTTTTTTATAGCAAGGCCTATAGATGGCGTCCGTCTCTGTCGGCTGACGCCACTTCAAAGATGCCGACGGTGGCTGGGGGAGTGGGGTGCTTAAAATTATGTTAACGGTAGTTTTTGATTTTTCTGTCTTAAGAGTTAAAAACTAGACTCGTGTCGAGGGTAGTGGAGTGGGGGGGGGGTCTGTATACGATATTTTTTATTTTTTTCTTAATTATTGAATTATATCGATTAAGTATTAAAAATAAAAAAACAAATATTGTCTGTTTCTTAGTTATAAGCATATTGGGTGGTATGCAAGATTTCAAATATGAATGGCCTCTCTTGAGCAAGGAAGTTTACAAACTGTTGCTAACTCTATAATGGTGTATACTAAATTAGGTTGGTGTTTGTAATGACCACTAGTAAAATTGTGATCTGTTTTGACAGCTGTGCCATACATAGATTATAGTTTCTCCAAATATAAATGCAACTTCATAAAGAAAGACCCGATAAGCACTCAGCTGACTTCCAAATACACACGTGGTTGCTACTCTTGTAAGATTTAAATCATATTAAATATACTAGCAAATATATGCACCCTCCGGGTGCAAGTATTTAAGTTTTAATGTAATAAAATATTGTATTAAATTAGAAAGGCTAATGAAACTAAATAAGAATACAGATAAAAAGATTTGAAACAGAGGGAGTATAATAAAAGATTTGAAACAGAGAGTATAATAAAAAATGGAACAACTGAAACTTACTCTTCCATCACTCTCGTCTTTCATTGTTATTTTTTCTAATTTAAGTATTTAGTTAAAAGAGGAAGTAAAGAATAAAATGGCAGTTAATTTTTCTTGTTAATGGATTTCATTTAAGATTCATTGAAGAGATTTTTGCTTATATTCATTAAAATAAAACCAAACAGTTAGAAATCAATAATACTAAGCACATATTTATTAAATTCGATTTTTTAATATTAATATGCAAATTAGCCTTCCCGTACACACTGCAAACCGCTATTTTGTTGTATATATAAATATAATTGCATGTTGTCAGTATGTAGACATAGTTAACAGTATTAATAATGTAAGACAATTTTATTAATAATTGAGGTTTAGATAAAAATAAAATCATGGAGAATGTGATGTCAATAACTAAGGGAATTATGACTTGAGTAGGAATATAGTTTCGGTTACAGACAGAAAAACACACAATCTCCATTATAATAAGATATGGCATATTGCGCAGACCTCACTCTATGTTGTCGCCATACCTAACAAACAACATTCAGTTCCATACAAACCTGAAATTTCCCTGAATTCGTACACCTACACAACAACGTCAATACTCGTAGATTCCCTGTTACATCACATAGCTATTGTTATCCAGAAAAAGAAACGTGTTACATGTAATTAACATACGTTAAAATACACCATCATCAATCCATGAGCTTGGCTTTCCGTTTCGCAATATCAATATAATTCTACGTTTTCATATTTCTATGTAGACTGCTGGTTATCGTCTGAGTCGTGGGGTCACAAAAATAAAATTAGATATTCTTACTGTTGAATCTTGAATTCTTCTTATAGAAAGAATTGTATATTAAACGAGTGATGAGTTTTCTTCAACAGTCAATTTGTGTAGCCGCCTTCGATTGGACATATCACACATATCTACAGGCGATAACTTGGCACTGGTATCTCGAGTAGAAGATTGCCAAATATCCGACGGATTTCCGATTTTCTGAATCGACATGACCAAATAACTACCTTTATGTGTACTCATCATGAAAAATGCTCCATCGTAAATAAAGTTAGATTCATGTGACCTGATTTCACGCATTTATCACAGGACTGCATCTAACATTGTCATTTTACATATACCGGTACCATTTTTAACTTTTATTATCGGGGACGCTTTCAAATACATTACCACACACAGACACACACACACGCATAGACACACACACGCACACTAGCACATGAGTATCAAGGCGCGTGGCGTAATGGTTAGCCTCTTAGGAAATTAACTGGGTAACCCGAATTCAAATCTTGGACGAGGCTGTTTGCTTTTCACTTTGCGTTAATACGCTTGGGAAAGCATACATCTATCTCTTTTCCCTTTAGCTATGAGTAAATAATAGGATAGACTGGATTCTTTAGCCTTGATTTGGCAATCAGTCTTGGTGAAGCAAACTCTGATATCATAAAAACTTTTAAAATGACATTGCGTCATACCCTGCCTGTGACGGATGGGTTGGGTATATACACATACATACAGTGCGTGTGAGTCCGTGTGCGCACGTGCGTGCGTGTGTACAGAAGTGATACACGGAGTGCGTTTTCTTCCAAGAGAAAATAGAAACATTACCTGGTTTCTAAGAAACTAA
>CM042140.1:26830827-26843327 GCA_023376005.1 Doryteuthis pealeii
TAAATTGTCTTATATCCAACACAATAGCAATAACTATTCTCAACGCACGAGAAATAGAAATATAATATGACTCAACCCTCACTACAGCAAAACTGTTAGAATAAATTTGGGTCTGGTATTTTTTAAGTTAATGAATATATACTGAGAAAGATCCTGAAAATTAAAATATGTTTAATACAATATACTAAAAATTAGTTATTTCTGCAGGGCCAATGTTAAGCAAATGCAACTGAGAGAAATATCCTGTGAACATTAACATGTACATTTAGAGTATTGTACATACTAGCAAATATATGCACCCTCCGGGTGCAAGTATTTTAGTTAAATTTTATAATAAAATATGATATTAAATTAGAAAGGCTAATGAAACTGAATAAGAATGTAGATAAAAAGATTTTGAACAGAGGGGGTATGATTGAAAAACAGAACAACTTTGAAACTAACACTTCCATCATTTTCCGTTACTCCCCTCTTTCATTGGTAAATGTTCCTAATTTAAACTGTTTAGTTAAAATTGGAAATAAAGAATAATATTACAGTTATTTCTTCTTGTTAAGGGATTTCTTTTAAGATTAATTGAAGAGATCTTTGCTCATATTCAATAAGACAAAACCAAACAATTAGAAATCAATAATAGTAAGCATATATTTATTAAAATCATTTTTTTAAGATCAATATGCAAATTAGCCTTCCCATTCATACTGTAAACCTCTATTTTGTTGTATATATAAATACAATTGCATGTTATTAGTATGTAGATATGGTCAACAGTGTAAGTAATGTAAAACAATTTTATTAATAATTGAGGTTTAAATAAAAAATAAATCATAGACAATATGATGTAAATAACTAAAGGAATTGTGACTTGTATAGTAATATAGTTTCGGTTACAGATAGACAAACCACAATCTCCATTATAATAAGATATCAACCAGAAAGAAATATGTTAATAAACGATAATAGTGATAGCGAGGAAAGGATAAAAACTGTTGGTACAGAATTAGATTTAAAAAAAAAACAGAATGTATAATTTGCTTTACTAACAAAAAAGGGGTCGGGTTAGCTCAGTCGGTAGAGCGTTCGGCTAGAAACGACAAGGTTTCTAGTTCGATACCGGTCCCCGCCAACTTAGCGTATGAGTAGCACAGGGATATGTGCGGTAAAGTAAGGAGCTGATGGTAGGTGTGGCGCTCCACCTCAGATGCTAAAATAATCTCCTTGGTCTAACGCTAGTGCAAAGGGGATAGACTCCCTCGCTGACTGGCTGATACCGACTTTAGGCCGCCCCGACGACTTTACTTACTTTACTTACTATACATTATCAAAACAAGTTTAGAAAATTAAATATAAAACTGTTAAATGGCCCATAATAAAATGGGACATTGTGAAAAAAAAGGCTCCTACGTATAGAGGAGATTATATGTATTTACCAACCCCTCCGCAAGAGCAGGATGTGACACAAGGTCAATTTCTTAAGCGGAGTTCAATAGGTTTGAATTCAGAGTTTTCCTTCTCCTAGACTGGTTGCCTAACCAAGGTTAAAGAGCCCAGTCTGCCCTACAATTTATTCATAGCTGGAGGGAGAGTAGGATTCATACCTTTCCCAAGGGTATTAGCGCTAAGTGAAATGCAATTACCACATCCAGGATTTGAACGCGGTCCGACGAGTCCATTTCCCATGGCTTTAACCATTACACCACGCGCTTCCATTAGAGGTGATTATAAAATTGCAAATTATGTCTAGAATACACTGAACATGATGTTTTGTGGAGACATTATTGACCCCAAGATGTATTTTCCAAGTATACATATATATTTTGGTTTCTACAGATCGTAAAAACTAATATATAATAACTACATATGTGTGTGTGGGGGGGCTATTTCTGTCACGACATTCTCATGCCTAAAATTATAGTTGCTTCTCTTTCCGTCTGACTACTGTGTCGCTACATAAAACTCTGAGTAACGGACGTAACAGGAATATGATTTTGATATTTTAACTTATTGGCCAAATTTGCTATAGTAGTATTAAGCAATTTCTCTGTAACGTTCCTAACTTGTTTTTTATCGCTTGATATATATATATATATATTGGAGGATATGTGCTTAATTGAAGTCATACCTAATTTAGAAAATTAATTAGTTAATAATTAATTAATTTAGGCGGGCATATATGTTCAAATGTAAGGCTAAATAAATCGAGAAAATGTCAATCCCTGTATGTACATTTCGACCTATTAGGTCTCATCAGCAAGGTTATAGACCTAATGAGACCTAATTGGACATCCCTGAAAATTATTGGCCTAACTTTACCCTAAACCTCTCTTTAATGATAATAATTTCAATCAATTTAGCTTCTTCTCGTCACATATCTATGTACCCCTATAAAACAGTCCTCACTTTTCACTGCTTCTTGGGAAAATCATCAAGTGAACTGGAACAAACGCTATGCCGAACTCGTTTACGGCCCTTCCTTTAAATATAATCATCATTCTCCCGTGTTTTGAAAAAGTCATCCACGCTTACCTACACAACTCTCACGTCCTGATGAAGGGCTGCTAAAAACCGAGACGTTATAACGCCGACTTCACCATCGAGCATAAATTCCCCTTTTTGGAAAACTTATTGTTTTTGCTATTTTTTATATAATGTCAGATTTAATTCTCTATTTACTTCCATATATTTATAGTAATAAATAACGGTATTTAAATCAATCGACACTACTGCATGTATCATTTGTTTATATATGTTCACTCTACCTTAGATGAAATACAATTCTGCCTTAAAAGAGAGCTTAGTTCCCCGAGGATTAAAATGTTAGCTAAGTGCTGTTCCTGTTCCAATTTCTCATCCTAGTTCTCATCTTCAGCTGGGGACGAACCAAAAACAAATTAAGATTGATCCTAGGAATTTTCTCCCCGGGACACCAGATTCTTGTTGCGCGAATCAAAATTATTCTGAATATTTATGACATTGGTCATAAGAGCTGGGTAATTTTGTTCATGAATCACATTTCACCTGATTGGGATATATATATATATATATATATATATATATATATATATATATATATATATATATATATATAAGGTGTGTCAAAAAGGTGCTGAGTTTGAAACTGCGTTTATCAAGATAGAAATGAAAAATGAATGAAACGTTAATTTCTTCAGAATAAAGATAGGTCAAAAGTACAAATAATCTCAATATTTTTGTGACACCCCTGATATATATATATATATATATATATATATATATATATATTATATATATAATATATATATATATATATATATATATATATATATGTATATATATACTACATATATATATATATATATATATATATATATATATATATATAGTGTAGTATGTGTATATATATACATATATAAAATATGTTGTTCTTGTTCCAACGGGAGAAAATTTAATAATTTATAAAAAAGAAGGTACGCAAAATGTATTATGTTCTCAGAAGAAAATGTTTAATTCTTTTTATCTTACATATGCGACACGTATTTCTGATCTGCTGTCTTCTTCAGGCATTGAGTTATTATTTTGGCAGAATATGTCGGATATTTGATAGGTTATGTGTATTTCTGCAACTTTTCTATATATATATATATATATATATATATATATATATATATATATATATATATATATATATATAGTAGTATGTGTACCCGTTGTTTTTAAACAATTAGATATATATACATGTGTGTGTGTGTGTGTGTGTGTGTGTTAATAAAAAAGTTACTTCGAAGACTTTCATATTTCCCCAAAACAAATAAATATTAAAGATAAATATAAATTATTTTTTCAATTTTTTACTATTTTCATTTAAATTGTATTCTAAAAAGGTATATAATTAAATTTCCACACGTAATGGGACATGGAAAAGAAAGTTGTTAGAAAGCGACACTTTGATTTTGGCTGACCGCTCATATCCAACCCTTTCCTTCAAGCAGAAATTATGTATAACCAAACAAACCGAGAAAAAATTACATTCTATACTCACCACCTCAACTGATACAACCAAACCAAAAAGTGGCATCATTGAAAGACTTAACTGTTCTGAACACTAATTAGTAGAAAAAAAGCAAAACGGTTTATTGTAGTTTTTGTTTGTCTGTTTTTGTTTATTTTTTATTTGTTTGTTTTTTTTTTTGTTTTTTTTTAATGCAAGTGAACACACATCCATACATGAGATCTGTCCCGAACCTATTCTACCATTTGATATTAAAAAAGAAAGTAACTCGCCTAGGAAAATGACATCATAGTCTCTATTCAAATTATTCTCTTTTGCTTTCCCAGACTTATCACAGAAACCACTTTCAAGACATTTCTAATTTTATCTGAAATCTCCCTTTCAAAATATACTATAGCTTGGGGGATATCTTATTTAGCTTAGGTTTTCTCACGTTCAATATGAGCATATTCATAACCCCTTTCTGCATTTTATATACATATATATTTACATATATCCGAGGTATGTAATTACCCACCCCTCCATAGGAGCCATATGTGACACAGGGTCAGTTTTTAAAGTGGGGTTTAACCGGTTTGAATTGAGAGGTTTTGTTCTGCTAGAATGGTTGACCTAAGATTAAAGAATCCAAGTGTGCCCTACTATTCTGCACATAGCTGTAGGGAGAATAGTTGGACCCATAGCTTTCCTAAGGCTATTAGTGTTGTGTGAAATGTCACTACCAGGATTTAAAATCGGGTCATTGAGTCCATTTCTAATGACAATAACCATTACCCCACGAGGTATCATTAAAAGTGCCAAAAGTATCGAGACTGAATCTTTAATTTTTAATTTTAAAATGTAAATGAATAGTAGTTATAGTGATAGAATAATGTTAATAATGATAAATGATAGTAGTAATAATAATAGTAGTTATAGTGATAAAATAATGTTAATAATGATAAATGATAGTAGTGATAATAATAGTAGTTATAGTGATAAAATAATGTTAATAATGATAAATGATAGTAGTAATAATAATAGTAGTTATAGTGATAGAATAATGTTAATAATGATAAATGATAGTAGTAATAATAATAGTAGTTATAGTGATAAATAATGTTAATAATGATAAATGATAGTAGTAATAATAATAGTAGTTATAGTGATAATGATAAATGATAAGTGATAGTAAGTGATAATGTAATATGATAGTAATAATAATAGTAGTTATAGTGATAAAATAATGTTAATAATGATAAATGATAGTAGTAATAATAATAGTAGTTATAGTGATAAATAATGTTAATAATGATAAATGATAGTAGTAATAATAATAGTAGTTATAGTGATAAATAATGTTAATAATGATAAATGATAGTAGTAATAATAATAGTAGTTATAGTGATAGAATAATGTTAATAATGATAAATGATAGTAGTAATAATAGTAGTTATAGGGATAAATAATGTAATGATAATGATAGTAGTAATAATAATAGTAGTTATAATGATAAAATAATGTTAATAATGATAAATGATAGTAGTGATATAATAATAGTTATAGTGATAAAATATGTTAATAATGATAAATGATATAGTAATAATAATAGTAGTTATATGATAAATAATAATAATGATAAATGATAGTAGTAATAATATAGTAGTTATAGTGATAAAATAATGTAATATGATAAATGATAGTAGTATAATAATAGTATATAGTGATAAATAATGTTAATAATGATAATGATAGTAGTAATAGTAGTTATAGTGATAAATAATGTTAATAATGATAAATGATAGTAGTAATAATAATAGTAGTTATAATGATAAAATAATGTTAATAATGATAAATGATAGTAGTAATAATAATAGTAGTTATAGTGATAAAATAATAATATGTTATAGTAATGATAATAAATAATGATAAATGATAGTAGTAATAATATAGTAGTTATAGTGATAAAATAATGTTAATAATGATAAATGATAGTAGTAATAATAATAGTAGTTATAGTGATAAAATAATGTTAATAATGATAAATGATAGTAGCAATAATAATAGTAGTTATAGTGATAAAATAATGTTAATAATGATAATGATAGTAGTAATAATAATAGTAGTTATAGTGATAAAATAATGTTAATAATGATAAATGATAGTAGTAATAGTGATAAAATAATGTTAATAATGATAATGATAGTAGTGATAATAATAGTAGTTATAGTGATAAAATAATGTTAATAATGATAAATGATAGTAGTGATAATAATAGTAGTTATAGTGATAAATAATGTTAATAATGATAAATATAGTAGTAATAGTTAAAATAATGTTAATAATGATAAATGATAGTAGTAATAGTAATAGTAGTTATAGTGATAAAATAATGTTAATAATGATAAATGATAGTAGTGATAATAATAGTAATAATAATAGTGATAATAATGGTAATGATAATAGTAATGGTGATAATAATGATTTTGGTGATAATAATAATAATGTTGATCTACTTCCATTTTGTATAATAAACTACGATACATACTTCGACTGTCAACGTTCAGAAATTAACATATGTATGCACATGTACATATATATACATGTCAGGCCGTACAAAGCGCTATGGGTATTATGTAACCCCGTACAACCTGCTCCATAGTCGGATCATCGGCGACTAAACCGGTACCCTCACCAGGTAAGCCTGGTGAGGAGGGTGGCTAGACACCCAGCAGGACGAAAAACAAAACCTGTGAAAGGGCGGAGGAATCTTCCCGCTCAACGGCCATACGTATGTATAGTTGTCATGTAATAAAATGTCTTGTATACAGTCTAGGCATCCTAACGTGTTGTATACAGTCTAGGCATCCTAACTTTGTATAGAACATTCAGTGCTCATTCTCCTAACCTTTGACCAGTTGTATTGATACTTTTAGATAATAATTCTTGCCAAAACAGAGGATTGTGCAAGGACAGTATCCTCAGTTAAAGAGACGATTCGACCAATGAAAAAAACCTTGTGGAATAAGTGTGCTGAAAGTCAGAGAAACTTATTTGAAACAAACATACGTTTCATTCATTGTTTATTTATGTCTTCATAAATACAGTCTGCTTCGATATTGTTTTAAAACAACTAGTGAATTTTTGTATGAATTTATATTTATCTATCTATCAATATATATATATATATATATATATGTGTGTGTGTGTGTGTGTGTGTGTGTGTGTGTGTATATAAATTTCCACGATTCCCATAAACACTAAATAGCAAAATTCGTATATATATATATTTACCAACCCCTCCGTACGAGCAGGATGCGACACAAGGTCAATTTCTTAAGCGGAGTTTAACAGGTTTGAATTTTGACAGGAGCTTTGCTCTCTCAGCAACCTCGTATCACATGAACACAATAGCATGTTTAACTTCTGAGTCTTTATAATTTCCTGATGTACTAGTTACATATGAAGAACTCATCATTGTCTCTACTAAAGACTCATTTCATTTCATATTAGGACATTTTGCGCACACAACTCTGTTTATATGTTTACCAACCCCTCCGCACGAGCTGAATGCGACACAAGGTCAATTTCTTGTGTTTTGAGTTTTCCTTCTCCTAGACCGGTTGCCTAACCAAGGTTAAAGAACCCGGTCTGCCCTACTATTTAACCATAGCTGGAGGGATAGTAGGATTCATACCTTTCCCAAGGGTATTAGCGCTAAGTGAAATGCAACTACCACGTCCAGGATTTGAACTCGGGGCGACGTGTCCATTTCCCATGACTTTAACCATTACACCACGCACTTCCTACGCAAAATTCGTATATAGGTCAAATAATTCACCCATAAACAACTGCATAAGTTGTAAAGTACATATTTCAGTTGGTAAAGGGTTTATTGATAGTCAAACATCTTTCATTATCGAATCATCTATCGATAATTGATTTAGTTATTGATTAATAACACACTATTGATATCACTCACGTCTATAAAGGTAATGAATAAATAAATAAATTTCGCCTTTATGTTTTACTATGATCGACTGAATTTTTGTGCAAATCTCGGTTGTATATTTTATAGCGTTTTCACTTGTGGCATCTACTCTGTAATTCGAAAGCGTTTCTTGAGATGTAAAAGAATCACCGATTACTTCCACAAACCTAAACGTGACAGCCCGTCTTTAGACGGTCGTTTGATCTCAAAGTCGCAGAACACAAATATCGAGTAAGAACAAACAACACATTTTGGTGAAATCAAATTAATTCAGTATGTGTTTTATTAGAGGGTATATTTCGTTCAGAGTCTTGTCTTCTGATCATGAACAACAACAACAAAAAAAAACGAAAAGAAAGAGAAAAAGAAACGTTGTCCGGACACGAGGGAAAGAAAAAGAATTATAATTATATATATATATATATATATATATATATATATATATATATATATATATATATATATATACACACACACACACACACACACACACACATATATATAATATATATATATATATATATATATATATATATATATATAATATAATCTAAAAGTCCAGAGAAGAAATCTTCCTTACGACACAAAAAAATCTGTCGCAGTTTGAGAGCTCAATGTGAGCTCTTAATTTTAGAGTCAGAGAGCAAATATATAAGTAAAGAAATAACAAAAGACTTAGAGATTTAGCATTATAGTCTATTTCAGGGAGCTCCCTGAAAAAGACTATAACGCTAATAATAACAATAATAATAACAGTTCTATTTCGACACAATCATCTGTTTGTTGCTGTTTTTTTCTTTTGTATTAACATCCTGAATGATATATATTATTTCATTTTACGCGTAAATGAATGTTCTAATCTGAAGTTAAACTTACTTTTGAAACTTGATTTCCTGCAAAATTAGTGTAATAAATAAGATTCTTTTTTATTTTATCATGTGATCTAATTATTCAATTCTTATAATGTAAAGTGGAATATTAGTCAATTATTAATGATTTTGCATTTACTTTATATATTTCTTGGATAGCAATCAATGACTGTGTTGTATACCTTACTACGTCAGCTGAGTAATATAAGTTTGGTCTTCATGTGAACCCTTAAACCGAGACTGCATTATGTCAATGGTTGCCTAACTACAGAGATGCTACGGACACGGTAATCAGCAGTTCTCTCCATCGTTGTTCTTAGTGATATTGTGTCATACCTGTTCATCCTTTGTGCTCATAACGCGATGCCAATCTCTGCAAGGTTTCAATTCTTTTAGCTCAATAAGCTATGTCAATCTCTACAGTGCTTTCAATTTTGTAAAACTACATTTGTTAAACCAAGACTAAAATTTTAGCTAGTTCTAATCACACTCTATTTATGGTAGCCTTGTTCCAGGCCAAACTAACCATGATATATAACTAAATTATCAGTTAGTTTTATCTTCATTAAAATCCCGATGCGAACACAGTAATGCTCAAGTTTATCAAATGCTAAAATCACCAAATAAAAAAGAAATAGCTATGATTTTCACAATCATTTCAGGAAACAAATGGGTGTTTTAGAACAGAGCCATTCGATGTGTAAAAAATCCTATTCTATTTTTGTAATTAAATATTTTTTGTTTGGCTGGAACCCCCTAACAAAATTATATGGTCCCCGGGGGTAATATGCCTCGCGGTCGAGAACCACCGTTTCAGAATATAGACCATGGTGTCAAACTTGGTAGAATATTATGTTTGACAGTTAAATCGATTATTATTAAACAGAAGCATTTATTAGGGTTGCCAAATGCAATCCTTCCCTGATTGGATATGTGTCTCCATCTGAATAATTACTTCGTTATTCTTAGAAAATATTAATTAATAACTAGAATACTATGTCACTAAATAAAATGAAAAATGTTTTTAAATTATTTATTATACGAAATACACATTAATTTGTATCTAAAATCATTCAGCATTCCAACTAACGAGAAATATAGTTGATGATTAAAATAATATTATATTTGATATCGATGCTATAAGAGTTACATATTCCTTACCGACGGCAAATATTGATTTTCAATGTGAGTAGATTCTCTTTACTTGGAAGACTGGCGCAAACATATATTTCTTTTTCTATTTGCCCCAACTGTAAATAACTGTTTGACTAAGCCGATAGTGGTAAATATGAATATAATATTGTGTTTATTCAGTTTAAATTATGAAACAACAGGTTGATATCAGCTATTTTATTTCGTCTTTCGTATAGTTACTCTGTTGAGTGGAAATAATATGCATGATATGTACATGATAAATAGTAATTTAAACTTTTATACACATATAGGAAATGGAAACGATGAAAGGAGTTCAAACCTTGGACGAGGCAGTTTGTATTTCCCATAGCACTAATAGCCTTGGGGAAGGTACGCATCAAACTATCCCCCTTCAGCTATGTCCAAGACATACGGCGGATCGGGCTCTTAAACCTTCGTTAGGTAATTATTCTTGGAGAAGAGATACTCTGAATCCAAAAATATTAAACTCCGCTTAAGAAAATGATTATGTGTCACATCCTATTCGTAAGGAGGAGTGGGTATATATATATATATATATATATATATATATATTATATATATATATATATCAGAATTATTCTAAATATCACATCGATAAAACCTGTGGATTTTTTTTCGGTCGCTGATTTGGTTCCTAAAAAGGCTCCACAAATACGTATTGAGCACTTTTCAATATTCATTATCCCAATTCATTGTTCCAAGATTCAAATTGTTCCGGTAAGGTCTCTTTAAAAATATTTCTCTCTCCCCCTCTCCCCCTCTCTCTCTCTCTCTCTCTCTCTCTCTCTCTCTATATATATTATATATATATATATATATATATATATATATATATATATATATATATATATATATGCTGGTGAGTCTCCGTGACTGAGAGTTATATATAGAGCGTGTGTGTATGTGATACGTCATGTCTTCTGTGGTCATAACGAATTCGCAATTTTTATCATAATTGAAATCAATTGAACGATTGATAATTTGGTGTCTGCGATTTTCGTGATTAACTTGTTTTATTTCACAGTTCTTATTTATTTGTCAATCTGTGTCGTAGATATATTACTTCTTTTTTTTTTTTTAAATGCAGCTCCCATATATATAATTGCTATGCCTTCAGGCACTCGTCTCTATTCTGTGTGAATGTTCAGTCTTGAGGCGTGTATTTGTATGGTTCGTACTCTCTTAAGTCTGTCTATTTCGAAGCAATAAAAAATATCTCAGAACAAGTCGTCCTTGACTTTGGTTGGACTCAGCACTATGACTAGAACCACCATGAATAATTATTCTAATTCACAAATTTAATTGGTTTGTTTTGTTTTACGGCATATCGACCTCAGTGGGTCATTTAATGCCGATAAAGTTTTGAAACAAATCAATTCTTAATGGATAATACCATTTTTTTATAAATACATTTTTCTATTTAACCCATAGATGGGACCCTAACAGGTACTACCACTCCGGGTCAGAGTGAACCAGGGAGCAATGGTGATGAAGGGGTGCTCCACATTCCCCAAACCTCCAGAACTGGAACCTGACCATCAAATAGAGTTTAACGTCATTCCCAGGACATGTAGACCCGCAGCCACCGCCTTCTAGCACCCATATGATAAAAAGGGGTTGGGGCTTGCCATAAGGGAAATAGGGTTGGGAAAATCATATAGGTGCTAGGGCTTGACGTGACCAGCCGATTGGTCGGAAGGGGGCTCTCCGACCGCCTGTCTAGCCCAAGATGGGTCCAAAGTGGAGTATTGCATGTCATGAACTGCTCATCCACCTGGATTCTATCCTTAAGCATCACGGGTCGCCACCCACGGCAAACAGGTGGCCCCATTGGGGGTCACAAATTTAAGTAGCTTTGCCTTAATTAATTGATTTATATAGTTTGCTGTTAGTGAGCATAATAAAGTTACACAAAGAAAAGAATATTGTTATTTAATTCGGCAAATAAGCGCTAAAAAGAAACGAAATCATTCTAATAACAAGACTCAGACGAAAAGATTTCTGACTGAAATCATATAAATAATGTTTAAAAATCTCAAATGAGTTTTACCCCACGGTTTTTAATATATTCTTATTTAAACTTAGGGCCGGGTTAGCTCACTCGGTAGAGCGTTCGGCTAGAAACCACAAGGTTCCTAGTTCGATACCCGCCCTCGCCAACTCAGAGTAGCACAGGGATCTGTGCGGTAAAGTAAGGAGATGATGGTAGGTGTGGTGCACCACCTCAGACGCTAAATTAATCTCCTTGGTCTAGCACTAGTGAAAAAGGGATAGACTCCTTCGCTGAATGGCTGATACCGACATTAGGCTGCCCGATGACTTTACTTTTTTTTACTTACTAAATTTTTACTGGATAATTTTGATCTGTTTTATCATAATATCAATTTAATGATACGACATCGGGCCCCAAAGATTCAAACCTCGCCAGAGTTCTGTGCGTGCTTGTATATACTTGTGTTTTTGACTGTGTCTATGAGTGTATGCCTTTATGTGATCT
>CM042140.1:26848327-26853327 GCA_023376005.1 Doryteuthis pealeii
CGAAGTCCCCAAGAAAGTCCAGACCTTAGAAGTGACCAGACCAAGATAGTTGATAGAAGAACCAAAGCTGTCCAGAAGAAAAGACGACTAGAAGTAAGAAGTAAGAAAGGGTATACAACAATAGTTAACAAGATCAGCCTTGAGTCGCGCTATTACGTTCAGGTTTGGACTGATACCTTTGAGAAAGGTTTGATTTCATCATATCACCAATCTATGGATTAAATAGTACCATTAATATTCGTCTACGGGGATGGTTTTAGCTTTTAAAAAACGAAACTAAACAAAACTTTTACGAGCATAGCATAGATATTGTAGCAAGTTATGCATAACGGTTTCGTAATGGAATCTTGTCCAATATCATAGCAGACGTGGTTAATGGTACTCAGATAAAAAGGTTTATGCTAAAAGGAATTATAAACTGAAAAACAACAAAGAATATAACAGGATGTTGAGTTGAAACAGACGTAGTATTTTTATGTATTTTTTGTAATTAACAATAGTTTACAAAATATATGTTTTTCTGTGAATATTATCTTTTGTATATGTACAGTGTAATTAAATGTTTTAGCATTTTCTTCTTACTTGCATGTCAATCCTGGAATTTCTAAGAGGATAAAACTTAGTTACCGTCGTAAAGTTTTCCGATTGATAATTTTAGTCCAGCCTGAAGAAATTGTCTGTATTTCTCGACTGTTGAAGTGATATCGACTAGTCCTGGATATTTGGTCTATTTAAAATAATTACCTTTTGTCGGCAAAATAGGGAACAGTTATTCCTGGAAACTATGACACACGTGTGTATTTCTAGATTTGTTGACACATGAAGATTAGGGACCTATACAGTTCCATGGATATATAAAATAGGGTATTACACCGTCAAGCATTATCAAGTCAGATTGTCTCGTTGACTATCATTAGTCTGATTTTTTTCTTAAAAGTAGACTAGACTTTGTATATACAGATAGAATCGTAGAGGTGCCTGGTGTAAAGATTATTGTCGAAGGAAATGGATTCGACGACACGAACTTAAATCCAAGATGAAAGTGTTTGCTTTCGTATAGTGCTAATAACCTTGGTAAGGATATGCAACTCTCCAGTTATTTGTAAATAGTTAGCCGGACTAGGCTCATTAATCTTGGTTAGTGTTATGACCTGTTTAATTTATTGATAAATAATAACTCAACACGGGTATAAAATGTAGGGAACAGATTGTATTCAGCAATATATATCACGTACAATGGAAGGGTTTCCTTGTTTCAGCTTACACGAAGAACTGTTTCTAGTACTCCTCCTATTTACATGTGTCCTACTTTCCCGTTTTATGTGGGCACCACCTACAAGCCGAGACTCATGGGGTGGTAGGTAGAAAAATTACGTCGATCCGAGCCCTGCCCCCTTAAGTACAATGAGGCAGGTATCTGGGATCGACGCCATTAATTTAGTAGCTCACTGGTCCCCCGTCCCGAAGGACGGGTGTTTCTGGTACTACTGGTATTTACATGTGTCCCACTTTCACATGAGATGGCACAAGGCCGTTTTATGTGGGCACCACCCACAAGCCGAGACTCATGGGGTGGTAGGTAGAAAAATTGCGTCGATCCTAGCCTTGCCCCTTTAAGTACAATGAGGCAGGTATCTGGGATCGACGCCATTAATTTAGCAGCTCAGTGGACCCCCGTCCCGAAGGACGGGTGTTTCTGGTACTACTCGTTTGTGTAGCTTTACTCTGTTACTTTGGGCAAGTCCATGTTTGTGTCATAGGTGAGTCACCTACAACAGTTAGGTAACCAGTCTAAAAGGAAAACTGAATTCAAACTTGTAAATTGTATTTCACATTTTGGTCATTTTTAGACCGGATTTTGAATGCTGATTTTCAAAGTAAATGAATTCTCCTAATTTGTGAGATAGACGTAATACAATTCTATCATTTTACTGATAGGTAATTAGTTATAATAAAAATGCAAATCATTTTAAAAACAGATATTGATTTTTTTACAGAAATATTTACAGTGAAGAAATGTTCGAGAGCATTTAAATGAGTTTATCTTTTAAAATTTAATAAAGCAAAAAGAGTTTACGTCAAATTTCAACACTTCTCTATTCCATATCTCATTGGCTCATACTCTGCCCAAATGACGACGTGGTGTAGCAGCCTAAAAAGTCGATCTAATTAGCCTAATTGACTTTCTTGACGGCAAATACTAATTTACAAAACATGTGTTGTCCCTGGAGATGATATTTACAATTGGCTTGTCAATAAACCCAATCTATTTTAAATGAATCGTCGTGACAACGCCAAGTTAAAATCAGTTTTACCGATTATTATTTTTAGATATAGTGCTCTTTATTTCTTTTACAATTTGAATACTTTTGCCCGCATCTTTAATGTTGTATTTCCCCAGATGATACAGTCTTCTATTAGAGAGATTTTTTACCGTAAACTAGCAGATCAGATAGAGAAGAAAATATCACTGATTGAAAACATTCAATTAAATTCCACATTTTGCAATTTAAGTATCAGTTGCGGAACGCACCAAACAAAGTGTCTACAAAACTATTCCAGCATTTTAAGATCGTCAAATTAGAACAGAAAAGTATCGATTAATAATAAAACTCTAATAGTTACGCATTAAAAAAGAATTAACTATTAACTATTAACTATTAATTAACTATTAACTGCTTAGATATATAAGGTGTTCTGGGTATAACGTTAAACTGCATTTAGCAGTGAAGTTCCAGTTCTCAAGCTCTGTGAGGTGTGGTGAACATTACGTTGCTATTATTCCAAGTTCCACTCTGACCCGGAGTGGCAGTACCTGTTAGTGTGACACATATGGGTTAAATACATAAAAAAGGAATGAATAAAATAAACGTCATCGGTATAAAATAACCCAAGGGTTGACATGCACCTTATTCATACCAACATAAGCTGATGGTCTTTCACTGGGGTCTGATTGACAAAAAGTCACCTCAGGTCTACTGAACTCTTCTGAGCATTCTAGCCGATATCAATAATTCTGTTCTCTGGATGTCCTTGGTTATTACTCTGATTTCGAACGCCTCAAGTCTGTTTTCTAAGCTTGCAAGGAAACCAACTACTATTGGTATCACTTTCATCCTCGGATTCCACATGTTTTCATTTCTCTGTTAAGGCCCATTTATTTGTCTATATTTATTTCATCTTCACTCATATATATATATACAGGTTATTTCCTATAACTCCAACAAAAACAAAGGGGAATCACTCTTGACTGATAAATTATTCATTTATTTATTGATCAGCTAGGAAAAAAGAAGACTGGGTTATGGTTAGGGTTTAGGTTAGGGTTTAGGGTTAGTTTAATGGGGAAATAAATAATTCAACTCTCAAGAGTGGTTCCCTTTTTATGTTGAAGTTATAGGAAATAACTCATACATATATATATATATATATATATATATATATATATATAAAAGTCGTCGGGGCGGCCTAAAGTCAGTATCAGCCGGTCAGCGAGGGAGTCTATCCCCTTTTCAATAGCGCTAGACCAAGGAGATTGTTTGAGCATCTGAGGTGGAGCACCACACCTACCATCAGCTCCTTACTTTACCGCACATATCTTCCTGTTAACAATTTCTCTTTTCTTTTAATTAATATGATATAATGAATATGTAAATACCTTGGTACCACCTCACTATAATCTGATTGGACAGTGTCATGTATAAATAGTCGACACTGTGTTGGTCCTATACCTAATGCCTACAAGCTAATTTACTCGCTAGACGACACCACGACTGCTCGGCAGACGGATTGCTATTCGATGTACCACTAACTACTGCGAGAATATACCAAATACCAACTTCAGAATAAATCCCTTAACACGGATATATCACAATACTAGGTATGGGTTTTTTGGGGGGTAGGGGGATAAAGTGATCCGTCCTCATCTCAAAGTCATAGAGGGTTTTATGCATTTCATTCTCAAGAACGAATAATGGGTTGTGCTTAGTGTATGGTCAAAATTTAGTTTCTTGCAGAATTCCAAGGAGATCACCTTTCCAACCCAGTTGTGACTACCCTTTTATTCTCGTTGTGCTTATTACATAGTTGATTGTCTCATCTGTCTCCACACATCCTACTTTCAATCCAGTTGTGACTTGTCTTTTGTTTTCATTGTGCTAGTTTGCTGTATTCATTATTACATGGTTCATCGGCTCTTCTCTGTCTCGACACATCCTATATTTGCTGTTCTGTTGTGTCTTATCTATCTTTCTTTTGCTATAATCTGTTCTTATGACATTGTTTTGTACTGAAATTATGAGCGTCTCAATTTCTCTCTTTCATTTATACCTACTGGTGTATTCCTTTTTGTCAGCTTCCTGCATTTTCTTATTATATTATTGACTCATTCATCTCTACCACCTCATAACCTACTTGCTATTATTCTGTGTATCACCAATTTTTTCTTCTATATAATTAGTCTTTCCGACATTATTTTGTGCTGCTATTTATATATATTCAGTTTCTGTATTGAAGTTCCCACTTTATAGCCATGTTCAAGTGATCGAATGATCCATTTCCTTTGTTATTTGCTTGGACTATTGTTGTATACTCTTCTTTTTATTTCTCTTTTTCTTCTGCTCATCTTTGGTATCTTACGTTCTTCTCCTAGCGTATGGACTTCGTCTTGGTGGTCGGTCGCACTTAATTCATTTCTTCTTCTAGATCAGTCTTGTTGCCAAGACATTCATCAGCCACAAAACCATAGTATTTATGTAAGCTTATATTTACTTAACTAAACATTTCATGTAACTAACATAACGCGCATGTGCAGTGAGCTTCAGCTAAGGCAGAACGACCTTATCTGCCTGACGTCCAAGCTGAAACTGAGAACCAACCAGGTCTCACGCGACCACGTATTTCGCGGGCTTTCTGTAATATTCCATGGAAAGTCCCGCCCGTGATATGAAAAGGGTCATCCCTTCAGAAATACAGGGGGTTGATAATAATCTATGCATAGA
>CM042140.1:26858327-26872739 GCA_023376005.1 Doryteuthis pealeii
AGAAAATTCAGAAGTTTCAAAATATTTAATTTAATTTTTATTTGGCTTTCCATATTTCTGCATTGCGAAAAAGAATAGATGAACAAAACACAAAGTATATTTTGCATAAATTATAGTTTTCCTTTTTGCTCTGAATGCATTTATAAACAACTTGTGTAGTGCTTTTATTTTAAGCGTATTTATCTGACAATAACGTAGTCACAAGATGCAAATTTCCCAGAAAGTTTATAAACTAAACTTCATGATTTCAGTGTTCATAAATCCATGACCCTATAATTTCCAGGATCACCTCCCATGTAACACAATGATCAGAAGGTAATATGTTACTTTCAAAATTCATGTAAATCATGTATGTAAATCCGGCCAACGGGCTGGGGGTCCAGTGGCTTCGGCTCTGGATCTTTATAAGTTAATAGCGCCGATCCCAGGGAGCTACCCCCCCCCTAGGCAATACCTGCCCCTTGACTTAAAGGGGCATGGCAGGGATTATTTCCCAGCGCCTGAGGCGCCCCCTTGTGGGGGAATGCCGAAGGGAAAAACGTAATTTTGTGTTCTTTCCCACTCATGAGCTTCGGCTTATGGGTGGGCCCACGTTAAAACGAGGCCTTCGGCCCAGCCCATACAAGTGGGTATGAGGCAGATACCTGTTACTTTCAAAATAACAATTCAAACTATCTTGAAAAGAACCAACGTTATCATTGAAAAGGACCAACGTGACTAGATATTATTTTTAATACTAAATAATTTTAATGTAAATGTAATGACTACAAATCCAATAAGCATAGACATTCGCCAAAATGTCGTTTGGTCATCGGAGTGCTAATCAAGTAGCAAGTTCAGGTTTAAAGATTAAACAAATTTTACCACCCTGTCGGCTGGGGCGTTAGAATGCACCGACTGCACCTCTACAGAGGGGTAAGACTCCCCCAATGGGGCCACCTGTTGGCCGTGGGGTGGCGACCCGTGATGCTTAAGGATAGAGCCCAGGTGGATGAGCAGTTCATGACATGCAATACATAGAAAAATGTATTTATAAAAAAATTGTATTATCCATTAAGAATGATTTATTTCAAAACTTTTCTGCATTAAATGACCCACTGAGGTTGATATGCCGTAAAACAAACCAAACCAAACCTAAACAAATTTTAAAAAGAAAAGTAAAAAAAAAACGAAAAGAAAAACGAGAGAGTATCATTAGGTTAGGTCAGTGTGTTTGAAGCCCCTCTGCTTCTCTTAGAACTCCCCCGTCCCTGTCGATCCACAACTCTCTTTTTCTTTTTCGTTCATACCCCCACGAGCTTTCTCTTACTTCACTTCTTCCTTATCTTTTACTAGAACATTGCTACATCAAGCTTGCTGGACAGTTTGAATGGACTTCTATTTATTCATCTTTTCTATCTCTATTTCTACAATGATTCTTTCTTCTGGTTTGATCTGTAAATAAATAATTTATCAGTGCCACTTCTTCTTCCACCGGGAGGTAAGCGACATTCCATTTTTATTTTTCATTTAAAATCCACATATCTTGGGTAGGTATACCTCTGTATTGGCCGTGTTTGAATTCAGAGTTTACCTTCTTTTATGCAGGGTACTATAAGTTAAAGAACCTAGTCTGTCCTGCTATTAACCATAGCTGGGGGGAATATATTTGGATTCTTACCCTTTTCAGGGTTACTGGAACTGTGTGAAATGCAAATAGTCTCACCCTGGATTTAGAATTGGATATCCAGGATCCCTTCCTACGAAGATAGGCATTACGCCACATAAATCAGCTAACGTTAAAATGAGAAAAAAAATTGTGAGGAGCATAATGACATAATTGCTTAACTCATTTTAGTACAGCACAAAATGACATTAATGCAAAATGAAAAAAAAAAAGAGCATCGGAAAAACTTTAAATCGAATATTTCAAATTCTGCCAGTCACCGAAGTTTGAACTTCGAACACTGACAGTATCTATTCACCTCCCTATGAGATAAAATACCATACAAGGTCAAGTTGCTCGTGATCGACCTATGTATGTACATGGGATTAAAGGCAATAAGTGTATAGTTCCCATGCCAAATTCTTATGTGACACATAAGGCTTCCTGTGAGGGGATGGTCCACAAAATCTAGACATTTGCCTTTATTCACACTCGTCTGGAGGGCCATGACTTAACAACAGATGTACAGTTTCTTGTATCGATCGAGTAACACTTTACTAGCCATTTCTTTCTAATAGCTATACGATAAACAATGTTCAAATATACACTCAGAATAATCTTATTAGTCACCAGGAAATGGAAATGGTGACTAGACCTTCTTTAACGCAATGTATAACTTACAGAAAGAAATAGTCTATGGACCAACCCATGTGAAATATATATAAGTTTTCATGAATAGCTCTCTAACACGATGCACTATTCATGTTTTTGTGATCCGAAAATATCACTGTATCATGATATATGCGATCTATAGAGAGTTGGCTTATTGAATAAGTGAATAACCCAAGCCAACGGCGTCTGCAGCCGATAGGAATATTGATATCATAAGCATGCAAGAACATGGGTATTACAATAGTTAATTAGAACAAGAATATCAGGAAGCCGGTAATGGATGGAATTTTATGTCGGCATCTGCATGAAAAACTCCGTAAATGCCACCATAGGAGGTGTAGGAAGGATAATCAGTACTTGTACTTTAAAATCACTGAACAACATGGGGGAAATTCAACTTAGAAGAATCACCTATATCACATTTAATGGCAACCCTCTCACAACGTAACGGTTATCGCCAAACTTTAAAATGAGCTATCTTTCCTAGTCAGGCATATTCCTAAAAACATCTCCCTGATCATTGGAGGAGACATGAATTCTCAAATTGGCTAAAACGAAAGCAATACATTCTCCTTTAAGCACTCCCCACAGAGAAACGGCGAACTTTTAGTCGAGTTCTCTCTTGGTTCTATGCTTAAACACCGAATTCCAGAAAAGAAAGTATAAACTATGGGTTTAATACTACTCAAATAAGACAAAAGCACAACTAGATTACATTCAATAAATAAGAATTGAATAAACATCGTTATGACCTGTGAGGCATACTCCACTATTGAAGAAGTATACGCTTGAGTCTACGCAGAAACAAAAAGAAAAGCGGTTAATCTGTACGATATAACTTGTCCTCACTTGCCAACAGTGACATATCCAATCTCTATTCGGTAATAGAAAGGAACAAGTTGAATATCCTTCAGGAGATATCAGCAAAGCACACAGCAAATTATGAATATGAGGATGAGAATGATTAGAGCTCGTGCTTTCTATTTCAACGGTTACGCGAAATGACGAGAGTCAAAAACAAAATGGAGAATGTGTAAATAGAAGAACAGAGAGAATACCAGCCCAACAATAGCCGAATTGCAAAATAGCAGAGATAACATACCCAGATAGACGTTAGAAAACCCAACAAGAAGATCCATAGAAGAAGATATAATTGAAATAGAAAACGACACACACATACACACACACACACACACACACACACACATATATATATATATATATATATATATACTAGCAAAAATATGCACCCTCCGGGTGCAAGTATTTAAGTTTTAATGTAATAAAATATTAGATTAAATTAGAAAGGCTAATGAAACTAAATAAGAATACAGATAAAAAGATTTGAAACAGAGGGGGTATAATAAAAGATTTGAAACAGAGGGAGTATAATAAAAAATGGAACAACTGAAACTTACTCTTCCATCACTCTCGTCTTTCATTGTTATTTTTTCTAATTTAAGTATTTAGTTATAAGAGGAAGTAAAGAATAAAATGACAGTTATTTTATCTTGTTAATGGATTTCATTTAAGATTCGTTGAAGAGATTTTTGCTTATATTCATTAAAATAAAACCAAACAGTTAGAAATCAATAATATTAAGCACATATTTATTAAATTCGATTTTTTAAAATTAATATGCAAATTAGTCTTCCCGTTCACACTGTAAACCTCTATTTTGTTGTATATATAAATATGATTGCATGTTGTCAGTATGGAGACATAGTTAACAGTATCAATAATGTAAGAAAATTTTATTAATAATTGAGGTTTAGATAAAAAATAAAATCATGGAGAATGTGATGTCAATAACTAAGAGAATTGTGACTTGAGTAGGAATATAGTTTCGGTTACAGACAGAAAAACACACAATCTCCATTATAATAAGATAATCCAAAAGTCCAGAGAAGAAATCTTCCTTACGACACAAGAGTTTTATTTAAAAATCCTGTCGCAGTTTGAGAGCTCAATGTGTGCCCTTAATTTTAGAATCACAGAGCAAATATATAAGTAAATAAATAACAAAAGACTTAGAGATTTAGCATTATAGTCTATTTCAGGGAGCTTAAACAAAGTGTCTAACTCTCTCGACTCATCAGATGCGAATGATGAATTCTTTATTACTTTAAAGGCATTTGAAAACAGATTTTTATTTTTTATTTTTTAGAAACCACAGCTGAATGTACACTGACCAAACTAAGAGCAAAATACACTGTCCGTTGTGAAGCAAAAGCAGTTAGAGAAAACAGAAACAATATAAAAGAACATCCCTACGAAATAAATCAAATCAAACCAAACTAATGCCAATGTGTAAGATGTTAAGAAAGCCTAGATAAAAATAAGTAAAACTTACAAAAAAGTATTAATAGAATACATCGAAGGGCAAATAATCAAAATCATAAATTCTGTTTAAGATAGACACTCGCAAACCAATAAATAATAATCTACTTAATGCAAACCTTACTTTAGGCGCAAAAAGTAATAAGTTTTGAAGAAAAACTCTATTGAAAATGTATCAACTCCCCTTTTTAAGCAGAAAAAACATCGATGTATAATTTTTTCTTTTATAAAATAATAGCCAATTAAATAATGATCGAAATGAGTAAAAAAGAAATCTCCAAAAAATAAATTATTTATTATTTTTCTACATTTTATTTTCCGATTTTCGGTACTTATTTTCTCATAAAACAACAACCGTAATTTTTTTTTTCTATTCATACGTTCCGTCTTTTATCTCATTATTTATACTGTAATTAGTATCGAAAATGACCAACTCGCAAAACATAAGGGGGGTCAAAATTAAGTGACCTGAAAAAAATGAGAAAGTTTTTATTGGCAACCAATAAATAAAGTTATTGCTAGAAAAACACCTACGATATAGTGGTGGAACTACCATTTTCGAAATCATTGCGTTGGGTCTTGAATTAATTGACTGAAGAACACAAGTTCCAGCGCATTAGTTCTTATAGTTATGCTATTTTTACTGCATCCACCGAATAGTCATGACATGTTTCCTTAGGATTATCACAGTTAGTCTCTTCAAACGATACTTTCCGTCAAACGGATTCCCCAAAGAGGTTGCTGTTAGGTATAAGTTGCCGGGATGGATCAAGCCATTTACGCCTCGTTCTACGAGGAGGGTAGTTATCTTGTACACCGATGGGACAAGTGAATCAACCAATGATTATTACTTAGCATAGTAGTGTTAATACCACATGAAAAATGTTCTTTTTTATAGTAATATCCATTTTGATTATTTAATCTATTTAAAAATATCTATTTAAAAAGCAGTCGGCCAATAAGATAGACTTCTAAAGTGGAAATGTTGCAGATTAACTATTGTTTCAATTCTTTTGGCGCGGAAAGAAATTCAAAAAGACAAGGGAGTTGGGAAACAAAGGATGTTCCAGACAGAAGTCTGGATAGAAGAAAGAGGAAGAGTGATTAAGATCTGAGGCTTACTGCTGACCGGGTCAAACGAACTGTCCGGATAAACAACAATAGCAGGATGACAAAGGACTTCCTATTGACTGGTGACAAATCTAGGATTGCTGGTCACGCAGTACAGTTCCGGTGTAATTTGAATAGACCAGGGCATGCTGGGTAAAATTGAAAAAGTGACGGTTAGACGAAGAGTTCGGCAGTTGAGCTTTGGTAGCCACGAACTTCAGTCACTCCCGTCGACTCTCCGAAGAAGAGATTTGTTATAACTACGGTTCATTCCACCATTCATCCAAGCCGGCGCACACCTCCTTTCATCCACGCCAACCGAGGAAAGAAAATAAAGTCCAGCTTTCTTTTGTATACCTGTGTTGGTTTTTAATCCAGTGTACTACACACCAGCGCTGTCAATTGATACAGTATATAACAGAAAGACTTTAAGAAACTGCTGGAAACCCTTCTAAAATCACATAAAATAATACCAAAAAATCGTTGATAGCCAAAAAGACATCAAGTCGAATTACTGCTGCATAGTCTAAAGAAGACGTCAAGAGGAATTAGGCTCTATGGGAAATCAGATAAAAATAAATTCACGTGTTTTCAACAAGATGGATCATCACCACGGTGGATGGTAAGTGTGAAATTAGTATACCAGTTCAAATACCTATGGAGTAGTATCTCATCCACAGAAAGCGATGTCAATATACGCATAGAGAAGACATGAAATCTTATAGAAAGATTCTTGATCATATAGAAATCTGATCTCAATGATAAGATAAAGCGAACATTCTTCCAAGCCATAGCCGTAACAGTTATTATACGGCTGCACCACTTGGACTCAAACAAAGAGAAGAGAAACTACATGAAAGCTACACAAGAATTATGCTTGCTGTCTTGCACAAATCTTTGAATCAGAACCGCACAAGAAAGCAGGTGTACGGCCACATGCTTTCTATCGCACAAACTACATGAGAAAGTTAAACAAGACATGCTGGACACTGCAGGAGAGACAAGAATGAACCCATTATCTACACCTACACATGGACACACCAGTGTGAACCAACTAGGGGAAAACCTACATCAATCGGCTCTGAGGTGATTCTGGATGCTGCATGGAGGAGCTCCCAGGTAAGATGACAAATAGGTGCGGTTGGTGATATATATATATAAGGGGCTAGGTTAGCTCAGTCGGTAGAGCGTTCGGCTAGAAACCACAAGGTTCCTAGTTCGATACCGGCCCCCGCCAACTCAGCGTATGAGTAGCACAGGGATCTGTGCGGTAAAGTAAGGAGCTGATGGTAGGTGTGGCGCTCCACCTCAGATGCTAAAATAATCTCCTTGGTCTAGCGCTATTGAAAAGGGGATAGACTCCCTCGCTGACTGGCTGATACCGACTTTAGGCCGCCCCGTCGACTTTACTTTTTACGACAGACTTAATTCTTTCAGAAATGGATTTCTCTAATTCAAATTAATATCTTTTAATCAAAATGCTTCCAACTTTAGCTAATGACAGTGAATAGATCTCCTTTTATCAACAGGGGCCTCTCTTAGAACTCCAATTTTAAATTCTCAATAAGCTTTAAATTCAGGCTGTTTGCTGATCATGTCATCGATTCGCTGCTAAATAAAATGACAAAATGAACATTTTCAAGATGTGCTAATTCCACAATCATTTACCAGGGGTGGTATTCAGTGTGTGTATCTACAAATTAAGTCTGCCGTTTTTTTATCATAGAGTCGAATTTGAGATAAAATGGTAAAGAAATATTCCTTTCAAATGTCTCTGTCATATCGGTTAAATCGTTTGGCCTAAAGAAAATTAATTTAGAGATCAAATAAATTTAAGAGATTGTTTATGGGGATATGCACTTTTCTAGACTAGGATTTCTCTCGGCATTTCGTATTCACTTAATAAACACCATTGAAATTTATTAACATTATGATAATATAACACAAGCCAAAAGTAGCAATAATGTTTTTAGACAATGAAGAAGGTCTGCTACAAAATCTGAATTTTGGGGTTATATCCGAAAAGCTATGTGATTTTTCAATCCTGATATCCAATTATTTAGCTTAGTACATCACGACATCTCAAACAATTAAAGATTATCAATTCTATCATGAGTAATAATATATTATATAAATTTGCTAACCATTTCGTCGGGACTAGTGCCATAAATGATTGTAAATAATAAAGATCTAAAGTATTTGTATAAAGAATAGTTTCTTGGTGCCTATATGTCTATGTTTTCAGTTATTATTATTAAGTATCTGGCTGCCATCCTTGGCCAGTTGGAAAGAACTCAAAGTAAATAAGTAAGTAAGTAAGTCACGTGATATAGTATCCTTTGGTAAGTCAATAAGTCCTGTGGTATAGAATCCTTTAGGTGAATCCTTTAGGTCCGTCGTCCAAGAAGATCCAAGTAGTAGTGAGCTAAGATTAGAATCAGCCAGTATAAATAACAACAACAGCAGCAGAGCACTGCCAGTGATTGGACAACAGGCTGCCTTCCCAGGTCACGTGCTTATCGGCGAGTCTATAAGTAGAAGTGACCATTTGGCACACGCCTTATAGCCAAAAATTCCAACAATTATCACGATTCCTTACAAATTTAGTGTTTTAATACGATTTTCTTAATGAGAATTGTAACAAATTGTTCGCGCTGACGGAATCACAAGTAGACAATTGCCTAGTGGATATGAACGTGTGCTATACATTTCACATTATATAGGAGTCGTGATATCTCACCTGTTGTTAGGCGGTGTGTAATCAAATAGGCTCTCCTTACTAATCCAACACCGAGAAGCCGGAATACCAGTCCGCAGGGAACAAATCCTCATCCAACACCAATGTCCAACTGTTAATATGTAACCCAGTAGTACCTGTTTTATCATCGGCAACTGAGTCGGTAAACCCACAGATTTTGTCTGGTGAGAATGGTGGCTAGACACCCAGCAGAACGAAAGACAAGACCTGCAAAATGGCAAAAGTAGCTCGTTACTCAACAGCCATTATTTCTAAAGTCCAACCCCTGCTCAACGAGGTCGTGTAAACTTAGTAGTGTCAGAGTAATGCCGTCAGGAACTTGAGTTCCTGAAAAGGTCATCCAAGGCGGAAAGGTCTGACACCCAGTGGTATTAGAGCCACAACCCGGCCAAATGGGCTCTGGTGAAAATCCAAAGGGTGTCTCCATCATCATCAGGATTCAACGGCTTTTGGTGTAATTGTCAATGCATCTGTGGAAAACAAGGACTGGCCGGGATGTGTGCGGGATTTGGGGACCGCTTGTTCATTTCCTATTCCCTTGTTACATCTTCCATGAATTCTCTACAGCTGAATTCGTTAGATGAAGCCGACTCAACCGACCCAGGGTGAATGCCGTCACAAAACAGAAGAACAAAACCGAAAATGACGTTCAAATACACCGCTTCTCATATTGGTGCACGCTTGACCAACTCACTATATAAAGTATGAAAAAGACTGTTCCCCTTCAAACTTTCCCCCAGTCTTTTATTATGGCAAGCCACGGCGGACTGGACAATCAATGCTCGTGGCTTTCTCTACAAATATAGGTTATTCTAGATTTATTTGACAAAACATCATGATGTTGCATGTCGTGAGTTTTGTGAAAAAATTGGTATTTTACATTACATTTTACACGAGACACAAGCCACTCTAATTCGTTTAACCCCATGCCCTAGAAAATAATTCAATACATAGTGATATCTGTTTACGCATGTTCAGCGGAACAACCATAATTGGCATCACAAGCATGAATAAACAAAGGATTAAAAAACATAAGAATTATCTGATATGATATATCCACTCACATGAACAAGATATTCAGAAAAGTCTGATCCAGAGGATGGAAAAATAAAGACTGATTCTAAACACATTCAAATACGTATGACTTATTGACTTTATTCTGCTGCATACTTTCTATGTATGCATCAGAATGATTTAGAAAAAAACTGGAAAACGTATTTTGTACCTTTTTGATAACGTTGTAGACGTCATCAAATATTTGGGGTAGTGTGCGTCCAAATTAACTTATCTGTAAGGTAACAATTCCCCATAGACACCTGTGTTTTCATCTATCTGTCGGTTATGAAAAAATATTTTTGAAAGATAAGTTGTATTTAACAATTTATTTAAGAAAAAAAAAAGCACTTACAGATATTTAGCATTCAGAGTAAAATAACATGTCTAGACGCAAGACTTCTCTCTCTCTCTCTCTCTCTCTCTCTCTCTATATATATATATATATATATATATATATATATATATATATATATATATATATATATTATGGACTCTCTCGTCGATTTTCGACGCATGAGGGTTCACACACACAATGAACACCCACACAGTGATTTGTTTATAGTGGTGAAGGCTTGGCACAGTCGATAGGAAAGAATTGGTGCATCAAGGGTTGCTACAAATCCAATCAGCGACCGACCTCAGGAATTTTGAATTCAGATTTATCCCTCTCCTTGACTGGTTACCTACCCAAGGCTGAAGGGACCAGTATGCCTTACTATTTAACCCATAGCTGGAGGGAGAATATATGGATTCATACCTTTCCCAAGGGTATTTGCGCTATGTGAAATGCCAACAGCTTCGTCTAGGAATTGAACTCTAATCGATGAGTCCATTTCCTACGACTCAAACCACTAGCCCACGCGCCTCCACACACACACACACACACACACACACATATATATATATATATATATATATATATATATGAAAATATATATATATATATATATGAAAATCGACGAGAGAGTCCATAATATTATATATATGTATATATATATATATATATATATATATATATTATATATATATATAACTGTAAGTGAAATAAAATGGAACTTAATCCGACAGTGTGAATTTGATATATTGAAAAAACAAAAGATGTTTACAAATGCATGGGATCATCAGGAGAGAATGTGCAAACCGTTTCGGGGCCTTCCTCTCTACGGTTTTAAAAAGCAACATCGCCCCCCTCACTGATGTGAGGTCTGTCTGTCTGTCTGTCTGTCTGTCTGTCTCTCTCTCTCTCTCTCTCTCTCTCTCTGTTATTGAAACGACAAGATTTACATGAGTGTTATTTTTCCTAGACTGATGATTTCAAAAATGTCAGTGGTCTATAGCAGAATGTGTTTCTCCTGGGTGGTTGATTTATGTAAGTTATGCAAGACTTTGGCAGGATTGAAACCTCAGGAACGATTTCATAAACGGACAATGAGTGAAGGAGTGGCAGTCGCCTGACAAGACGTTGCGATCAATATGTATGTATGTATGTATGTATGTATGTGCTGTTATAAAGGAAAATTAGTGGAGACCAAGTAAGAATTCCAATGGAATCCATACTCGAATTTTGTCAGAGTAAGGGTTAAAAACATTTTACCTCTATTTGTCATAAGGCCAAATAAAATATAATAAGTATATAAATCGATGATATATTAAAAGGTTAATTAAAATAATAATAAATAATCACATTAATACGGGACAAAAACATAATAAAAAGCATATATATTTGATTTATAAAAACCTCATTATCCATAGCTCTAAGTGTTCAAATTAAGCTGTAACTATCAGAACAGTTTTAACATACATAAATACATTCATATATAATAGATGCATGATGCAGGTGTTTATGTGTAATACTTATCGTCGTAGAAAATGGATACGGTGAACCGAGTTCAAATCATAGAAGAGGATCTTTGCATTACACATAGCACCAATACCCTTAGAAAACGTATGGATATATCTATTTTTCTTAACGCCATCAATGGGGCAAACTAGACACTTTGACCTTAGTATGGCAACCAGTCTAGGAGAAGGAAAATTCTGATTTCAAACCTGCTAAACTCCACTTAAAAATGACCTTCTGTTACATCTTACTCGTGTAAATACATATATATATATATATGCACAGAACAGATGTATTTATGTCAGTATGTGCGTGTATTTGCTTAACATCCGCATATAACATAAAGATTGTTGTAGAATTTATAATATGTTATCTTCATTAAAACCAAATTCACAATTCTCTATGAAAATCTGAGATAGCTTTGCCTCAAAACAGCCCATATTATCAATGCATTTAAAATCCTGCAATGTGTCTAGAATATCACAAAGAAATAATGGCGTACATAATATATGGTATAGTTGATTTGCATTTTAACAAAAGCGGGGTTAATACATAATTACTTGGTGAAATTTATTTCTAATATTAGTGTTTTATTCTCTAACGTATCAACCCTGTCAATGATTTTATATAAAAAAAAAAACAATACATAATTTCAGATAAGTATACACTTTTTATATGCGTTCTTATTTAATTTCGTTAGACTTTCTATTTTAACATATTTCATTACATTAAAATTTAAATGATTATGCACGGAGGGTGCATATTCTTGCAAGTGAGTTTTAATTTCGTGCTAAATCTCAACACTACGAATGTTTCACTTCGTCTAATTTTATTAGACAAATGGCAGAAATCATGGGACAATCTGACTCAAAACAAGCTCCATGAAATACAAGAAGTTATTGGAGAGTGGCCGACGGGCCACAGAAGTATTAGAAGAGAAGAAGTAATACTCGCCAGATTGCGTATTGGGCACACCCACATTACCCATTCGTACCTGTTAAAAGGGGAGGGTGCCCCAGTGTGCCCAACATGCAAAGTACAACTTACAACCAAGCATATCCTTCTAAATTGTAACAGACTTAAACATATCCGCGCCAATTACTATCAAGCAAGAAACCTGGGCGACATCTTTAAGAATACAAACCCTGAAAACATTTTAAATTTTATTAAAAAAAGCAACCTTTTCAACCAAATATAACAGAACATAACTCCATAGAACCACTACTTTAAAGTCTGAAATCCAAAATAACCTTTTTGGCATTAAATGACCCCACAGAGGTTGATATGCCGTTAAACAAAACTCAAACTCAAACTCGTCTAATTTTGAACGGCGAATTTTGTTTAACGTTGTTACCAGATGTTGTTGAAGTAATTGTCGGTTATCATAGAAAAGAACACAATATCAGCTGATAAAATAATTTGCACATTTATTTGTTTTAATTATCAAAGTTCATTTTCATGTTCCGTGAAAATCTTGTTTAGTTCTCTCAAAAATAAAAATAAAAAGATTCTAACTCGGCTGTAACTGTGTAATGAGATAATGCCATTATTTAGATCAATGTTGTTGTTTTTTACATTAAATCACGCTAAACATGATTTCTTGTTTACATTAAAAAGCGGATCCGCATTCAAAACATCATGGCGATTATCATTTATATCATCTTCCAGCATTAATTAATATTTCTCTGAATGAACAGTAACACTGATTGTTTTTTTTTGTGTGTGTGTTCTTTTTAAAGTAAACTGGAATTTCATATTAGTTTATGATAATGAAACAATGGAATGAGATTTATTCAAATATGCATTCAGTTGAAATGCAATGATTTTGTTGTTGAAATGTTTGTTGTCTACACTTTTTTTGCCGAATGTCATTTCAAGTAGAAATATGCAGAAATCCGTTAATTCATCTCTTTAACCCTTTACCTGATTTATTTCTTATTCAGTTTATCGAAAATATCAAAAGCATTTTCCTCTTTTGGCTGTATTTATGTTTTGTTTCAATTTATCTAAAACACAAACATCTTCAAGCAAAACAATAAAATAACTGTTTACTAAAACAATTAATTTTCTTTAATTTTCATAAACAAACTGAGTTTTGATAAATAAACATACAAAAGAAAAGAAATCAAAGCCTTTATTGAAAAGGATTTCCTAACAAATAAATAGTGTTAATTTACACTGATGTGAACTCATCCAATTTCGTTTATCTTGCTAATATTATTTGGAATCGGCATGAATCATTGTTCAAATCTCGGAAAGAACTGAGTAAAATTATTTGAAAATATACAATTTCAGTGAATCATAAATTCAATGTAAAGGTTATTGAACTGGAATCTGAACAGAATAATAAAATCAAGCAGGGAAAATCTGACACTGAAAAATCAATAAGTACAAAGTTTTTGTCAAACAGAAGTTCACAAATGTACCTTTAAATTAGTAGAATTATATATATATATATATATATATATATATATATATATATATTATTATAATGGAGATTGTGGGTTTGTATGTCTGTAACCGAAACTATATTACCATTCAAGTCACAATCCCCTTTGTTATTTACAGCACATTCTCCATGATTTTATTTTTATTTAAACCTCAATTATTAATAAAATTGTTTTACATCATTAATACTGTTGACCACATCTACATACTAATAACATGCAATTGTATTTATATATACAAGAAAATAGCGGTTTACAGTGTGAACGGGAAGGCTAATTTGCATATTGATATCAAAAATTTGATTCTAATAAATGTATGTTTAGTATTATTGATTTCTAATTGTTTGGTTTTATCTTAATGAATATGAGCAAAAATCTCGGGGATAAATCTTAAAAGAAATCCATTAACAAGAAGAAATAACTGTAATATTATTCTTTACATCCTTTTTAACTAAATAGTTAAATTAGGAAAATTTACCAATGAAGACGGGAGTAACGGAAATGATGGAAGAGTTTACGTTTCAAAGTGTTCTATTTTTAAATC
>CM042140.1:26872839-26880339 GCA_023376005.1 Doryteuthis pealeii
CTGCTGATTACGCTGAGTTGGCGAGGGCCAGATCGACATCTGGACCTTGCGATATCATGGTCCAAGGGCTCTACGCGACTGAGCTAAACAAACGGCCCCTTTAGCGAAATATCTGCACCAAAAATGTAAGAGCAGATTTTTGAAAGCCATACGATACTTTTTGTTCACTTAAATTTAATTGTTGACTATGCAATTTGCCGAATCCTCCCAGCTTCGAAGGCAGGAAATATGACACAAGATCATTTTTTTTAAAAGCAGAATTAACGGGTTTGAATTTCGAGATTTATTTTGCCTAGCGCGGTTGCTATATCACGGTAAGAGGCCCAGCCTATCGCTGCTATAGCTGAAGGGAGAGTAATTAGGTACATACTTTTCCCTAAGATATATAAGGCCGGCTATGGAATACAAAAAGCCTGTCCCGGAATTTGAACTCGAGTCGCTACGCGAGTTACATTTTTCTTCGACAGTTATCATTACACGACGAGTGTCTTCTAAAAATGTCTTTTAGCTTGAAAACAACAAACGCGCATTCTTTCTTTTTTGCTTTTTTTCTTTGTTCTTTGTATTTTCTGATTTCAAATGTTCCGGTATTTCGTCTATGCTCAACGAACTTCAATTCTTCCTAATGACAAATGTGAAATCATGCACTATGGCTGGTTGGTTAGATTTTAAGGCACGTCCAACTCCTTGTTGGGTTATTTTATGGCCGAAGCACGTCCGGTCGTCCCTCATTTTTCGTTCGTTCTGTTGACTTTGAGTTATGTTGTTTTTTTATGCATGGTGTGGGTGTTTTCATTATCTTTTTTTTTTATTTATATTTTTATATTATTTTTATTATTTATTATTACGGTTAGGATTTGAGTTTGTTATGATTCGGGAGCTCTGGGTCGGCGGGGGTAGGATGGAACTCGTCGGTTATCAGTAGTGGCGCATTTATCTTTGAGCGTTGAATTGCGGTTCGTGTGTGTGTGTGGGGGTGGTGGCTAGAGGTAGTTCTGTGGGTTCTTCTAGTTGTCGTCTTGTCGGGGGGGGGTGACGGTATACTGCTGATGGACTATTGTGGTTGTCAGTGTCTTCGGGGTGAGAGTTTCGTGAGTTGGTTTGTCGTGATTATTCCGATTTAATTATTTTATTTTTGTATATATATATTTATACGGGAATGTTATTTTCTTTACGTGTTGGTTGTATGTTCTATAAATGTGTAGTAGATTTTGTATTGGTTAAAATATATTTATATATAGTTATTATTAGGGGGGGGAGCGGAGGGCAGCGAGACGAGGAGAGAGGGGAGCGAGAGTGTGTGGTGTGTGTGGGGAGAGGAGGAGGGAGAGGAGGAGAGGGAGGGAGAGAGAGGTGAAGAGGGCAGAGTGGAGGGCTGGAGGTTTTGTATTTATTAGGTACTGTATTTTTTGTTGAATTATTTATTTTTGTTTTGTGCTATATATATATTTATTATTTATTATATTATATTATATTATATTATATTTTATATTCGGTATTATTTTGTGGGGTTGTGAGTATTTTGGAGTGATACGTTTAGCTGAGGCCATTGTGTGCTTTTTGCTTTTTTTTGGCTGTGGTATGTTTTTTTTATGTTGGCAGTCGGCATTTTCTGATTCTCGTATGATGTTTTTTGTGTTGAGTTAACGTGGTATTATTTTTTGTTTTTATATTTTTTATTTTACGGTTAGGGGATTTTTGTGTTGGTGCTTGATTTAGCTTTTAGTGAGGGTTCTTTGAGCTTTTTTGTGTGTTGATATATGTGGGACGTAGTTGTTTATATTTGGATTGTGTATTTTGTTTCATTTGGAGATTTCTTTGGGTTTGGTTCTTTTTTGGTTCTCGGTTATTTTTGGTTTCATAGGTTAGATTATTGGTTTTTTGTGGTTTTTGTAGTTACGTGTGATAGTGTTGGATGTTAGGGGATCATTGAGAGTTGGTTAGGTTATTAGTTGTGTATTAGCATCAGACTTAGGTTTAGTTTTTTTTGTATTGGATGGGGTTGTGGCAGGTTGTTAAGAAGTTCTAAGTGACAGTTATTTGGGAGTTTTTGAGTGGAGTTGATATTATTCTTCGGCTATGGTTAGCGGGATGAGAGATCGTGGATATGGGTTAGGTTCAGTTCCGTGTGGTGATACGAGAGTTGAGTTGGGTTCGGTGCGAGGTTCAGAGTGGTCTGAGAGCGGAGGGTTAATGGGAACGTTATATGCATGAGATTGGGCAATAGTGATGGTTATATTGCTTAGTTTATTGATTTGGTTTGTTACTATTTGCCGGGTTTTACTTTTGAGTTGTGTTCTTTTGCGATGAGTTTGATGATTTTTTTCAGTGTCTCTGTTTGGTCCAGCGTAATGGATGATTCTAGATATAGGGCAGAGAGCGTCGAGATTTAATGGTTATAAGGCTTTATTTAGTCTCATCGTAGGTGGACGGGCTATTTGTGGCGCGGTCATGGGTATCAGGTGGATTGCGTTGATCCGTAGTTTAAGGGGGGTGGGCTGGGCATACTGTTTTGTGGGGGGTATTGCTGAGGTGGCTCTGGGATGATGCCTTTATTTATTCGGTCAGTGGGAGTCATGAGCCTGTGGATGGTGGTAGGCAGTTCGTTTTTTTTGTCGATTTAGTTTTAGAGGTGTGTTGTTTTTAGGTTTTGGCAGATTTTGTGTGTAGTTTTATTGTAGGGTTCTAGTTTTGTGGCTTTGATACTGATTTATGAGGAGTTGAAGTATTGTTTTTTTATTGGTTTTTGTGTGTATTATTTGTTGTTGTTACAGTTCGATATGATTTATTCCTTTTTATATTTTGTGCATTTATTTTAGTTCTGTCGTTTTTTTTTTATGTTGTTAGTTTATGTTAGTTCTATTGAGTTGTAGATTTGTGGTTTATATCCTTAGTGTTTATCTTCTTACTTACTTTTTTTCTCTGGCGTCTTTTGTTTTATTCTTTGCGTTCCTTTATCTTTGCGTTGGACTTCTCTTGGTGGTCGTCCCGACTTATATTCTTTTTTGATAGTCTTGTTAAGAATTAATGTGTTTTTTTCTTAGCTTTATATTTATTATTATTTTACTTATGCATTCATGTATAAATGCGCGCGTATGCAGTGAGTCGTTGGGGTCTTTATGAGTACTGATGAGGTACTAGGTCTTGACTTCAGTTTGTCGCGGCTTTCCTGTATTTCATGAGAGTCGCGTGATATTACAGGGATTGGGTATTATGCACGCATAAGATTATGTCTATCTTTGGTGCACGAGGAGTTATTTTGGTACCGTGTTGTTTTTTTTGTTGTTTTTTTTAGTTTTTTGCGTGCTTTTATTTTTTATTTTTAGATTCGGTACGCGGTTGGTTACGGCGCTACGTTATTTGGGTTTTTATTTTTTCCATTATTCTGTTTGGTCATGTATGTATATGTGATTTCGTGAATTATTTATAGTATTTTTGTGATTTACGTTTTTTGTTTAATTTCTTTTTTTCTATAACAGTGATTTGATATAATTTTCTTTTTATTTTGTTTCATTTGAATTGTGTGATCTATTTTCGATGCTGATTGTTTTTTAATATGGATTTATGTAGTGAGTATGTTTGGTATGGAGATTTTTTTTGGTATTGGTCTTGTAGTGGTTAGCTTGTTTTTTTACTGTACGCTTTTCCGGCTGATATTTTATCATATGGTTATTGTTTGCTGTAATATAGCGTGAGTATTGGTTTGAAGTTGTGCTTGAGTTTGTTTTGCATAGCATTTCTTTTTATTCGTGTCTGCGATTTTTGTTTGTTTTTCGTAGTTGGTAGTTATATAGTCATTGTGGATTTTTTTTTTTTATTAGTGTGGATTACATTATACCAGATTGAGTTAAATGTGAGCCGTGTTACTTTCCGATGATATCACTGCCGATATTCTTTGTTTTATGTATGAATATATATGTAGTAGATTGATGGGATTAATTTTTTGTTTTGTCTTTAGGACGACGAACTTAGAAATTAGTATAATACTGTAAAGTGCCCCAATATTGTGAATAAATTCGCATGATGAATATCATTGATATAAAATAAAATGTAGATATAATCTCATGGAAATAATAGTACATATTAGAACATATATATATATATTATCTATATATTTATGATATCGAATATAAACATAATTATGAATGTTAGGAAAGTCATATATAAAGACAACGTATATGTTTTAATATATTAATGTATATTATATATATATATATAATTTGATAATTTGATTATAAACGACCAGACAATCAGCAAAACAATTTGCACACGAACATACTGGACAGCCCTGTTTTCCACCTACTTTGAAATATTTATATATCAGTATATATATATATATTTATATATTATATATATTATATCATTACTAGCAAAAGTACCCGGCATGACCGGATAAAAAAAAAATTAAAGAAACACGAGAGAATAAGATGAAAATAATTTTTAGAATTAAAACATTACCGAGAATTTTATACATTAATATTTATTTTGGAATTTTTTTTTTTTTGCATTTAAAATATAATTTAAATGTATTTCAACTTTTGCATTTTTAGGAACTTAAATCTATTTTTCTAAAATTGTTTTGTAATATACAAAAATCAAATTCATTTCTTAATTGCGTTCAAGTGATAAAATGTTTGCTAAAATCATATGTTTAGAATAAGTGTCCATTCAAACGCTTACTGTATAAAATAGAAAGACGATTTTTTATTTCTTAAAATAATTTAGAAATAAAAAAAATTGTCTTTTTTATACAATGGGGTTGGGTGGACTGTTTTAACGGCAAGTTTACAACCTGTGGCGTGGGTTGGGCGGAAGTGTTTTTTAACGGGAGTGTTGTTTATTTCAGAATTCTTTTTTCTTTTTTTTTTTTTATAGCAAGGCCTTAGATGGCGTCCGTCTCTGTCGGCTGACGCCACTTCAAAGATGCCGACGGTGGCTGGGGGAGTGGGGTGCTTAAAATTATGTTAACGGTAGTTTTTGATTTTTCTGTCTTAAGAGTTAAAAACTAGACCTCGTGTCGAGGGTAGTGGAGTGGGGGGGGGGTCTGTATAACGATATTTTTTTTATTTTTTCTTAATTATTGAATTATATCGATTAAGTATTAAAATAAAAAACAAATATTGTCTGTTTCTTAGTTATAAGCATATTGGCTGGTATGCAAGATTTCAAATATGAATGGCCCATCTTGAGCAAGGAAGTTTACAAACTGTTGCTAACTCTATAATGGTGTATACTAAATTAGGTTTGGTGTTTGTAATGACCACTAGTAAAATTGTGATCTGTTTTGACAGCTGTGCCATACATAGATTATAGGTTTCTCAAATATAAATGCCAACTTCATAAAGAAAGACCCGATAAGCACTCAGCTGACTTCAAATACACACGTGGTTGCTACTCTTGTAAGATTTAAATCATATTAAAATATACTAGAAATATATGCCCACCTCCGGGTGCAAGTATTTAAGTTTTAATGTAAATAAAATATTTGTATTAAATTAGAAAGGCTAATGAAATAAATAAGATATCAGATAAAAAGATTTGAAACAGAGGGAGTATAATAAAAGATTTGAAAAGAGAGTATAATAAAAATGGACAACTGAAACTTACTCTTCCATCACTCGTCTTTCATTGTTATTTTTTCTAATTTAAGTATTTAGTTAAAAGAGGAAGTAAAGAATAAAATGGCAGTTAATTTTTCTTGTTTAATGGATTTCATTTAAAGATTCATTGAAAGATTTTTGCTTATATTCATTAAAATAAAACCAAACAGTTAGAAATCAATATACTAAGCACATATTTATTAAATTCGATTTTTAATATTAATATGCAAATTAGCCTTCCCGTACACACTGCAAACCGCTATTTTGTTGTATATATAAATATATTGCATGTTGTCAGTATGTAGACATAGTTACAGTATTATAATGTAAGACAATTTTATTAATAATTGAGGTTTAGAAAAAATAAAATCATGGAGAATGTGATGTCAATAACTAAGGGAATTATGACTTGAGTAGGAATATAGTTTCGGTTACAGACAGAAAAACACACAATCTCCATTATAATAAGATATGGCATATTGCGCAGCCTCACTCTATGTTGTCGCCATACCTAACAAACAACATTCAGTTCATACAAACCTGGAAATTTCCCTGAATTCGTACACCCTACACAACAACGTCAATACTCGTAGATTCCCTGTTAATCACATAGCTATTGTTATCAGAAAAAGAACGTGTTACATGTAATTAACATACGTTAAAATACACCATCATCAATCCATGGCTTGGCTTTCCGTTTCGCAATATCAATATAATTCTACGTTTTCATATTTCTATGTAGACTGCTGGTTATCGTCTGAGTCGTGGGGTCACAAAAATAAAATTAGATATTCTTACTGTTGAATCTTGAATTCTTCTTATAGAAAGAATTGTATATTAAACGAGTGATGAGTTTTTCTTCAACAGTCAATTTGTGTAGCCGCCTTCGATTGGACATATCACACATATCTACAGGCGATAACTTGGCACTGGTTCTCGAGTAGAAGATTGCCAAATATCGACGATTTCCGATTTTCTGAATCGACATGACCAAATAACTACCTTTATGTGTACTCATCATGAAAAATGCTCCATCGTAAATAAAGTTAGATTCATGTGACCTGATTTCACGCATTTATCACAGGACTGCATCTAACATGTCATTTTACATATAGGTACATTTTTAACTTTTATTATCGGGGACGCTTTCAAATACATTACCCACACAGACACACACACACGCAATAGACACACACACGCACACTAGCACATGAGTATCAGGCGCGTGGCGTAATGGTTAGCCTCTTAGGAATTAACTGGGTAACCCGAATTCAAATTTGGACGAGGCTGTTTGCTTTTCACTTTGCGTTACTTGGGAAAGCATACATCTATCTCTTTTCCCTTTAGCTATGAGTAAATAATAGGATAGACTGGATTCTTTAGCCTTGATTTGGCAATCAGTCTTGGTGAAGCAAACTCTGATATCATAAAAACTTTTAAAATGACATTGCGTCATACCCTGCCTGTGACGGATGGGTTGGGTATATACACATACATACAGTGCGTGTGAGTCCGTGTGCGCACGTGCGTGCGTGTGTACAGAAGTGATACACGGAGTGTTTTCTTCCAAGAGAAAATAGAAACATTACCTGGTTTCTAAGAAACTAACATGCACCGAAAACCCTGGTAATCCCCAGGAGAATTTCACTAGAACATGGCGACTACATTAGAGGATAATCTCTCTTACAACCTGGTTTAAAATTGGCTTGCTGAATACAAATTGAGCAAGGGTAGTTTAGAAGATGAACGTGTTAATATACCATTAAACAAGTAACAAAACCATTGAGTAAATACGTTTTGATTCCCTTTTGGAAAATAAGAAACGAAAGCTGTCCAATGTGATTTTTAACATGGTAGAATTAAAGTAAATATTGCTCTTGTCAAGGCAATCCTTACCTTT
>CM042140.1:26885339-26987839 GCA_023376005.1 Doryteuthis pealeii
AGAATGTAGATAAAAAGATTTTGAACAGAGGGGGTATGATTGAAAAATAGAACAACTTTGAAACTAACACTTCCATCATTTTCCGTTACTCCCCTCTTTCATTGGTAAATTTTCCTAATTTAAACTGTTTAGTTAAAATAGGAAATAAAGAATAATATTACAGTTATTTCTTCTTGTTAAGGGATTTCTTTTAAGATTAATTGAAGAGATCTTTGCTCATATTCAATAAGATAAAACCAAACAATTAGAAATCAATAATATTAAGCATATATTTATTAAAATCATTTTTTAAAGATCAATATGCAAATTAGCCTTCCCATTCATACTGTAAACCTCTATTTTGTTGTATATATAAATACAATTGCATGTTATTAGTATGTAGATATGGTCAACAGTGTAAGTAATGTAAAACAATTTTATTAATAATTGAGGTTTAAATAAAAATAAAATCATAGACAATATGATGTAAATAACTAAAGGAATTGTGACTTGTATAGTAATATAGTTTCGGTTACAGATAGACAAACCCACAATCTCCATTATAATAAGATATCAACCAGAAAGAAATATGTTAATAAACGATAATAGTGATAGCGAGGAAAGGATAAAAACTGTTGGTACAGAATTAGATTAAAAAAAAAACAGAATGTATAATTTGCTTTACTAACAAAAAAGGGGTCGGGTTAGCTCAGTCGGTAGAGCGTTCGGCTAGAAACGACAAGGTTCCTAGTTCGATACCGTCCCCGCCAACTTAGCGTATGAGTAGCACAGGATATGTGCGGTAAAGTAAGGAGCTGATGGTAGGTTTGGCGCTCCACCTCAGATGCTAAAATAATCTCCTTGGTCTAACGCTAGTGCAAAGGGGATAGACTCCCTCGCTGACTGGCTGATACCGACTTTAGGCCGCCCGACGACTTTACTTACTTTACTTACTATACATTATCAAAACAAGTTTAGAAAATTAAATATAAAACTGTTAAATGGCCCATAATAAAATGGGACATTGTGAAAAAAAGGCTCCTACGTATAGAGGAGATTATATGTATTTACCAACCCCTCCGCAAGAGCAGGATGTGACACAAGGTCAATTTCTTAAGCGGAGTTCAATAGGTTTGAATTCAGAGTTTTCCTTCTCCTAGACTGGTTGCCTAACCAAGGTTAAAGAGCCCAGTCTGCCCTACAATTTATTCATAGCTGGAGGGAGAGTAAATTCACCTTTCCCAAGGGTATTAGCGCTAAGTGAAATGCAATTACCACATCCAGGATTTGAACGGGTCCGACGAGTCCATTTCCCATGGCTTTAACCATTACACCACGCGCTTCCATTAGAGGTGATTATAAAATTGCAAATTATGTCTAGAATACACTGAACCTGATGTTTGTGGAGACATTATTGACCCAAGATGTATTTTCCAAGTATACATATATATTTTGGTTTCTACAGATCGTAAAAACTAATATATAATAACTACATATGTGTGTGTGGGGGGGCTATTTCTGTCACGACATTCTCATGCCTAAAATTATAGTTGCTTCTCTTTCCGTCTGACTACTGTGTTCGCTACATAAAACTCTGAGTAACGGACGTAACAGGAATATGATTTTGATATTTTAACTTATTGGCCAAATTTGCTATAGTAGTATTAAGCAATTTCTCTGTAACGTTCCTAACTTGTTTTTTATCGCTTGATATATATATATATATATTGGAGGATATGTGCTTAATTGAAGTCATACCTAATTTAGAAAATTAATTAGTTAATAATTAATTAATTTAGGCGGGCATATATGTTCAAATGTAAGGCTAAATAAATCGAGAAAATGTCAATCCCTGTATGTACATTTCGACCTATTAGGTCTCATCAGCAAGGTTATAGACCTAATGAGACCTAATTGGACATCCCTGAAAATTATTGGCCTAACTTTACCCTAAACCTCTCTTTAATGATAATAATTTCAATCAATTTAGCTTCTTCTCGTCACATATCTATGTACCCCTATAAAACAGTCCTCACTTTTCACTGCTTCTTGGGAAAATCATCAAGTGAACTGGAACAAACGCTATGCCGAACTCGTTTACGGCCCTTCCTTTAAATATAATCATCATTCTCCCGTGTTTTGAAAGTCATCCACGCTTAGCTACACAACTTCTTCCATCTCACGTCCTGATGAAGGACTGCTAAAAACTGAGACGTTATAACGCCGACTTCACCATCGAGCATAAATTCTCCTTTTTCGAAAACTTATTGTTTTTGCTATTTTTTATATAATGTCAGATTTAATTCCCTATTTACTTCCATATATTTCTAGTAATAAATAACGGTATTTAAATCAATCGACACTATTCTGCCTTGGAAGAGAGCTTAGTTCCTCGAGGATTAAAATGTTAGCTAAGTGCTGTTCCTATTCCAATTTCTCATCCTAGTTCTCATCTTCAGCTTGGGACGAACCAAAAACAAATTAAGATTGATCCTAGGAATTTTCTCCCCGGGACACCAGATTCTTGTTGCGCGAATGATAAGTATTCTGAAATATTTATGACATTGGTCATAAGAGCTGGGTAATTTTGTTCATGAATCACATTTCAACTGATTGGGAATATATATATATATATATATATATATATATATATATATATATATATATATAAGGTGTGTCAAAAAGGTGCTGAGTTTGAAGCTGCGTTTATCAAGATAGAAATGAAAAATGAATGAAGCGTTAATTTCTTCAGAATAAAGATAGGTCAAAAGTACAAATAATCTCAATATTTTTGTGAAACCCCTGATATATATATATATATATATATATATATATATATATATATATATATATATATACTATAATATATATATACTACACTATATATATATATATATGTATATATATATATATATATATATATATATATAGTGTAGTATGTGTATATATATATATATATATAAAAGATGTTGTTCTTGTTCCAACGGGAGAAAATTTAATATTTATAAAAAGAAGGTCCGCAAAATGTATTATGTTCTCAGAAGAAAATGTTTAATTCTTTTATCTTACATATGTGACACGTGTTTCTGATCTGCTGTCTTCTTCAGGCATTGAGTTATTATTTTGGCAGAATATGTCGGATATTTGATAGGTTATGTGTATTTCTGCAACTTTTCTATTATATATATATATATATATATATAATATATATAATATTATATATAGTGTAGTATGTGTACCCTTGTTTTTAAAACAATTAGATATATATACATGTGTGTGAGTGTGTGTGTGTGTGTGTGTGTGTGTGTGTGTGTGTGTGTGTGTGTGTGTGTGTGTGTGTGTGTGTTAATAAAAAAGTTACTTCGAAGACTTTCATATTTCCCCAAAACAAATAAATGTTAAAGATAAATATAAATGATTATTTCAATTTTTTACTATTTTCATTTAAATTGTATTCTAAAAAGGTATATAATTAAATTTCCACACGTAAAAGAAAGTTGTTAGAAAGAGACACTTTGATCTCTGGCTGAACGCTCATATCCAACCCTTTCCCTTCAAGCAGAAATTATGTATAACCAAACAAACCGAGAAAGAATTACATTCTATATTCACCACCTCAACTGATACAACCAAACCAAAAAGTGGCATCATTGAAAGACTTAACTGTTCTGAACACTAATTAGTAGAAAGAAAGCAAAACGGTTTATTGTAGTTTTTTGTTTGTTTGTTTTTGTTTAATTTTTTTTATGCAAGTGAACACACATCCATACATGAGATATGTCCCGAACCTATTCTGTCATTTGATATTAACTAAGAAAGTAACTTGCCTAGGAAAATGACATCATAGTCTCTATTTAAATCATTCTCTTTTGATTTCACAGACTTATCACAGAAACCACTTTCAAGACATTTTTAATTTTATCTGACATCTCCCTTTCAAATTAGATTATAGCTTGGGGGATATCTTATTTAGCTTAGGTTTTCTCACGTTCAATATGAGCATATTCATAACCCCTTTCTGCATTTTATATAGATATATATTTACATATATACGAGGTATGTAATTACACACCCCTCCATACGAGCCATATGTGACACAGGGTCAGTTTTTAAAATGGGGTTTAACTGGTTTGAATTGAGAGGTTTTGTTCTGCTAGAATGGTTGACCTAAGATTAAAGAACCCAAGTCTGCCCTACTATTCTGCACATAGCTGCAGGGAGAATAGTTGGACCCATAGCTTTTCTAAGGCTATTAGTGTTGTGTGAAATGTCACTACCAGGATTTAAAAGCGGGTCATTGTGTCCATTTCTAATGACAATAACCATTACCCCACGAGGTATCATTAAAAGTGCCAAAAGTATCGAGACTGAATCTTTAATTTTTAATTTTAAAATGTAAATGAATAGTAGTTATAGTGATAAAATAATGTTAATAATGATAAATGATAGTAGTGATAATAATAGTAGTTATAGTGATAAAATAATGTTAATAATGATAAATGATAGTAGTGATAATAATAGTAGTTATAGTGATAAAATAATGTTAATAATGATATGATAGTAGTGATAATAATAGTAGTTATAGTGATAAATAATGTTAATAAATAAATGATAGTAGTGATAATAATAGTAGTTATAGTGATAAAATAATGTTAATAATGATAATGATAGTAGTGATAATAATAGTAGTTATAGTGATAAAATAATGTTAATAATGAAAATCATAGTAGTTATAATAATAGTAGTTATAGTGATAAAATAATTTTAATAATGATAAATGATAGTAGTAATAATAATAGTAGTTATAGTGATAAAATAATTTTAATAATGATAAATGATAGTAGTAATAATAATAGTAGTTATAGTGATAAAATAATGTTAATAATGATAAATGATATAGTAGTTATATGATAAATAATGTTGATAATGATAATGATAGTAGTGATATAATAGTAGTTATAGTGATAAAATAATGTTAATAATGATAAATGATAGTAGTGTAATAATAGTAGTTATAGTGATAAATATGTTATAATGATAAATGATAGTAGTGATAATAATAGTAGTTATAGTGATAATATCATGTTAATAATGATAAATGATAGTAGTGATAATAATAGTAGTTATAGTGATAAAATTATGTTAATAATGATAAATGATAGTAGTAATAGTAATAGTAGTTATAGTGATAAAATAATGTTAATAATGATAAATGATAGTAGTGATAATAATAGTAATAATAATAGTGATAATAATGGTAATGATAATAGTAATGGTGATAATAATGATGTTGGTGATAATAATAATAATGTTGATCTACTTCCATTTCGTATAATAAACTACGATACATACTTCGACTGTCAACGTTCAGAAATTAACATATGTATGCACATGTACATATATATACATGTCAGGTCGCACAAAGCGCTATGGATATTATGTAACCCCGTACAACCTGCTCCATAGTCGGATCATCGGCGACTAAACCGGTACCCCCACCAGGCTTGCCTGGTGAGGAGGGTGGCTAGACACCCAGCAGGACGAAAAACAAAACCTGTGAAAGGGCGGAGGAAGCTTCCCGCTCAACGGCCATACGTATGTATAGTTGTCATGTAATAAAATGTCTAAACGTGTTGTATACAGTCTAGGCGTCCTAACTTTGTATAGAACATTCAGTGCTCATTCTCCTAACCTTTGACCAGTTGTATTGATACTTTTAGATCAATAATTCTTGCCAAAATAGAGGATTGTGCAAGGACAGTATCCTCAGTTAAAGAGACAATTCGACCAATGAAAAAAACCTTGTGGAATAAGTGTGCTGAATGTCAGAGAAACTGATTTGAACCAAGTATACGTTTCATTCATTGTTTATTTATGTCTTCATAAATACAGTCTGCTTCGATATTGTTTTAAAACAACTAGTGAATTTTTGTATGAATTTATATTTATCTATCTATCAATATATATATATATATATATATATATATATATGTGTGTGTGTGTGTGTGTGTGGGTGTGTGTGTGTGTGTGTGTGTGTGTGTGTGTGTGTGTATATAACTTTTCACGATTCCCATAAACACTAAATAGCAAAATTCGTATATATATATTTACCAACCCTCCGTACGAGCAGGATGCGACACAAAGTCAATTTCTTAAGCGGAGTTTAACAGGTTTGAATTTTGACAGGAGCTTTGCTCTCTCAGCAACCTCGTATCACATGAACACAATAGCATGTTTAACTTCTGAGTCTTTATAATTTCCTGATGTACTAGATACATATGAAGAACTCAACATTGTCTCTACTAATGACTCATTTCATTTCATATTCGGACATTTTGCGCACACAACTCTGTATATATGTTTACCAACCCCTCCGCACGAGCTGGATGCGACACAAGGTCAATTTCTTGTGTTTTGAGTTTTCCTTCTCCTAGACCGGTTGCCTAACCAAGGTTAAAGAACCCGGTCTGCCCTACTATTTACCCATAGCTGGATGGAGAGTAGGATTCATACCTTTCCCAAGGGTATTAGCGCTAAGTGAAATGCAACTATCACGTCCAGGATTTGAACTCGTGGCGACGTGTCCATTTTTCCTGACTTTAACCATTACACCACGCACTTCCTACGCAAAATTCGTATATAGGTCAAATAATTCACCCATAAACAACTGCATAAGTTGTAAAGTATTTTCAGTTGGTAAAGGTTTATTGATGGTAACATCTTTCATTATCGAATCATCTATCGATAATTGTTTAGTTATTGATTAATAACACACTATTGATATCACTCACGTCTATAAGGTAATGAATAAATAAATAAATTTCGTCGTTATGTTTTACTATGATCGACTGAATTTTGTGCAAATCTCGGTTGTATATTTTATAGCGTTTTCACTTGTGGCATCTACTCTGTAATTCGGAAGCGTTTTTGAGATGACAAACTAAACGTGACAGCCGTCTTTGGTCGTTTGATCTCAAAGTCGCAGAACACAAATATCAGAAAAACAACATTTTGGTGAAATCAAATTAATTCAGTATGTTTTATTAGAGGGTATATTTCGTTCAGAGTCTTGTCTTCTGATCATGAACAACAACAACAAAAAAAACGAAAAGAAAGGGAAAAAGAAACGTTGTCCGGACACGAGGGAAAGAAATAGAATTATAATTATATATATTATATATATATATATATATATATATATATATATATACACACACACACAACACACACATATATACACACACACACACACACACACACATATATATATATATATATATATAATCTAAAAGTCCAGAGAAGAAATCTTCCTTACGACACAAAAAAAAAATCTGTCGCAGTTTGAGAGCTCAATGTGAGCTCTTAATTTTAGAGTCAGAGAGCAAATATATAAGTAAAGAAATAACAAAAGACTTAGTGATTTAGCATTATAGTCTATTTCAGGGAGCTCCCTGAAAAAGACTATAACGCTAATAATAACATTAATAATAGCAGTTCTATTTCGACACAATCATCTGTTTGTTGATGTTTTTTTCTTTTGTATTAACATCCTGAATGATATATATTATTTCATTTTACGCGTAAATGAATGTTCTAATCTGAAGTTAAACTTACTTTTGAAACTTGATTTCCTGCAAAATTAGTGTAATAAATAAGATTCGTTTTTATTTTATCATGTGCTCTAATTATTCAATTCTTATAATGTAAAGTGGAATATTAGTCAATTATTAATGATTTTGCATTTACTTTATATATTTCTTGGATAGCAATCAATGACTGTGCTGTATACCTTACTACGTCAGCTGAGTAATATAAGTTTGGTCATCATGTGAACCCTTAAACAGAGACTGCATTATGTCAATGGTTGCCTAACTACAGAGATGCTACGGACACGGTAATCAGCAGTTCTCTCCATCGTTGTTCTAAGTGATACTGTGTCATACCTGTTCATCCTTTGTGCTCATAACGCGATGCCAATCTCTGCAAGGTTTCCAATTTTTTAGCTCAATAAGCTATGTCAATCTCTACAGTGCTTTCAATTTTGTAAACTACATTTGTTACACCAAGACAAAATTTTAGCTAGTTCTAATCACACTCTATTTATGGTAGCCTCGTTCCAGGCCAAACTAACCATGAATATATAACTAAATTATCAGTTAGTTTTATCTTCATTAAAATCCCGATGCGAACACAGAAATGCTCAAGTTTATCAAATGCTAAAATCACCAAATAAAAAAGAAATAGCTATGATTTTCACAATCATTTCATAAGACAAATGGGTGTTTTAGAACAGAGCCATTCGATGTGTAAAAAATCCTATTCTATTTTTGTAATTAAATATTTTTTGTTTGGCTGGAACCCCCTAACAAAATTATATGGTCCCCGGGGGTAATATGCCCCGCGGTCGAGAACCACCGTTTCAGAATATAGACCATGGTGTCAAACTTGGTAGAATATTATGTTTGACAGTTAAATCGATTATTATAAAACATAAGCATTTATTAGGGTTGCCAAATGCAAGCCTTACCTGATTGGATATGTCTCCATCTTTAAAATTACTTCATTATTCTTAGAAAATATTAATTAATAACTAGAATACTATGTCACTAGGCCTCCTCCGATCAATCGGCTGGTCACGTCAAGCCCTAGCACCTATATGATTTTCCCAACCCTATTATCCTTATGGCAAGCCCCAACCACGTTTTATCATATGCGTGCTAGAAGGCGGTGGCTGCAGGTCTACATGTCCTGGGAATGACGTTAAACTCTATCTGATGGTGAGGTTCCAGTTTTGGAGGTTTGGGGAATGTGGAGCACCCCTTCATCACCATTGCTCCCTGGTCCACTCTGACCCGGAGTGGTAGTACCTGTTAGGGTCCCATCTATGGGTTAAATAAAAAAATGTATTTATAAAAAAATTGTATTATCCATTAAGAATTGATTTATTTCAATCTTTATCGGCATTAAATGACCCACTGAGGTTGATATGCCGTGAAACAAACCAAACCAAACCAAACTATGTCACTAAATAAAACGAAAAATGTTTTTAGATTATTTATTATAAGAAATACACATTGAGTTGTATCTAAAATCATTCAGCATTTCAACAAACGAAAAAATATAGTTAATGATTAAAATGAATATTATATTTGATATCGATGCTATAAGAGTTACATATTCCTTACCGACGGCAAATATTGATTTTCAATGTGAGTAGACTCTCTCTCTACTTGGAAGACTGGTGCAAACATATATTTCTTTTTCTATTTGCCCCAACTGTAAATAACTGTTTGGCTAAGCCGATATTGGTAAATATGAATATAATATTGTGTTTATTCAGTTTAAATTATGAAACAACAGGTTGATATTAGCCATTTTATTTCGTCTTTCGTATAGTTGCTCTGTTGTGTGGAAATACTATGCATGATATGTACATGATAAATAGTAATTTTAACTTTTATTCACATATAGGAAATGGAAACGATCAAAGGAGTTCAAATCTTGGACGAGGCAGTTTGTATTTCCCATAGAACTAATACCCTTGGGGAAGGTATGCATCAAACTATCCCGGTCCAGCTATGGCTAAGACTTACGCGGGTCGGGCTCTTAAACCTTCGTTAGGGAATTATTCTTGGAGAAGTGATACTCTGAATCCAAAAATATTAAACTCCACTTAAGAAAATAAGAATGTGTCACATCCTATTCGTACGGAGGGTGGGTACACACACACATACACACACACGCACACGCACACGCGCGCGCGCACACACAACACACACACACACACACATATATATATATATATATATATATATATATATATCAGAATTAACCTAAATATCACATCGATAAAACCTGAGTTTATTTCGTCCGCTGAATTTGTTCCTAAAAAGGCTCCACAAATACGTATTGAGCGCTTTTCAATATTGATTATCCCAATTCATTGTTCCAAGATTCAATTGTTCCGATGAGGTCTCTTTAAAACTATCTCTCTCTCTCTCTCTCTCTCTCTCTCTCTCTCTCTCTCTCTCTCTCTCTCTCTCCCTCTGTCTCTCTCTTTATATATATATATATATATATATATTATATTATATATATGCTGGGTGAGTTATACGTGACTGTGAGTTATATATAGACCGTGTGTATGTTCCGCGGTCATAACGAATTCGTAATTTTTATCATAATTGAAATCAATTGAACGATTGATAGTTTGGTGTCTGCTATTTTCGTGATTAACTTGTTTTATTTCACAGTTGTTATCTATTTGTCAATCTGTGTCGTAGATATATTACTTCTTTTTTTTTAAAAATGCAGCTCCCGTATATCTAATTGCTATGCCTTCAGGCACTCGTCTCTATTCTGTGTGAATGTTCAGTCTTGAGGCGTGTATTTGTATGGTTCGTACTCTCTTAAGTCTGTCTATTTCGAAGCAATAAAAAATATCTCAGAACAAGTCGTCCTTGACTTTGGTTGGACTCAACATTTTGACTAGAACCACCATGAAGAATTATTCTAACTCACAAATTTAATTAGTTTGTTTTGTTTTACGGCATATCAACCTCAATGGGTCATTTAATGCCGATACAGTTTTGAAGTAAATCAATTCTTAATGGATAATACAATTTTTTATAAATACATTTTTCTATTTAACCCATAGATGGGACCCTAACAGGTACTACCACTCCGGGTCAGAGTGGACCAGGGAGCAATGGTGATGAAGGGGTGCTCCACATTCCCCAAACCTCCAGAACTAGAACCTCACCATCAGATAGAGTTTAACGTCATTCCCAGGACATGTAGACCCGCAGCCACCGCCTTCTAGCACCCATATGATAAAAAGGGGTTGGGGCTTGCCATAAGGGAAATAGGGTTGGGAAAATCATATAGGTGCTAGGGCTTGACGTGACCAGCCGATTGATCGGAGGGGGGCTCTCCGACCGCCTGTCTAGCCCAACATAGGTCCAAAGTGGAGTATTGCATGTCATGAACTGCTCATCCACCTGGGCTCTATCCTTAAGCATCACGGGTCGCCACCCACGGCAAACAGGTGGCCCCATTGGGGGTCACACATTTAAGTAGCTTTGCCTTAATTAATTGATTTATATAGTTTGCTGTTAGTGAGTATAATAAAGTTACACAAAGAAAAGAATATTGTTATTTAATTCGGTAAATAAACGCTAAAAAGAAACGAAATCATTCTAATAATATGACTCAGACGAAAAGATTTCTGACTGAAACGATATAAATAATGTTTAAAAATCTCAAATGAGTTTTACCCCACGGTTTTTAATATATTCTTATTTAAACTTAGGGCCGGGTTAGCTCACTCGGTAGAGCGTTCGGCTAGAAACCACAAGGTTCCTAGTTCGATACCCGCCCTCGCCAACTCAGAGTAGCACAGGGATCTGTGCGGTAAAGTAAGGAGATGATGGTAGGTGTGGCGCACCACCTCAGACGCTAAAATAATCTCCTTGGTCTAGCACTAGTGAAAAGGGGATAGACTCCTTCGCTGAATGGCTGATACCGACATTAGGCTGCCCCGATGACTTTACTTTTTTACTTACTAAATTTTTACTGGATAATTTTGATCTGTTTATCATAATATCAATTTAATGATACGACATCGGGCCCCAAAGATTCAAACCTCGCCAAAGTTCTGTGCGTGCTTGTATATACTTGTGTTTTTGACTGTGTCTATGAGTGTATGCCTTTATGTGATCTGTTGCATTGACACAGACCTTGGGTGGTTAACATCTAATATTCTAGTGTCTACTGAAACAGGCGCTGAATCTGAGCCAGATTTGTTTTGAAAAATACAGCATATAAAGAGGAAATATGGTTTCATTTTTTGTGGAATGTTCATTTGTCAAGTATCAACTGTGAAAATCTACACAGGCACGTGGAAGTTATGAATTGCATTTAGACAGAAAATGTACTGGATGTTAAAGTATGTTTACTTTTTAAAATTATATATTATTGTAAATTATCTTAAAAATATGAATTCGAGTAACATTGATGACCAAGGATCGCCACGTAATATATAAATAAATAGATACATGTGTGTGTGTGTGTGTGTGTGTGTGTGTGTGTGTGTGTTGTGTGTGTGTGTGTGTGCGTGCGTGCGTGCGTGCTAGAAAAGATACAAGAAAGTTCAGGAGTTCCTGAAGAGAAAGGATATTTTCTCATTCTTACTGAATTCTTTTAACGGATAGAGACATTTCTGAAAGTAGGAAATCAGGCGATATGTCTAACAAAAAAGTATATATGTGGAATGGCAATACCGTTTTATGGCTCTACGCTTGGTTGGGCCGAGAATATTTCATCCCTCTCTCCCTATATAAACACTTTATACTAATTGTACCTGAATATGAATTTGCTTAAAATCGATACATAAATACTAAGTTAATCTGTGGGATAAAAGATAATATTCTAATACATATAAAACATTAATACAGAAAAATAGATAAAGATTTTAACTTACAACATATAATCACATAAATAGAAAAAAATGAATAAGTTTTATATCAGATAATGAAAATAAGGTAAACACATCATTATACAGTTTTTCGTACATTTATAGTTAGATGTGAATACATACATACATACATACATATATATATGTATGTATGTATATATATTATATATATATATATATATATATATATATATGTATACATGTATGCATGCAAGCACTTATAGAGATATACATATGTCTATCTATGCATGTTATATATATATATATATATATATATATATATATATATATATGCATGCATGCATGCAAGCACTTATAGAGATATACATATGTCTATCTATGCATAATATATATATATATATATATATATATAATATATATATATATATATATATATATATATATATGAGGAAAAGTGGGGTTGGAATGAATCTGACGAATGAGGTAAAATATAAGGAATGAAAGAAAAAACTCATACAAAAATGTGTAGTATTTTTCGCCGGAGTTTGAACTCGGCTTCATCAGCTTTTATTGAATCATTAGGATCATACAAGTGTTTTATACAAGGGATAAGTAGGTTGGTGGGTGAGTTTTGTGGTGAAGGAAAGGTTTGGTTGGTTATAGAGGAAATCTTTGGGGAAGATGAGAAGGAAAATCAGAGAGGAAGAGAGTTGAGGAAGGTAGGTGGGAAAAAATGAATGGTGAGAAAGACCTGATAGGAGAGGGGAGTAGCCTTTCATGGAGAGAGATTTGAGTAGAGGAAATAGCAAATGGGAGTAATAAAAAGGGGGGAGGTTAGATGATCATAAAATCAAAATCAAACCAGTTAGTTTGTGGGTTATGACAAAGTAGGTGACCAAATGAGGGTCAACATAGGAGGATAGGTTAGTTGGGGGTGGGAAGGTGGATGGATAAAACATATATATAAGCATATAAATACATACATAGATACATACACATATACATACACATACGGAAGCTTCTCCATATACATAAAGACACAGATACATACGTATACAGTAATGCATACATGAGAATATACATATATACCTATATAAATACATACACATTCACTCATACATATACATAAACATAAATAAAAACAATCCTAATGATTCAATAAAAGCAGAGGAAGCCGAGTTCCAAACTCCAGCGAAATATAATACACATTTTTGAATGAGTTTTGTTTTTCATTCCTTATATTTTACCTCATATATATATATATATATATATATAATATATATTATATATATATATATATAGCTCTGCTGATGAGGCCTAATAGGCTGAAATGTACATACATAGATAGATTTTTCTCGATTTGTTTAGCCTTACATATGAATAGGTATGCCCGCCTAATTCATTAATTATTAATTATTTTCCAAAATTAGGTACGACTTCAATTAAGCACATATTCTCCCAAAGATTGTCGGCTAAAAAAACACATATCAAACGCATTGTTTGTTTGTTTACTTCACACACACACACACACACACACCACACACACACACACACATAATATATATATATATTATATATATATATATAAACATTCATAGATAAAGCCACACACATATACATGCATATATCAATCTATCTATCTATCTATATGTATATATATAAATCAAACACATTGTTTGTTTGTTTACTTCCCCCCACACACACACACATATATATATATATATATATATAAACATTCATAGATAAACCCACACACATATACATGCATATATCAATCTATCTATCTATTATATGATATATAAATGTGAGTGTTATATATATATATATATATATAATATATAATACACACACACACACACACACACACATATAATATATATTATATATATATATATATATATATATATAATAATATTGCACGCAATGATGCAAAAGTTATATATGTATGCATTAAATCAAGCTATTTATCGGCAAACCATACGTGTGTGGACTCAAGCACACACACATACACACAAAGATATGCGTGAGTTTATATGCCGTGCTATTGAAATTGTTTTAGAAATTTAAGCGTGAATAATCTCTTCAATCAAAAAAATTGATGCAAAATGAGCTTTTTACGTATGTTACGTTGAGAGATATGGGAAATTTCAAACAATACGTGTGATATACTGTGTAACTTGACAGATGAACCATTGTTCCCTCTTTAAAATAACCCAAACTTACGCCTTAAACCTAAAACACACACACACCCAAACACACACACACACACACATATATATATATATATATGTGTGTGTGTGTGTGTGTGTGTGTGTAATAACAAAAAATAGTGAATGTGCTCAATATATACATATGTATATACATATATATATATATATATGTGTCTGTGTGTGTGTGTGTGTGTGTGTGTATTATTGGATACGTGTGGGCGTACATGCGTGTTTGGAATTTTAGCACGTCAGCAAATGCTACACAGTTTTAAATGTTTTATAACTTCATAATTTCTCCTCTTTCGTGAGTAAATATTTATTAACGACATATTTTTTTCTGTTCGTCATGTTTATTAAAAATATAAGGAACAACATTTTTAACTCTTCATGAAAATTGAACTGTTGTATTCCTTCGGCTATATATTAATATTACTTTTTTTAAGTAATTTATACTTACTTCCGCATTATTTCCCATGACATTCAAATACAACGCTCATATTTCTTCCTTATTTCTTTTAGAATAAGTAATAAATTACTCCACTTTTCAAGGCAATTCACTCAGGTGATTTTATATATTTTCTCTTTGCCTTTTATTATAGTGTTACATAATTATTAGATTCTTAATATTTATGTACAGTAGTGTAGAAATCAAAATGGCTGTTATAAGTTGCAGCCCACGGCCTTGAAGGATAAGTGACAAGGCTTGATCTCATCCTGATCCTTTCCGGTGGATACCGTGAGAATCGGTGGAGGAGACCCTCTTCCGGTTTAGATTAGAAATATATTTTAGTCAGTCGGCGAGAAACCACGACGCTGGTGAGCCGTGTTATACGCGCTCCGACTCGATCTGCCCAGGTAGTCTGGTGGGGATTTCGAATAAAATATGATCTAAGTAAATCGAAGTCGTGTGTTATTATCTAAAAACTACCAATGACACAGGGCTTCTGATAAAGAGAAATCCCCAATGGAAGACCAGATACGAAGTCCCCAAGAGAAGTCCAGACGCTAGAAGAGACCTAGAAGAACTTAAGATATCAGAGACGCTAGAAGAAGACGTAAGATAGAAAAGACGTCAGAAGAAGAATATAGGAATATAGGACGTAAGATAGAAAAGACGTCAGAAGAAGAATATAGGAATAGAAGTAAGTAATGAGGTATGCAACAATAGGATACTTTGTTAATTCAATTCGCATCGTCTTGATTTAAAACTATATTTCTCAGTAGTGTTTAATTGATATGTCGATTTGTTTCCAGAATTCCTGAAGTTCAAAGTAAGTACGTTGTTGTATAAGACTGATTAGATTGTTAGCATCAATATGTATTATTACATTAGTGAATTCTAACCTCATGGCTATGTTATGTATTAAACAGATATCAGTAAAGTACTCTTACGAGAGAGGCGTAGTGGCTAATGTACTGGGATCCGACATCATAGTGTTACATAATTATTAGAGACCTAATATTTATGGCAATAGTGTAGAAATCAAAATGGCCGTTATAAGCTACAGCCCACGGCCTTGAAGGATGAGTGACAACGCTTGACCTCACTCTCACCTTGCCTTCCGGGGATAAATCGTGAGAACCGGAAGGCATAGAAGACCCTGTCTTCCGGTTTAAGTAACTCAGTCAGTTAGCAAGTAAGAGCCGAGCTCGTAGGACGTGCGCTGATGTCTGGTTTGGGCTTTTACAAATAAAGTAACATCAAAGTAAATCGAAGTCTTGTGTTTATTACCTAAAAACTAACAATGACACAGTGCTTCTGATAAGGAGAAATCCCTAACAGAAACCAGACCCGAAGTCCCCAAGAAAGTCCAGACCTTAGAAGAGACCAGACCAAGATAGTTGATAGAAGAATCAAAGCTGGCCAGAAGAAAAGACGACTAGACGTAAGAAGTAAGAAGTAAGAAAGGGTATACAACAATAGTTAACAAGATCAGCCTTGAGTCGCGCTATTACGTTCAGGTTTGGACTGATACCTTTGAGAAAGGTTTGATTTCATCATATCACTAATCTATGGATTAAATAGTACCATTAATATTCGTCTACGGGGATGGTTTTAGCTTTTAAAAAACGAAACTAAACAAAACTTTTACGAGCATAGCATAGATATTGTAGCAAGTTATACATGACAGTTTCATAATAACATCTTGTCCAATATCATAGCAGACGTGGTTAATGGTACTCAGATAAAAAGGTTTATGCTAAAAGGAATTATAAACTGAAAAACAACAAAGAATATAACAGGATGTTGAGTTGAAACAGACGTAGTATTTTTATGTATTTTTTGTAATTAACAATAGTTTACAAAATATATGTTTTTCTGTGAATATTATCTTTTGTATATGTACAGTGTAATTAAATGTTTTAGCATTTTCTTCTTACTTACATGTCAATCCTGGAATTTCTAAGAGGATAAAACTTAGTTACCATCGTAAATTTTTTCGATTGATAATTTTAGTCAAGCCTGGAGAAATTGTCTGTATTTCTCGACTGCTGAAGTTGTTGAATTATTTTTGTGATATAAGGCATAAGGTAAATGGTCACTTCTACTTATAGACTCGACTATAAACACGTGACCTGAGAAGGATTCTTATTGTCCAATCACTGGCACTGCTGCTGCTGCTTCTGCTGTATTAATAGAGACCCCAATCTGAGCGTATTTCATTGACATTTGGATTCTCTTGGACGACGGACTTACAAGGAATACGTTAACACCGGATTCTTATTGGCTTGCTTACTTATTCATTACATCTGGAACGAAGGATGGCTGCCAGATACGTAACAGAAGTGATATCGACTAGTCCTGGATATTTGGTCTATTTAAAATAATTACCTTTTGTCGGCAAAATAGGGAACAGTTATTCCTGGAAACTATGACACACGTGTGTATTTCTAGATTTGTTGACACATGAAGATTAGGGACCTATACAGTTCCATGGATATATAAAATAGGGTATTACACCGTCAAGCATTATCAAGTCAGATTGTCTCGTTGACTATCATTAGTCTGATTTTTTTCTTAAAAGTAGACTAGACTTTGTATATACGGATAGAATCGTAGAGGTGCCTGGTGTAAAGATTATTGTCGAAGGAAATGGATTCGACGACACGAACTTAAATCCAAGATGAAAGTGTTTGCTTTCGTATAGTGCTAATAACATTGGTAAGGATATGCAACTCTCCAGTTATTTGTAAATAGTTAGCCGGACTAGGCTCATTAATGTTGATTAGTGTTATGACCTGTTTAATTTATTGATAAATAATAACTCAACACGGGTATAAAATGTAGGGAACAGATTGTATTCAGCAATATATATCACGTACAATGAAAGGGTTTCCTTGTTTCAGCTTACACTAAGAACTGTTTCTAGAACTACTCCTATTTACATATGTCCCACTTTCACACGATATGGCACAAGGCCGTTTTATGTGGGCACTACCCACAAGCCGAGACTCATGGGGTGGTAGGTAGAGAAATTAAATTGCGTCGATCTGAGCCCTGCCCCTTTAAGTGCAATGAGGCAGGTATCTGGGATCGACGCCATTAATTTAGCAGCTCAGTGGACCCCCGTCCCGAAGGACGGGTGTTTCTGGTACTACTGGTATTTACATGTGTCCCACTTTCACATGAGATGGCACAAGGCCGTTTTATGTGGGCACCACCCACAAGCCGAGACTCATGGGGTGGTAGGTAGAGAAATTGCGTCGATCCGAGCCCTGCTCCTTTAAGTGAAATGAGGCAGGTATCTGGGATCGACGCCATTAATTTAGCAGCTCACTGGTCCCCCGTCCCGAAGGACATGTGTTTCTGGTACTACTCCTATTTACATGTGTCCCACTTTCACACGATATGGCACAAGGCCGTTTTATGTGGGCACCACCCACAAGCCGAGACTCATGGGGTGGTAGGTAGAAAAAGTGCGTCGATCCCAGCCCTGCCCCCTTAAGTGCAATGAGGCAGGCATCTGGGATCGACGCTATTAATTTAGCAGTTCACTGGACACCCGTCCCGAAGAACAGGTGTTTGTGGCACTACTGGTATTTACATATACCCCACGTGTATACGATATGGCACAAGGCCGTTTTATGTGGGCACCACCCACAAGCCGAGACTCATGGGTGGTAGTAGAAAAATTGCGTCAATCCGAGCTTAGCCTCTAAGTGCAATGAGGCAAGCATCTGGGATCGACGCTATTAATTTTAGTAATTCACCAGACACCCGTCCCGAAGAACAGGTGTTTGTGGCACTACTCGTTTGAGTAGCTTTACTCTCTTAAATATATATCCTTTGGGTAAGTCCATGTTCGTGTCATAGATGAGTCACCTACAACAGTTAGGTAACCAGTCTAAAAGGAAAACTGAATTCAAACTTGTAAATTGTATTTTACATTTTGGTCATTCTTAGACTGGATTTTGAATGCTGATTTTCAAAGTAAATGAATTCTCCTAATTTGTGAGATAGACGTAATACAATTCTATTATTTTACTGATAGGTAATTGGTTATAATAAAAATGCAAATCATTTTAAAAACAGATATTGATTTTTTTTACAGAAATATTTACAGTGAAGAAATGTTCGAGAGCATTTAAATGAGTTTATCTTTTAAAATTTAATAAAGCAAAAAGAGTTTACGTCAAATTTCAACACTTCTCTATTCCATATCTCATTGGCTCATACTCTGCCCAAATGACGACTTGGTGTAGCAGCCTAAAAAGTCGATCTAATTAGCCTAATTGACTTTCTTGACGGCAAATACTAATTTACAAAACATGTGTTGTCCCTGGAGATGATATTTACAATTGGCTTGTCAATAAACCCAATCTATTTTAAATGAATCGTCGTGACAACGCCAAGTTAAAATCAGTTTTACCGATTATTATTTTTAGATATAGTCTTTATTTCTTTTACAATTTGAATACTTTTGCCCGCATCTTTAATGTTGTATTTCCCAGATGATACAGTCTTCTATTAGAGAGATTTTTTACCGTAAACTAGCAGATCAGATAGAGAAGAAAATATCACTGATTGAAAACATTCAATTAAATTCCACATTTTGCAATTTAAGTATCAGTTGCGGAACGCACCAAACAAAGTGTCTACAAAACTATTCCAGCATTTTAAGATCGTCAAATTAGAACAGAAAAGTATTGATTAATAATAAAACTCTAATAGTTACGCATTAAAAAAGAATTAACTATTAACTATTAATTAACTATTAACTGCTTAGATATATAAGGTGTTCTGGGTATAACGTTAAACTGCATTTAGCAGTGAAGTTCCAGTTCTCAAGCTCTGGGAGGTATGGTGAACACTACGTTGCTATTATTCCAAGTTCCACTGTGACCCGGAGTGGCAGTACTTGTTAGTGTGACAGATATGGGTTAAATACATAAAAAAGGAATGAATAAAGTAAACGTCATCGGTATAAAATAACCCAAGGGTTGACATGCACCTTATTCACACCAACATAAGCTAATGGTCTTTCACTGAAGTTCCAGTTCTCAAGCTCTGTGAGGTATGGTGAACATTACGTTGCTATTATTCCAAGTTCCACTCTGACCCGGAGTGGTAGTTAGTGTTAGTGTGAAACATATGGGTTAAATACATAAAAAAGGAATGAATAAAATAAACGTCATCGGTATAAAATAACCCAAGGGTTGACATGCATCTTATTCACACCAACATAAGCTGATGGTCTTTCACTGAAGTTCCAGTTCTCAAGTTCTGTGAGGTATGGTAAACACTACGTTGCTATTATTCCAATTTCCACTCTGACCCGGAGTGGTAGTACCTGTTAGTGTGACACATATGGGTTAAATACATAAAAAAGGAATGAATAAAGTAAACGTCATCGGTATAAAATAACCCAAGGGTTGATATGCACTTTATTCACACCAACAAAAGCTGATCGTCTTTCACTGGGGGCTGAGTGACAAAAAGTCTCCTCAGGTCTACTGAACTCTTCTGAGCATTCTAGCCGATATCAATAATTCTGTTCTCTGGGTGGCCTTCGTTATTCCTCTGATTTCGAATTCTTCAAGTCTGTTTTCTAAGCTTGCAAGGAAACCAACTACAATTGGTATCACTTTCATCCTCGGATTCCACATGTTTTCATTGCTCTGGTAAGGCCCAGGTATTTGTCTATATTTATTTCATCTTCACACTGTGATCACGAGTATTAATATATAGATTGTTGTGGATGGTGTTGATATCAAACCATGTCTAACCCCACCCCAAGGGTGAAGTATGCAAGACATGATCAATTTAATAATCATTGTCATAATTACGTTGAACTACTGCAAATTTAGTGCAATAGAGGAGGTGCTACAGCATAGTTGGGATCCCCGAGACCAATACTTTTGCAGCGTTTTCTCCGCAGCCTAGGACACGGTTAGGACGAAGAGTAAAGTAACTTATGTCAACGATGTTATATCGACGAAGATGTTCTAGTTTCTTTCTTTGGTTTTCTTTGATTTCATATTTAGTATTTGAAATGCTCCTGATCAGCTGCTTGGTGGCGTCGTTAGTTATGATTTGGCTGGTTCCTTGGAGGATTTCAGCTTTCAACATAAAAAAATACCTCACCATCTTGACTCCACTACGGGTGATTACGCCCCAATGTGCCACCAAATTTTCCAACGCTCGTAACTAGATCTGGCTTATATCAAGCTTTTCCAACGTAGGCATTGGTTTCTGCGCTTCAAATTGGACGAGCTTGTAGCCAATCAGTGCGCAGTATTTTAAACACATCTACGTGCCGACAAACATTTTTTCAGGATGGGGATCTCTAGGTAAGTTGTAATCCCCGCCCACGTAAAAAATGAATAAATAAATAAGACTAAAGAAAAATCTTCCTGTTAACAATTTCTATTTTTCTTTTAATCAATATGATATAATGAATATGTAAATACCTTGGTACCCCCTCACCATAATCTGATTGGACAGTGTCATGTATAAATAGTCGACACTGTGTTGGTCCTATATCTAATGCCTACAAGCTAATTTACTCGCTAGACGACACCACAAATGCTCGACAGACGGATTGCTATTCGATGTACTACTAACTACTGCGAGAATATACCAAATACCAACTTCAGAATATATCCCTTAACCCGGATATATCACAATACTAGGTCTGGTTTTTTTGGGGGTGGGGGGGATAAAGTGATCCGTCCTCATCTCAAAGTCATAGAGGGTTTTATGCATTTCATTCTCAAGAACGAATTATGGGTTGTGCTTAGTGTATGGTCAAAATTTAGTTTCTTGCAGAATTCCAAGGGGATCACCTTTCAAGCTCAGTTGTGAATACACTTCTATTCTCGTTGTGCTTATTACATAGTTGATTGTCTCATCTGTCTCCACACATCCTACTTTCAATCCAGTTGTGACTTGTCTTTTATTCTCATTGTGCTAGTTTGTTGTATTCACTTATTACATGGTTCATCGGCTCTTCCCTGTCTCAACACATCCTATATTTGATGTTCTGTTGTGTCTCATCTATCTTTCCTTTGCTATAATCTGTTCTTATGACATTGTTTTGTACTGAAATTATGAGCGACTCAATATCTCTCTTTCACTCATACCTACTGGTGTATTCCTTTTTGTCAGCTTCCTGCATTTTCTTATTATATTATTGACTCATTCATCTCTACCACCTCATAACCTACTTGCTATTATTCTGTGTATCACCAATTTTTTCTCCTATATAATTAGTCTTTCCGACATTATTTTGTGCTGCTATTTATATATATTCAGTTTCTGTATTGAAGTTCCCACTTTATAGCCATGTTCAGGTGATCGAATGATCCATTTCCTTTGTTATTTGCTTGGACTATTGTTGTATACTCTTCTTTTTATTTCTCTTTTTCTTCTGCTCATCTTTGGTATCTTACGTTCTTCTCCTAGTGTATGGACTTCGTCTTGGTGGTCGGTCGCACTTAATTCATTTCTTCTTCTAGATCAGTCTTGTTGCCAAGACATTCATCAGCCACAAAACCATAGTATTTATGTAAGCTTATATTTACTTAACTAAACATTTCATGTAACTAACATAACGCGCATGTGCAGTGAGCTTCAGCTAAGGCAGAAAGACCTTATCTGCCTGACGTCCAAGCTGAAACTGAGAGCCAACCAGGTCCCACGTGACTTCACGTATTTCGCGGGCTTTCTGTAATATTCCATGGAAAGTCCCGCCCGTGATATGAAAAGGGGTTAGTTTTATCATTTGAAAAAAATCTAAAAATCGTCTGTTAAAACAACCGGATATTGACGGTGTTAATGAAAAACATGCCCTTTCTTAATCGAGATCAAAAAGAGGTGCCTAAAGGTGATATGGTCATTTTCTCGGAATAACACTTTGAAAGTCCATATGCGAATACACACTGGAGAGAAAATGGTTGGAATACAAAAAAAAATGATCAATGCAGATTCTGCCACTCAGCCATCGAAAGTCCAAGCCATCTAATGTCTGGTTGCCAGATCCTTTTGGCAGATGACCACTACACTGCCCGTCATAACAAAGTATGCAAATATCTCCACTGGAAGAATCTGTGGAGAAGTCCAGCTTGAGAGATCACAGTACATCTAGGAACATGAGCCTCCACCAACAACATCAAATGGAAAGGTAACTTGGTTCTATGATAAAGTAATCCAGACAAGTAGATATACAGGGTGATGATAATAATCTCATGCATAGATTATATAACACTATCAGTCTTATTCTTTCCATTTTTGATTCTAGATTATGTTGCTTTACTATTTGACTTCTAGGTATCTTTTTTTCCCAGTTGATATTGCTATTACTGGCTACTGTACTTCCTGTTTTCCTTTACTCTTTTGTGTTTATTCCTCTTCTAAGGGATAAGCGTTTTGCCTATATCTAGCTACGATTAATATATACTCAGTTTCTCTATTGAGGTTCCCACTTTATAGCCCTTTTCAGGTCATTACGTGATCAAGGGATGAGCGTTTTGCCTATATCTAGCTATTATTAATAGATACTCAGTTTCTCTATTGAGGTTCCCACTTTATAGCCCTTTTCAGGTCATTACGTGATCAAGGGATGAGCGTTTTGCCTATATCTAGCTACTATTAATAGATACACAGTTTCTCTATTGAGGTTCCCACTTTATAGCCTTTTCAGGTCATTACGTGATCAAGGGATGAGCGTTTTGCCTATATCTAGCTATTATTAATAGATACTCAGTTTCTCTATTGAGGTTCCCACTTTATAGCCCTTTTCAGGTCATTACGTGATCAAGGGATGAGCGTTTTGCCTATATCTAGCTACTATTAATAGATACACAGTTTCTCTATTGAGGTTCCCACTTTATAGCCCTTTTCAGGTCATTACGTGATCAAGGGATGAGCGTTTTGCCTATATCTAGCTATTATTAATAGATACTCAGTTTCTCTATTGAGGTTCCCACTTTATAGCCCTTTTCAGGTCATTACGTGATCAAGGGATGAGCGTTTTGCCTATATCTAGCTACTATTAATAGATACACAGTTTCTCTATTGAGGTTCCCACTTTATAGCCCTTTCAGGTCATTACGTGATCAAGGGATGAGCGTTTTGCCTATATCTAGCTATTATTAATAGATACTCAGTTTCTCTATTGAGGTTCCCACTTTATAGCCCTTTCAGGTCATTACGTGATCAAGGGATGAGCGTTTTGCCTATATCTAGCTACTATTAATAGATACACAGTTTCTCTATTGAGGTTCCCACTTTATAGCCCTTTTCAGGTCATTACGTGATCAAGGGATGAGCGTTTTGCCTATATCTAGCTACTATTAATAGATACTCAGTTTCTCTATTAATGTTCCCACTTTATAGCCCTATTCAGGTCATTACGTGATCAAGGGATGAGCGTTTTGCCTATATCTAGCTACTATTAATAGATACTCAGTTTCTCTATTGAGGTTCCCACTTTATAGCCCTTTTCAGGTCATTACGTGATCAAGGGATGAGCGTTTTGCCTATATCTAGCTACTATTAATAGATACTCAGTTTCTCTATTGAGGTTCCCACTTTATAGCCCTTTTCAGATCATTACGTGATCAAGGGATGAACGTTTTGCCTATATCTAGCTACTATTAATAGATACTCAGTTTCTCTATTGAGGTTCCCACTTCATAGCCCTATTCAGGTCATTACGTGGTCAATGTTCTTAGTTTTTTGCTTGAAGTATCATAGAAACTTTTCTTTAGATTTTTCTAGATTTTGTTTTTTACCGTTTGACAGTCAGTCTTTTTTTTCTATGGATATTTCTGTCACCGACACTTTGCTTTTATCTCATACGAGGTAACAATATTCACAACTAATAAAACATTTCATATGAAAACAATAATAACACAAATACAATCAATTATCATAAGCACAACCATAAATATACTACAAGAAAGTACTATGGTTTTGGGAGTTTTACTCAAACTTTATCCTGTACGTACGTACGAGAGTTTTTAAGAATCTGACAAGTAACAATTCTTTTGAATGCGATTGAATAAGCAGATGTTACAGAAGTCTAAATCCTTGACAAGATTTACACAATCCGAATCTACAATTCCCTTCAGGTAAAATGCAAACAAAAGAAGAAAATCTTGAAACTTTTATTAGAATTTCGTTGAATAGAAAATGCAAATTATGTTTTGGTTTAATGAATTCATGAGGAAGAATGAACAAGAAGATGAATAATACAAAAGACAAGTATCTTTACTGAGATATGCATAGGAAGTAGAAACCTGAACAGTCATGTTTATAACTGTAAATACCCAAACAAATAATCACTTACATCTTTTTTTTCATTTTCATGTGGATATTTCACCAATTTTATTTATGGTTGTGCTTATTCTTGTTTTTCCTAATCGAAAAGCAAATACAATCTACATTAAACAAACCTAGGTACAAAGAACCTAATATTTTGGAAATATGAAAAGAGTGAGCGCGAAGAAGTTAAATTAGTAATCTACAAAGCCACAATAACACCGAACAACACAAACGGTCCCACAGCCAGCGAAAATATGTGGGAACGGTGCAAGGAAACTTCAAACAGAGATTCTACGCGCACAATGCATTAATCTGTTGGAGGAGCAGGGACGAACACAGAAGGGACTTCACCTGTAGACTCCTACACATGGACTCATCAGTGTTGACCAACCAGCGAAAAAACTGAATGCTATACAGAGGACCTGACAAAAACTATGGTCGATATGAATTAATGGCGCGTACGCACGGGAGAGAAAGATAGCACGGATTCCCTTCTCTCTGTCTCTGTCTCTGTCTCTCTGTCTCTCTCTATGTGTATCTCTCTCTCTCTCTCTCTCTCTCTCTATATATATATATATATATATATATATATATATATATATATATATATCAGCGAAAAACTGAATGCTGTACAGAGGAGAGAAAGATGTATATATATATATATATATATATATATATATATATATATTATATATATTAAAATCATTTTATAGTGAGTTAGAAGCATTACTTAAAATGTAATAATATATTTTTAAGGCGAAATAATGCAAATTTATGTTTAAAAATTTTTTTTCAACCCTCTGAAGATAGGCATAACCTGAAAATATTAAGGGACCAAAAAAAAAAAAACAAAGAAAGAAAAAAAAATTAAATAAATATGTTTTTAAACATAAATTTGCATTATTTCGCCTTCATATATATATATATATATATATATATATATATATATATATATATATATATATATATATATATATATATATATCTTTCTCTCCTCTGTACAGCATTCAGTTTTTCGCTGATGTATATATATATATAGAGAGAGAGAGACAGAGACAGAGACAGAGACAGAGAGAAGGGAATCCGTGCTATCCGCACACCTTCAGATGATGATGATGATGATGATGATGGATTACACTTATCTGGTCATGAATTTGAAACTCCAGAAAAAAATACAAAGTGAGATATTTAATTGACAATACTCTAAGAAATTGGTCAACATGAAATTACATGATATCATGATATCTTCAGAAAACAAACTACTTGAAATCAGTTATCTACTTTCCATAGCAAAAGTATAGACTAACGTGGATACTAAATATGACTTAGTCTGTGTACAAATCACTTCGACAGATAGAAACAAGGGGTGAGCTAAGCGTGATAAAAATAACAACTTTGGAAAATTACTCCAACTATATATATAGATATACATATATATGAAAATTATGTGTATTTTGTGAGTGCGTGTGTGACAAGAAATAAAAACCATGTAGTAAAGTAGGCGGAATGACAACCCAAATGTGAGGGAGTCTATATCATTTTCACCTGCGCTAGACCAGTGCGATTGTTTTTTACGTGTTACGTGGATCGCTACACCTACCATCAGCTCCCCATTTTTCACCACAACATGCGCTGGTTTATCGATGGTCGGTATCGAACAATGAACCTGGTGGTTCCTTAATGGGTACTCTAGCGTCTGAGCTAACCCGGAAAAGTTAGGTAAGTATATGCGTCTATATAGATGGATAAAAATTATAGAGTGTATAAATATACAGAAAGGAAATTAGAAACTTAATAAACATTTTAATGCATATATAAGCATTATGGATATATACACATATATGTGAGAGTATGTGTGTATCTGAGTGTGTTTATGTGTTGTGTCTGTGAAATGACAAAATACAATAAATCAAAATACGCAAATAATAATAATAATAATAATAATAATAATAATAATAATAATAATAATAATAAACACTGCACTGCTGCAATCTGACAGAATACTCAGAAGAGTCCTGGAGACCTGAGGAGACTTGCTGTCACTCAGACTCCAGTGAAAGACCATCAGCTAACACTGATGTGAAAACTCAAAAGGAATAATAATAATAATAATAATAATAATAATATAATAATAATAATGGAAAAAATAATAATGAAAAAAATAATAATGAAAAAAAAATAATAATGAAAAAAAAATAATAATGAAAAAAAATAATAATGAAAAAAAGATAATAATGGAAAAAAAATAATCGAAAAAAAATGGACAAATATCTGGACCTTGCCAGAAAACTAAAAAAGTTATGGAATATGAAAGTGAAAGTTATACCAATTGTAGTTGGTGCACTTGGAACAATCCCAAAAGGATTAGAAATGGGTTTGGAAAGTTTGGAAATCAGAGAAAGGATTGAAACCATTCAGAACACTGCACTGCTGCAATCTGCCAGAATACTCAGAAGAGTCCCGGAGACCTGAGGAGACTTGCTGTCACTCAGACTCCAGTGAAAGACCATCAGCTAATGCTGATGTGAAAACTCAAAAGGAGTAAATAATAATAATAATAATAATAATAATAATAATAATAATAATAATAATAATAATAATAATACAATCTGCCAGAATACTCAGAAGTGTCCTGGAAACCTGAGGAGACTTGCTATCACTCAGACTCCAGTGAAAGACCATCAGCTAATGCTGATGTGAAAACTCAAAAGGAGTAAAATAATAATAATAATAATAATAATAATAATAATAATAATAATAATAATAATAATGCTTGCATCCATTGAAAAGCATAAAAGTATTGAATTATCACCCTACAATGCAAATTATTAAGGACAAACATGCATGAACACATAAATATTTTATTTTTTATTTTTCTCGCATTAATTCTATTTTCATGCATTCGCTCGCTTTCCAATTGCAAACATTCGTGTCTCCTCGGCATGTGTTTATTTAAGAGAGTATGCTGTTGGATTTACTTTGCTTTTCTCTGTCCCGTCTTGTAATGAACAGAATTACAAAGAAAGTTTCAGCCTCAAAGAAAGTAAAATGTTTACGTGTCGACAAATAACAACAGAAAACAAAATAACACTTTAGTACTCTTTGATATACAAGACTGAGTTGTTGTTTTGTTTTTTTGTTTTTTTTTGTTTTTTTCTTGCAGGTGTTTTTCTTTCTTTTTTACACATAATATTTAGTTCTTTGTACTTTCTTTGTTCTTTCTTATTCATTTTTCTTCCTTTTTTTCTCTCTCTTACCCTCTCTTCCTTCTTTCCCTCTCTTACCCTCTCTTCCTTCTTTCTCTCTCTTACCCTCTCTTCCTTCTTTCCCTCTCTTACCCTCTCTTCCTTCTTTCTCTCTCTTACTCTCTTCCTTTTTCCCTCTCTTACCTCTCTTCCTTCTTTCTCTCTCTTACCCTCTCTTCCTTCTTCCCCTCTGACCATTTGGTTTCTACTTTAGCTGACTCTTCTTTTCGTCATTATTCTTACGAAACATTCATCCAAATTTTTCACTTTCACAAAAATCTTACCGTTTTTTTTTATCGGTTTTCTGCTGACATTATATAAATTTTCTTTCTTCTTCGCCTCTCATTCATGTTCCTCCTTCGTTTATTCTCTTTTTGATTTGCTCCTATCATGTTGTCAAGCACTTTTTATTTTCATTCTTTATCCCCGTGATTTTTCTTTATTCTTTACTTTTTTACAGTTTAAACATCTATCATTTTTTGCTTCATATGTTCATGTCTTTTTTTTTTTTACTTTTCAGGTACACAAATATTATTAGTGCTTATTTCTTCTGATTCTCCCATCTATCTTAATTTCCTTTCTTTCTTCCAAGCTTTCAATGAATTAATTTTACTAAAATTTCTCTATATAATACATTCACCACCTTCCGTGTTTTTCATTTTTCTTATACCCCCCCCCACGATACATTTGTTTTGATTTTTATTGATCATTTTTCTAAGTATCGATTATTTAAAGAATGCTTCCTGTAAGATGAAAGAAGGAGAAAATTCAGAAGTTTCAAAATATTTAATTTAATTTTTATTTGGCTTTCCATATTTCTGCATTGCGAAAAAGAATAGATGAACAAAACACAAAGTATATTTTGCATAAATTATAGTTTTCCTTTTTGCTCTGAATGCATTTATAAACAACTTGTGTAGTGCTTTATTTTAAGCGTATTTATCTGACAATAACGTAGTCACAAGATGCAAATTTCCCAGAAAGTTTATAAACTAAACTTCATGATTTCAGTGTTCATAAATCCATGACCCTATAATTTCCAGGATCACCTCCCATGTAACACAATGATCAGAAGGTAATATGTTACTTTCAAAATTCATGTAAATCATGTATGTAAATCCGGCCAACAGGCTGGGGGTCCAGTGGCTTCGGCCCTGGATCTTTACAAGTTAATAGCGTCGATCCCAGGGGGCTATCCCCCCAAGCAATACCTGCCCCTTGAATTAAATGGGCAGGGTTGGGTTCATTTTCCAGCGCCTGAGGCGCCGCCCTCGTGGGGAAATGCCAAAGGGATCGACGCAATTGTTGTTCTTTCCCATTCATGAGCTTCGGCTTATGGGTGGGCCCACGTTAAAACGAGGCCTTGTGCCCAGCCCATACAAGTGGGGTATGAGGCAGATACCTGTTACTTTCAAAATAACAATTTAAACTATCTTGAAAAGAACCATCGTTATCATTGAAAAGGACCAACGTGACTAGATATTATTTTTAATACTAAATAATTTTAATGTAAATGTAATGACTACAAATCCAATAAGCATAGACATACGCCAAAATGTCGTTTGGTCATCGGAGTGCTAATCAAGTAGCAAGTTCAGGTTTAAAGATTAAACAAATTTTACGCCCTGTCAGCTGGGGCGTTAGACTGCACCGACTGCACCTCTGCAGAGGGGTAAGACTCCCCCAATGGGGCCACCTGTTGGCCGTGGGGTGGCGACTCGTGATGCTTAAGGATAGAGCCCAGGTGGATGAGCAGTTCATGACATGCAATACTCCACTTTGGCCCTATCTTGGGCTAGACGGGCGGTCGGAGAAGCCCCCTCCGATCAATCGGCTGGTCACGTCAAGCCTTAGCACCTATATGATTTTCCCAACCCTATTGCCCTTATGGCAAGCCCCCACCCCTTTTTATCATATGGGTGCTAGAAGGCGGTGGCTGCGGGTCTACATGTCCTGGGAATTACATTAAACTCTATCTGATGGTGAGGTTCCAGTTTTGGAGGTTTGGGGAATGTGGAGCACCCCTTCATCACAATTGCTCCCTGTTCCACTCTGACCCGGTGTGGTAGTACCTGTTAGGGTCCCATCTATGGGTTAAATAGAAAAATGAATTTATAAAAAAATTGTATTATCCATTAAGAATTGATTTATTTCAAAACTTTATCGGCATTAAATGACCCACTGAGGTTGATATGCCGTAAAACAAAACAAACCAAACCAAACAAAAAAAAAAAACGAAAAGAAAAACGAGAGAGTATCATTAGGTTAGGTCAGTGTGTTTGAAGCCCCTCTGCTTCTCTTAGAATCTCCCTCGTCCCTGTCGATCCACAGATCTCTTTTTCTTTTTCGTCAATGTCCCCCACGAGCTTTCTCTTACTTCACTTCTTCCTTATCTTTTACTAGAACATTGCTACATCAAGCTTGCTGGAAAGTTTGAATGGACTGCTATTTATTCATCTTTTCTATCTCCATTTCTACAAGGATTCTTTCTTCTGGTTTGATCTATAAAATAAATTATTTATCAGTGTCACTTCTTCTTCCACCGGGAGGTAAGCGACATTCCATTTTTTTTCATTTAAAATCTACATATCTTGGGCAGGTATACCTCTGTATTGGTCGTGTTTGAATTCAGAGTTTACCTTCTTTTATGTCGGGTACTATAAGTTAAAGAGCCTAGTCTGTCCTGCTATTAACCATAGCTGGGGGGGATATATTTGGATTCTTACCTTTTTCAGGGTTACTGGAACTGTGTGAAATGCAAATAGCCTCAGCTTGGATTTAGAATTGGATAACCAGGATCCCTTCCTACGAAGATAGGCATTACGCCACATAAATCCACTAACGTTAAAATGAAAAAAAAAATTGTGAGGAGCATAATGACATAATTGCTTAACTCATTTTAGTACAGCACAAAATGACATTAACGAAAACGATCTTGTTGCTTTCTAAAAAGAACCTCAGAAAAACTTTAAATTGAATATTTCAAATTCTGCCTTTCACCGAAGTTTGAACTTCGAACACTGACAGTATCTATTCACCTCCCTATGAGATAAAATACTATAAAAGGTCAAGTTGCTCGTGATCGACCTATGTACGTACATGGGATTAAAGGCAATAAGTGTATAGTTCCCATGCTAAATTCTTATGTGACACATAAGGCTTCCTGTGAGGGAATGGTCTACAAAATCTAGACATTTGCCTTTATTCACACTCGTCTGGAGGGCCATGACTTAACAACAGATGTACAGTTTCTTGTATCGATCGAGTAACACTTTACTGGTTATTTCTTTCTAATAGCTATGCGATAAACAATGTTTAAATATTAATATATAAATACAACTTTTTAACTTTATAACAACCTGGTTTTGCATTATCATTTTAATCCTTCATATGACTTGTTGTCTCAACACAATTTTGCAAAGTTTTCAATACATTTTCATCAACAATTTTGATTATTTTTCCCGTGCAATCTTTTTAATGAAACATTGCATTGTGCTAAGGGCAGCAGAATTCATATTTCTGTTTTAATTTCGGTTGAATTACGCATATCTGTCTCTTACTTATCTCTTATATTGTACAGGTCTTAATTGTTTTTTTTGATTTTTTTTTGTATTGTACAGGGTTAATTGTTATTTTTTTTGGCATGGTTTTGGGGTTATTTAATGTCGAATTCAGTCTTTATAAAGCAATAGTTTTCCTATTTAATGATAATAATTTACTAAAAATTATATTTTGACTATCAATTGACTATCTTTATATCATTATAAAACATATATTAAGTAGAATTTAATTCACGTGCATATTTAAAACTATTTTTTAAATCTTTAAATAATCTTATTAGTCACCAGGAAATGGAAATGGTGAGTAGACCTTCTTTAACGCAATGTATAACTTACAGAAAGAAATAGTCTATGAACCAACCCATGTCAAATATATATAAGTTTTCATGAATATCTCTCTAACAGGATGCACTATTCATGTTTTTGTGATCCGAAAATATCGCTGTATCATGATATATGCGATCTATAGAGAGTTGGCTTATTGAATAAGTGAATAACCCAAGCTAACGGCGTCTGCAGCTGATAGGAATATAGATATCATAAGCATGCAAGAACATGGGTATCACAATAGTTAATTAGAACAAAAATATCAGGAAACCGGTAATGGATTGAATTTTATGTCGGCATCTGTATGAAAAACTCCGTAAATGCCACCAAAGGAGGTGTAGGAAGGATACTCAGTCCTTGTATTTTAAAATCACTGAACAGCATGGAGGAAATTCAACTTAGAAGAATCACCTATATCACATTTAATGGCAACCCTCGTACAACTCTCACAACGTAACGGTTATCGCCACACTTTAAAATGAGCTATCTTTCCTAGTCAGGCATATTCCTAAAAACATCGCCCTGATCATTGGAGGAGACATGGATTCTCAAATTGGATAAAACGAAAGCAATACATTCTCCTTTAAGCACTCCCCACAGAGAAACGGTGAACTTCTAGTCAAGTTCTCTCTTGGTCCTATGCTTAAACACCGAATTCCAGAAAAGAAAGTATAAACTATGGGTTTAATCCTACTCAAATAAGACAAAAGCACAACTAAATTACATTTAATAAATAAGAATTGAATAAACATCGTTGTGACCTGTGAGGCATACTCCACTATTGAAGAAGTATACGCTTGAGTCTACGCAGAAACAAAAAGAAAAGCGGTTAATCTGTACGATATAACTTGTCCTCACTTGCCAACAGTGACATATCCAATCTCTATTCGGTAATAGAAAGGAACAAGTTGAATATCTTTCAGGAGATATCAGCAAAGCACACAGCAAATTATGAATATGAGAATGATTAGAGCTCGTGCTTTCTATTTCAACGGTTACGCGAAATGACGAGAGTCAAAAACAAAATGGAGAATGTGTCAATAGAAGAACAGAGAGAATACCAGCCCAACAACAGCCGAATTGCAAAATAGAAGAGATAACATACCCAGATAGACGTTAGACAACCCAACAAGAAGATCCATAGAAGAAGATATAATTGAAATAGAAAACGACACACACATACACACACACACACACATATATATATATATATATATATATATATATATATATATATATATACTAGCAAATATATGCACCCTCCGGGTGCAAGTATTTAAGTTTTAATGTAATAAAATATTAGATTAAATTAGAAAGGCTAATGAAACTAAATAAGAATACAGATAAAAAGATTTGAAACAGAGGGAGTATAATAAAAGATTTGAAACAGGGAGTATAATAAAAAATGGAACAACTGAAACTTACTCTTCCATCACTCTCGTCTTTCATTGTTATTTTTTCTAATTTAAGTATTTAGTTATAAGAGGAAGTAAAGAATAAAATGACAGTTATTTTATCTTGTTAATGGATTTCATTTAAGATTCATTGAAGAGATTTTTGCTTATATTCATTAAAATAAAACGAAACAGTTAGAAATCAATAATATTAAGCACATATTTATTAAATTCGATTTTTTAATATCAATATGCAAATTAGTCTTCCCGTTCTCACTGTAAACCGCTATTTTGTTGTATATATAAATATGATTGCATGTTGTCAGTATGGAAACATAGTTAACAGTATTAATAATGTAAGAAAATTTTATTAATAATTGAGGTTTAGATAAAAAATAAAATCATGGAGAATGTGATGTCAATAACTAAGAGAATTGTGACTTGAGTAGGAATATAGTTTCGGTTACAGACAGAAAAACACACAATCTCCATTATAATAAGATAATCCAAAAGTCCAGAGAAGAAATCTTCCTTACGACACAAGAGTTTTATTTAAAAATCCTGTCGCAGTTTGAGAGCTCAATGTGTGGTCTTAATTTTAGAGTCACAGAGCAAATTTATAAGTAAATAAATTTAAAAAAAGACTTAGAGATTTAGCATTATAGTCTATTTCAGGGAGCTTAGACAAAGTGTCTAACTCTCTCGACTCATCAGATGTGAATGATGAATTATTTATTACTTTAAAGGCATTTGAAAACAGATTTTTATTTTTTTATTTTTTAGAAACCACAGCTGAATGTACACTGACCAAACTAAGAGCAAAATACACTGTCCGTTGTGAAGCAAAAGCAGTTAGAGAAGACAGAAACAATATAAAAGAACATCCCTACGAAATAAATCAAATCAAACCAAACTAATGCCAATGTGTAAGATGTTAAGAAAGCCTATAAAACTTACAAAAAAGAATTAATAGAATAAATCGAAGGGCAAATAATCAAAATCATAAATTCCGTTTAAGATAGACACTCGCAATTAGTGTGGCAACCATTAAATAAAGTTATTGCTAGAAAAACACCTACGATCTAGTGGTGGAACTACCATTCTCGAAGTCATTGCGTTGGGTCTTGAATTAATTGACTGAAGAACACAAGTTCCAGCGCATTAGTTCTTATAGTTATGCTATTTTTACTGCATCCACCGAATAGTCATGACATGTTTCCTTAGGATTATCACTGTTAGTCTCTTCAAACGATATTTTCCGTCAGACGGATTCCCCAAAGAGGTTGCTGTTAGGTAAAAGTTGCCGGGATGGATCAAGCCATTTACGCCTCGTTCTACGAGGAGGGTAGTTATCTTTTACACCGATGAGACAAGTGAATCAAGCAATGATTATTACTTAGCATAGTAGTGTTAATACCATATGAAAAATGTTCTTTTTTATAGTAATGTAAGAATGGTTCAAGTTATATACTTGATATACATGACTCCGACGAAGGTTGACAGACAAAAACATTTAATATAATACAGCACATGGATATGACGAGATACAAAATACATAAGTAAGAGAAGTTACATGTAGAAAGATAACACATTCATGAATGGTACAAGATAACATATAAAAGCCACAGACATGAGACTAGGGATAGTCCATGCTGTGTTAAGAACTTACAGTAATGTAAGTGGGACCAAAAGCCAACGAGACGGAGTAGACCTTAACTAACCCATGTGTCTTGTAGTATCATGAACAGGAAAAGAGGCCGAAAGGGTTTGAACCCGGCGCTTAAATACTATAGCCCCCTAGCGGGCACCAGCAAATTAAACCGGACAGACAATTCTCCCAGGCAAATACGAAACTAACGCTACAGTAATATCCATTTGTCTTTAATCTATTTAAAAATATCTATTTAAAAAGCAGTCGGCCAATAAGATAGACTTCTAAAGTGGAAAGACTTTAAGAATCTGCTGGAAACCCTTCTAAAATCACATAAAATAATACAAAAAAATCGTTGATAGCCAAAAAGATATCAAGTCGAATTACTGCTGCATAGTCTAAAGAAGACGTCAAGAGGAATTAGGCTCTATGGGAAATCAGATAAAAATAAATTCACGTGTTTTCAACAAGATGGATCATCACCACGGTGGATGGTAAGTGTGAAATTAGTAGACCAGTTCAAATACCTATGGAGTAGTATCTCATCCACAGAAAGCGATGTCAATATACGCATAGAGAAGACATGAAATCTTATAGACAGATTCTTGATCATATAGAAATCTGATCTCAATGATAAGATAAAGCGAACATTCTTCCAAACCATAGCCGTAACAGTTATTATACGGCTGCACCACTTGGACTCAAACAAAGAGGAGAAAAACTTCATGAAAGCTACACAAGAATTATTCTTACTGTCTTGCACAAATCTTTGAATCAGCACCGCACAAGAAAGCAGCTGTACGGCCACATGCTTTCTATCGCACAAACTACATGAGAAAGTTAAACAAGACATGCTGGACACTGCAGGAGAGACAAGAACGAACCCATTATCCACACCTTCACATGGACACACCAGTGTGAACCAACTAGGGGAAAACCTACATCAATCGGCTCTGAGGTGATTATGGATGCTGCATGGAGGAGCTCCCAGGTAAGATGACAAATAGGTGCGGTTGGTGATATACATATATAAGGGGCTAGGTTAGCTCAGTCGGTAGAGCGTTCGGTTAGAAACCACTAGGTTCCTAGTTCGATACCGGTCCCCGCCAACCCAGCGTATGAGTAGCACAGGGATCTGTGCGGTAAAGTAAGGAGCTGATGACAGGTGTGGCACTCCACCTCAGATGCTAAAAACAATCTCCTTGGTCTAGCGCTAGTGAAAAGGGGATAGACTCCCTCGCTGACTGGCTGATACCGACTTTAGGCCGCCCCGTTGACCTACTATATATATATATATATATATATATATATATATATATATATATATATATATATATATATATATATATATAGAGAGAGAGAGAGAGAGAGAGAGAGAGAGAGAGAGAGAGAGAGAGAGAGATATGTATGCATGTATGTATGAGGTATGTGTTATTGCGCGTTCGCATAATAGTTTGTATACAAACTACCCTTGCCAAAATATACCACGCTTAGAGGATGCTCACATTGTTTCGATTTTTTAAAAATTTTCAATAAATTAAAATAGATAAGAAAAAAAATACCAGAACTTTAAAATTTTCCTTAACAAATTAGATTAAATTATTTAAATTAATATTATAATTTTTTTGCAAGCCATGAACAGGAAAATATTATGGGGAAACATTTTTACGAAATAACTGTACAATTAATTGACAGAGAAATTTGGAATTACTTAATTATTTATTACTTGGGTTAGCTCAGTCGGTAGAGCGTTCGGCTAGAAACCACAAGGTTCCTAGTTCGATACCGGCCCCCGCCAATTCAGCGTATGAGTAGCACTGGGATCTGTGCGGTAAAGTAAGGAGCTGATGGTAGGTGTGGCGCTCCACCTCAGATGCTAAAATAATCTCCTTGGTCTAGCGCTATTGAAAAGGGGATAGACTCCCTCGCTGACTGGCTGATACCGACTTTAGGCCGCCCTGTCGACTTTACTTTTTACGACAGACTTAATTCTTTCAGAAATGGATTTCTCTAATTCAAATTAATATCTTTTAATCAAAATGCTTCCACTTTTACCTAATGACAGTGAATAGATCTCCTTTTATCAACAGGTGTCTCTCTTGGAACTCCAATTTTAAATTCTCAATAAGCTTTAAATTCAGGCTGTTTGCTGATCATGTCATCGATTCGCTGCTAAATAAAATGACAAAATGAACATTTTCAAGATGTGCTAATTCCACAATCATTTACCAGGGGTGGTATTCAGTGTGTGTATCTACAAATTAAGTCTGCCGTTTTTTTATCATAGAGTTGAATTTGAGATAAAATGGTAAATAAATATTCCTTTCAAATGTCTCTGTCATATCGGTTAAATCGTTTGGCCTAAAGAAAATTAATTTAGAGATCAAATAAATTTAAGAGATTGTTTATGGGGATATGCACTTTTCTAGACTAGGATTTCTCTCGGCATTTCGTATTCACTTAATAAACACCATTGAAATTTATTAACATTATGATAATATAACACAAGCCAAAAGTAGCAATAATGTTTTTTGACAATGAAGAAGGCCTGCTATAAACTCTGAATTTTGGGGTTATATCCGAAAAGTTATGTGATTTTTCAATCCTGATATCCAATTATTTAGCTTAGTACATCACGACATCTCAAACAATTAAAGATTATCAATTCTATAATGAGTAATAATATATTATATAAATTTGCTAACCATTTCGTCGGGACTAGTGCCATAAATGATTGGAAATAATAAAGATCTAAAATATTTGTATAAAGAATAGTTTCTTGGTGCCTATATGTCTATGTTTTCAGTTATTATTATTAAGTATCTGGCCGACATCCTTGGCCAGTTGGAAAGAACTCAAAGTAAATAAGTAAGTAAGTCCCGTGATATAGTATCCTTTGGTAAGTCAATAAGTCCTGTGGTATAGAATCCTTTAGGTGAATCCTTTAGGTCCGTCGTCCAAGAAGATCCAAGTAGTAATGAGCTAAGATTAGAATCAGCCAGTATAGATAACAACAACAGCAGCAGAGCACTGCCAGTGATTGGACAACAGGCTGCCTTCCCAGGTCACGTGCTTATCGGCGAGTCTATAAGTAGAAGTGACCATTTGGCACACGCCCTATAGCCAAAAATTCCAACAATTATCACGATTCCTTACAAATTTAGTGTTTTAATACGATTTTCTTAATGAGAATTGTAACAAATTGTTCGCGCTGACGGAATCACAAGTAGACAATTGCCTAGTGGATATGAACGTGTGTTATACATTTCAGATTATATAGGAGTCGTGATATCTCACCTGTTGTTAGGCGGTGTGTAATCAAATAGGCTCTCCTTACTAATCCAACACCGAGAAGCCGGAATACCAGTCCGCAGGGAACAAATCCTCATCCAACACCAATGTCCTACTGTTAATATGTAACCCAGTAGTACCTGTTTTATCATCGGCAACTGAGTCGGTAAACCCACATATTTTGTCTGGTGAGAATGGTGGCTAGACACCCAGCCGAACGAAAGACAAGACCTGCAAAATGGCGAAAGAAACTCGTTACTCAACAGCCATTATTTCTAAAGTCCAACCCCTGCTCAACGAGGTCGTGTAAACTTGGTAGTGTCAGAGTAATGCCGTCAGGAACTTGAGTTCCTGATAAGGTCATCCAAGGCGGAAAGGTCTGACACCCAGTGGTATTAGAGCCACAACCCGGCCAAATGGGCTCTGGTGAAAATCCAAAGGGTGTCTCCATCATCGTCAGGATTCAACGGCTTTTGGTGTACTTGTCACTGCATCTGAGGAAAACAAGGACTGACCGGGATGTGTGCGGGATTTGGGGACCGCTTGTTCATTTCCTATTCCCTTGTTACATCTTCCATGAATTCTCTACAGCTGAATTCGTTAGATGGAGCCGACTCAACCGACTCAGGGTGAATGCCGTCACAAAACAGAAGAACAAAACCGAAAATGACGTTCAAATACACCGCTTCTCATATTGGTGCACGCTTGACCAACTCACTATATAAAGTATGAAAAAGACTGTTCCCCTTCAAACTTTCCCCCAGTCTTTTATTATGGCAAGCCACGGCGGACTGGACAATCAATGCTCGTGGCTTTCTCTACAAATATAGGTTATTCTAGATTTATTTGACAAAACATCATGATGTTGCATGTCGTGAGTTTTGTGAAAAAAATTGGTATTTACATTACATTTTACACGAGACACAAGCCACTCTAATTCGTTTAACCCCATGCCCTAGAAAATAATTCAATACATAGTGATATCTGTTTACGCATGTTCAGCGGAACAACCATAATTGGCATCACAAGCATGAATAAAAAAGGATTAAAAAACATAAGAATTATCTGATATGATATATCCACTCACATGAACAAGATATTCAGAAAAGTCTGATCCAGAGGATGGAAAAAATAAAGACTGATTCTAAACACATTCAAATACGTATGACTTATTGACTTTATTCTGATGCATACTTTCTATGTATGCATCAGAATGATTTAGAAAAAAACTGGGAAACGTATTTTGTACCTTTTTGATAACGTTGTAGACGTCATCAAATATTTGGGGTAGTGTGCGTCCAAATTAACTTATCTGTAAGGTAACAATTCCCCATAGACACCTGTGTTTTCATCTATCTGTCGGTTATGAAAAATATTTTGAAAGATAAGTTGTATTTAACAATTTATTTAAGAAAAAAAAGCACTTACAGATATTTTAGCATTCAGAGTAAAATAACATGTCTAGACGCAAGACTTCTCTCTCTCTCTCTCTCTCTCTCTCTCTCTCTCTATATATATATATATATATATATTATATATAATATATTATATATATATATATAATATATATGGACTCTCTCGTCGATTTTCGACGCATGAGGGTTCACACACACAATGAACTCCCACACAGTGATTTGTTTATAGTGGTGAAGGCTTGGCACAGTCGATAGGAAAGAATTGGTGCATCAAGGGTTGCCACAAATCCAATCAACGACCGACCTCAGGAATTTTGAATTCAGATTTATCCCTCTCCTAGACTGGTTACCTACCCAAGGCTGAAGGGACCAGTATGCCTTACTATTTAACCCATAGCTGGAGGGAGAATATATGGATTCATACCTTTCCCAAGGGTATTAGCGCTATGTGAAATGCCAACAGCTCATATAGGAATTGAACTCTAATCGACGAGTCCATTTCCTACGACTCAAACCACTAGCCCACGCGCCTCCACACACACACACACACCACACACACACACACACACATATATATATACATATATGAAAATCGACGAGAGAGTCCATAATATATATATATATATATATATATATATATATATATATATATATATATATATATATATATATATATAACTGTAAGTGAAATAAAATGGAACTTAATCCGACAGTGTGAATTTGATATATTGAAAAAACAAAAGATGTTTACAAATGCATGGGATCATCAGGAGAGAATGTGCAAACCGTTTCGGGGCCTTCCTCTCTACGGTTTTAAAAAGCAACATCGCCCCCCCCCTCACTGATGTGAGGCCTATCTGTCTGTCTGTCTGTCTGTCTCTCTCTCTCTCTCTCTCTGTTATTGAAACGACAAGATTTACATGAGTGTTATTTTTCCTAGACTGATGATTTCAAAAATGTCAGTGGTCTATAGCAGAATGTATTTCTTCTAGGTGGTTGATTTATGTAAGTTATGCAAGACTTTGGCAGGATTGAAACCTCAGGAACGATTTCATAAACGACAATGAATGAAGGAGTGGCAGTCACTTGACAAGACGTTGCGATCAATATGTATGTATGTATGTATGCATGTGTTGTTATAAAGGAAAATTAGTGGAGACCAAGTAAGAATTCCAATGGAATCCATACTCGAATTTTGTCCGAGTAAGGGTTAAAAACATTTTACCCCTATTTGTCATAAGAAAGGCCAAATAAAATATAATTAGTGTATAAATCGATGATATATTAAAAGGATAATTAAAATAATAATAAATAATCCCATTAATACGGGATAAAAACATAATCAAAAGCATATATATTTGATTAATAAAAACACCAGTATCCATAGCTCCAAGTGTTCAAATTAACCTGTAACTATCAGAACTGTTTTAACATACTATAATTATACATTCATATATAATAAATGCATGATGCAGACGTTTATGTGTAATACTTATCGTCGTAGAAAATGGATACGGTGAACCGAGTTCAAATCATAGACGAGGATCTTTGAATTACACATAGCACCAATACCCTTAGAAAAGGTATGAATATATCTATTTTTCTTTACGCCATCAATGGAGCAAACTAGACTCTTTGACCTTAGTATGGCAACCAGTCTAGGAGAAGGAAAATTCTGATTTCAAACCTGCTAAACTCCACTTAAAAATGACCTTCTGTTACATCTTACTCGTGTAAATACATATATATATATATGCATAGAACATATGTATTTATGTCAGTATGTGCGTGTATTTGCTTAACATCCGCATATAGCATAAAGATTGTTGTAGAAATTTATAATATGTTATCTTCATTAAAACCAAATTCACAATTCTCTATGAAAATCTGAGATAGCTTTGCCTCAAAACAGCCCATATTACCAATGCATTTAAAATCCTGCAATGTGTCTAGAATATCACAAAGAAATAATGGCGTACATAATATATGGTATAGTTGATTTGCATTTTAACAAAAGCGGGTTTAATACATAATTATTTGGTGAAATTTATCTCTAATATTACTGTTTTATTCTCTAACGTATTAAAATCTACCCTGTGAATGATTTTATATAAAAAAAAACAATACATAATTTCAGGTAAGTATACACTTTTTATATGCGTTCTTATTTAATTTCGTTAGACTTTCTATTTTAACATATTTCATTACATTAAAATTTAAATGATTATGCACGGAGGGTGCATATTCTTGCAAGTGAGTTTTAATTTCGTGCTAAATCTCAACACTACGAATGTTTCCCTTCGTCTAATTTTATTAGACAAATGGCAGAAATCATGGGACAATCTGACTCAAAACAAGCTCCATGAAATACAAGAAGTTATTGGAGAGTGGCCGACAGGCCACAGAAGTATTAGAAGAGAAGAAGTAATACTCACCAGATTGTGTATTGGGCACACCCACATTACCCATTTGTACCTGTTAAAAGGAGAGGGTTCCCCAGTGTGCCCAACATGCAAAGTACAACTTACAACCAAGCATATTATTTTAAATTGTAACAGACTTAAACATATCCGCGCAAATTACTATCAAGCAAGAAACTTGAAAGACATCTTTAAGAATACAAACCCTGAAAACATTTTAAATTTTATTAAAATAAGCAACCTTTTCAACAAAATATAACAGAACATAACCAATTATCTCCATAGAACTACTACTTTAAAGTCTGAAATCCAAAATAATCTTTTTGGCATTAAATGACCCACAGAGGTTGATATGCCGTTAAACAAAACTCAAACTCAAACTCGTCTAATTTTGAACGGCGAATTTTGTTTAACGTTGTTACCAGATGTTGTTGAAGTAATTGTCGGTTATCATAGAAAAGAACACAATATCAGCTGATAAAATAATTTGCACATTTATTTGTTTTAATTATCAAAGTTCGTTTTCATGTTCCGTGAAAATCTTGTTTAGTTCTCTCAACAATAAAAAAAAAAAGATTCTAACTCGGCTGTAACTGTGTAATGAGATAATGCCATTATTTAGATCAATGTTTTGTTTTTTTACATTAAATCACGCTAAAGATGATTTCTTGTTTACATTAAAAAGCGGATCCGCATTCAAAACATCATGGCGATTATCATTTATATCATCTTCCAGCATTAATTAATATTTCTCTGAATGAACAGTAACACTGATTTTTTTGTTTTTTGTGTGTTCTTTTTAAAGTAAACTGGAATTTCATATTAGTTTATGATAATGAAACAATGGAATGAGATTTATTCAAATATCCATTCAGTTGAAATGCAATGATTTTGTTGTTGAAATGTTTGTTGTCTACACTTTTTTTGCCGAATGTCATTTCAAGTAGAAATATGCAGAAATCCGTTAATTCATCTCTTTAACCCTTTACCTGATTTATTTCTTATTCAGTTTATCGAAAATATCAAAAGCATTTTCCTCTTTTGGCTGTATTTATTGTTTTGTTTCAATTTATCTAAAACACAAACATCTTCAAGCAAAACAATAAAATAACTGTTTACTAAAACAATTAATTTTCTTTTAATTTTCATAAACAAACTGAGTTTTGATAAATAAACATACAAAAGAAAAGAAATCAAAGCCTTTATTGAAAAGGATTTCCTAACAAATAAATAGTGTTAATTTACACTGATGTGAACTCATCCAAATTTCGTTTATCTTGCTAATATTATTTGGAATCGGCATGAATCATTGTTCAAATCTCGGAAAGAACTGAGTAAAATTATTTGAAAATATACAATTTCAGTGAATCATAAATTCAATGTAAAGGTTATTGAACTGGAATCTGAACAGAATAATAAAATCAAGCAGGGAAAATCTGACACTGAAAAATCAATAAGTACAAAGTTTTTGTCAAACAGAAGTTCACAAATGTACCTTTAAATTAGTAGAATTATATATATATATATATATATATATATATATCTTATTATAATGGAGATTGTGGGTTTGTATGTCTGTAACCGAAACTATATTACCATTCAAGTCACAATCCCCTTTGTTATTTACAGCACATTCTCCATGATTTTATTTTTATTTAAACCTCAATTATTAATAAAATTGTTTTACATCATTAATACTGTTGACCACATCTACATACTAATAACATGCAATTGTATTTATATATACAAGAAAATAGTGGTTTACAGTGTGAAGTTGAATTCAGTAGATTTAACCCTGATGATTCTAGCGATGAAATTCGAGTACGCTTCCCGTTCTCGGTTGAGCACTCTATTTAGAAGGTATATAATTGCAGATTCACCGTATTCGGCTCGGCCAAATCTCACTTTGTTTACAAAGTTTGAGAACTCTAGGTGAAGGTCATTTCCCCTTAGAAATATAGCAATTAAATAGCCTGCTATACTTGGCGACTGACTGTGGATGTGTGGGTAAGAAGCTTGGCGAGCGTAAGTTCGTTCGGGTTTCAAACCCAGCCAGAGGCAGCTGCTAAAACCGTATAACTATACTGATGAGAGGTGATACCTCGAAACACGTGTCTATAGTTTACCCCTATATATATATATATATATATATATATATATATATATATATTGTATGTGTGTGCCTGTGTAAATGAGTGTGCATGTGTGTGTATATTCATTGTTTAAATAAAGATAACATTCATGTATTTTATTGTATCCATATGCATTCTAACTAATATCATGAACCTGTCATTAAAGATATAAAAAGTATTATAGATATGGATATACCAATAAATGACTAAGATGAATCATATACTTCAACAAATTTAAAACAGTTAACCTTACCTTTTCTAATAATAGTGCACCTAAAAACCACTATTATTTAGAACTAATATTGTGTATCAATTATATTTAGAACTATTATTGTGTATCAATTATATTTAGAACTAATATTGTGTATCAATCATATTTAGAAATATCATTGTGTATCAATTATATTTAGAACTATTATTGTGTATCAATTATATTTAGAACTATTATTGTGTATCAATTATATTACTATTATTGTGAATCAATTATGTTGCTCATTTGGAGATTGTGTATCAATTATATTTAGAACTAATTTTGTGCATCAATTATATTCAGAACTATTATTGTGTATCAATTATATTGCTCATTTGGAGATTGCATCTCAGAGGAAATGCAAACACCACCTCCTCCCGCAGACTTAATTGTTATTTATCTGTATACGCAAAAATAAGCACAACTTACAGCAACCTCAGAAACATTAGAAAAATTTTAATAAGCAAAAACTATAAAAAAATACTCCAAATAATAGAAGCCATACTTATAAAATGCAGACACTTAACAATATCTCTTTCAGTTTATGGGCTGAAATACTTAAATACATCAGAAATAGGATGATAGTTCTACAGTCTCTGCAATTGACAGTCACGATATCATGATCTGTGATTTCTAAACATTCAAACCAACACGAATCGACTACGCATTCGAACATATCCGTCAATCTCACGCGATACACTATAATTCTAATTTCAAAGTGATTTTAAAAAAATATTTTTATCACTGAAAACATCTTAAAATTTGTGGCATGGTTGTACCCACCTCCTCAGCAATGACCAAGGAAGGTCGGAATTACATATACTCGCGGTAAAACATCTAAGATTTTGGACAGTTACTTAGCACTCTCTATCTACAGTTGATTAATGTCACTCTCAAATATAAACATACTAATAAAAAGATTCAACTCTAAATCATTGTTTGTCATCTTTAATGGTATTATTATTATTATTATTATTATTATTATTATTATTATTATTATTATTGTTATTATTATTGTTATTGTTATTATTATTGTTATTATTATTATTATTATTATTATTGATAATGATAATTTATAGATACATTTATAGATTTTTATATATAACATATTATATATTAATATGATTCATCTCACGAGTTGTCTATAACAATTCATTTCATAATAGTATACAAATATAATGCATTTTTGTTTTTCACCCTGGCTAACCGAGACTGGATCAAAGACCTGCGGTTATGTCTAAAGACGAGGGTCATTCAATAAATATGAGAAATCTTTTTGAAAACGTAAAAATGGTTGTTTTCCATAAATGTAATCTCTGTATTGTTTGTGTTGGCGTTTTTTAAGATATAAGGCGTGTGGTGAATGGTCACTTCTACTTATAGACTCGCCGATAAGCACCTGGGAAGGATTCCTATTGTCCAATCACTGGCAATGCTCTGCTGCTGATATTATATATACTGACCTTTTCTGGCCATACTAATCATTACTACTTGGATCTTCTTGAACGACGGAACGTAATATTATATCGCGGGACTTATTCACTTACCAAAGGATACTATACCACAGGACCTATTGACTTACCAAAGGATACTATACCACAGGACTTATTAACTTACCAATGGATACTATACCACAGGACTTATTGACTTACCAATGGATACTATACCACAGGACTTATTGACTTACCAATGGATACTATACCACAGGACTTATTGACTTACCAAAGGATACTATACCACAGGACTTATTGACTTACCAAGGATACTATACCACAGGACTTATTCACTTACCAAAGGATACTATACCACAGGACTTATTCACTTACCAAAGGATACTATACCACAGGACTTATTCACTTACCAAAGGATACTATACCACAGGACTTATTGCCTTACCAAAGGATTCTATAACTCGGGACTTACTTACTTATTTACTTTAAGTTCTTTTACAACTGGCCAAGGATGGCGGCCAGATACTTAACAGTTTGTGATTGGTTACTGCAACAATTATTTTAAATTCGCAAAAATATTTATTTTGAGGCTATTCAAAATCAGTCAGAGTGTCTCAGACTTTGACAGAGTTCTGTCATCAAATTTTTACTGGTTAAGAAGTGAAAATCATTTCTTTTACAAATGGTCTATACATGGGTTTTCTCTGTGAGCATATTTTTGAAATACGGTCCATGGACACACAAGGCTAAGAAATTTCCAAACACAGTAGTCAGTAAATAAAGACATGCTAAATGACTTCTGGGACATGATCAGTATTTATCATTATTGATTTCCTCGGAAAAAGCTCAATTCTAAACATTGTTTTTTATTGCCAACGTTTTAGGCAAAATTAACCATATTTATTGAATGTCCCCCGTATATTGATAGTGAACTTTTAAAGAAATCCTTAATATTCAATGGATATATACCTTTTGAATTGAAATTCTCAGTACAAAATGGAATATTTCAATGACATATATTCTAGATGTTTTATAAAATCATAACCGTAAAGTTGACGTTGCATAGTGGATTGTATGTTGTTGAAAAAAAAGCTAACTTCCGTTTAACATTTCAGCAAAATAGGAATAATATATATTTACTAACTCCTCTTTACGACTAGGATGTGACACAAGGTCAGTTTCTTAAACCGAGTTTAACAGCTTTGAAATCAGATTTCCTTCCTTCTCCTTAGTTAAAGAGCTGGGTGAAGAATATTTGGATGCATATCATTCCCAAAGTTATGTGGAATGCAAAAGGCCTTGTCCAGGATTTGAATTTGGGTTGCTGAATCCATTGCCTGCGAGGATAATCATTACACGACGTGCCTTGACATCTTATTATAATGGAGATTGTGTGTTTTTCTGTCTGTAACCGAAACTATATCACTACTCAAGTCACAATTCCCTTAGTTATTTACGTCACATCCTCCATGATTTTATTTTTATTCAAACCTCAATTATTAATAAAATTGTTTTACATTATTAATACTGTTGACCATATCTACATATTATTAACATGCAATTGTATTTATATATATAAAATATAGTGGTTTGCAGTGTGAAGGAGAAGGCTAATTTGCATATTGATATTACAAATTTGATTTTAATAAATATGTGCTTAGTATTATTGATTTCTAATTGTTTGGTTTTATCTTAATGAATATGAGCAAAAATCTCTCCAATAAATCCATTAACAATATTAACAGTAATTCTATTCTTTACTTCCTAATTTAACTAAATAGTTAAATTATGAAAATTTAGCAATGAAAGACGGGAGTGAAGAAAAAGCAAGTTTTAGTTGTTTCCCCTCTGTTTCAAATCTTTTTATCGGCATCTCATTTAGTTCCATTACCCTTTCTAAGTTAACATAATATTTTATTACATTAAAACTTAAATACTTGCACCCGGAGGGTTCATATATTTGCTAGTAGGAATAATATACAATAGTTAAAAAATCATCTCCGCTATTTTACCTGGGATAAGCTTTATTTGATGAAAGTTAAATATTATAGAAGTGGCTTTTTTTAATATTTTGCCAAAATCACTAATCTTATTTAGGTCATATACTGTCATATTTAGTCTGATTTGAACATCCACTTCGCGCCTGTTATTTCACAATGGAGATGTTTTTTTCTTTTCTCGTTTCATAAGTTTAGAAAACGTTTTGACAACCCATTCGACCTAAAGGACACACTGTGTTTATTTTCTTTCATGAGATATTTTACGACTAATAGTTCCACAGTTTATACCGGACTTGCCAGTTTCCTTTCAAATTGAAGTTGACTCAACTTATCTTTGCATCGATAAAATCGTTTCCTATCTGACTCTTTTCGGCAGTAACATCATATGCAATGAAAATCCAATTATGTATCATAAGTTTCTATTGAAATACTGAGTAATAGTCAACATTGATAATTTTTGACAAGTATTTCTTTCATCTTAATCTAAATTAGAGCTATTACTTTTTTTTAAAAAGATTCGAGCCGTTTAATGATGGCTGTCCAATCTTGGTCAGAAGAGTTCCAATGAAAAACTAATTTAGATTAAGATGAACGACACATGACTAAAATTACTAATGATTGATAATACCTATCTAATAAATTGAATAATGCATAAATTTACTACTAGTACTACTACTACTACTACTACTAATAATAATAATAATAATAATAATGATAATAATAAATGTACAGGGGGATACAAATTCACTAACTCACAAGAAAAAATAAACCACCTTATGTACATGGATGACATAAAAAATTTGGAAAAAATGAAAAAGAATTAGAAACCCTAGTACAAACTATTAGAATATATAACCAAGATATTGTGTGGAATTCGAAATCGAAAAATGAGCTATACTAGTAATAAAACGGGTTGAAAGAAAATTAATGGACGGGATAGAATTGCCAAATCAGGACACTATAAAATCACTTGATGAAAACGAAAGTTACAAATACTTAGGAATTTTAAAAGCAGACAATATCAAGCAAACATGAAAAGGGTTTTTTTTTAATATCCCAGGAGAACAAGAAAACTCTTTGAAATCAAGTTCAACAGCAGAAATATTATCAAAGAAATACACACCTGGGCCGTCCCCATCATAATATACTCTGGGTCATTCTTAAAATGGACAAAAGTAGAACTCAGACAGACTGACCAAAGCACTAGAAAATTAATGACAATACACAAGGTTTTACACCCTAGAGACGACAGAGATTGATTATATGTATCAAGAAAGTAAGGTGGAAGAGGTCTTGCCAACATAGATGACTGTGCAGAGGCCACAATCCAACAACTTGAAGAACACAAAAATGAGCAAAGACAGATTACTTATGGCAGCCAACAATATCAGATGTAATATATGGATAAACAGAAAAACAACAAAAACTAGAAAACAAAAATGGGAAGTAAAACAATTATATGGACACTTCAAACGACAAATTGGGGAGGTTGCACAGGAAAAGACCTGGACGTGGTTAAGAATAGGAAACCTTAAAAGAGAAACTAAATCACTAATAATTGCTGCACAAAATAATGCCATAAGGACAAACTATATCAAAGAAAAAATTGATAAGGCCCAACAAAATAGTAAATGTAGATTATGCGGTAATAGAGATGAGACTGTAAACCATTGACTATGTGAATGTAGCAAACTAGAACAACGGGAGTACAAAACTAGACACGACTAGGTTGGGAAGGTGTTCCACTGGGAATTATGCAAAAAATTATATTTTGACCATACAACAAAATGATATATGTATAAACCAGAATCTGTTCTTGAGAATGAAAATTATAAAATTCTCTGGAACTTCGAAATAAAAACGAATTACCTTATCACAGCAAAGAGACCAGACCTCGTGTTGATTAATAAAAAAGAACGAACTTGTCTACTGGTGGATTTTGCAGTTCCAGCAGCTCACAGGGTGAAGCTGAAGGAAAACGAAAAGATGTACAAATACCTGGACCTTGCCAGAGAACTGAAAAAGCTATGGAATATTAGGGTCACAGTGATACCAATTGTAGTTGGTGCACTTGGAACGGTCCCAAAAAGCTTGGAAAAAAGATTGGAGAATCTGGAAATCAGAAGAAGAATTGATACCATCCAGAATACTGCATTGCTGCAATCTGCTAGAATACTCAGAAGAGTCCTGAAGAAATGAGGAGTATTCTTGTCCTTCAGACTCCAGGGAAATACCATCAGCTAATGCTGGTGTGGAAAACTATAATAATAATTGGGACTTTGAAATAAAAACGGATCACCTTATCCCAGCAAGAAGACCAGGCCTAGTGTTGATAAACAAAAAAGAAAGAACTTGTCAACCTGTGGATTTTGCAGTGCCAGCAGATTACAGGGTGAAGTTGAAGGAAAATGAAAAAATGGACAAATATCTGGACCTTGCCAGAGAACTGAAAAAGCTATGGAATATGAAGGTCAAAGTGATACCAATTGTAGTTGCTGCACTTTGTAGGGTCCCAAAAAGCTTGGAAAAAAGATTGGAGAATCTGGAAATCAGAGGAAGAATTGAGACCATCCAGAATACTGCATTACTCCGATCTGCTAGAATACTCAGAAGAGTATTGTTGTCACTCAGACTCCAGGGAAATACCATCAGCTAACGTTGGTGTGGAAAACTATAATAATAATAATAATAATAATAATAATAATAATAATAATAATAGAGGAAACTGGCACATATGGAATATAAGGGTAAGTATGATTGAATATAAAAAATGATCCAGTGTTAATTGTAACGTTAATGTAAAAGTGGTGCTATTTTTATTTCCAATCTTCACCTTTAATAGTGCCCATAGAATAAAGATTTAAATCGTAGCTATGAAAAGCAGCGAAAATTAATATTAAACGTGATATCAGTAAAGAATTAATACTTGTTGATGTATATATTTACCAAACGAATAGAATGTGAAACAAGGTCAATTTCTTAAGCAGAGTTTAACAGGTTTGAATTCAGAAGATACCTAACCAAGGTTAAAGAGCCCAGTCTGCCCTACTATTTATCCATAGCTGGAGGGAGAGTAGGATTCATACCTTTCCAAGGATATTAGCGTTAAGTGAAATGCAGTTACCACATCCAGGATTTGAACTAGATGATTTTAACCATTACACCACGCGCTTACTTTATCTTATAGATTAAAAAATCTGAGATAATATTTTTATCAATATCCATATTTTTTATAATTATATCTGAAATATAAAGTAACAGCGTCTATGTTTAATGAAATATCTGTGTATATGTCTGCGTTTTTCTCCTCTTGATTTTAAGTTTTCATGACATTTCAAGATATTCTAATAGATTAAAAAAAAACATTTTCCCGTTTCTTCTCTCCCTGACATTCACACCGTTTTAAATTCTTTCCTTTAAACACTTCTACAGTGGAGGAATATTAAGAAGCCTGGAAGCACCGATTTTTAAGCGTTCTTCCCGTATAAAAACAACAGTTAATTGATTTCCTCACCGCCTCCAACAGCCTAAGTTACAAGCCGAATACTATTTAACTTGCCGAAACCTTGGAGCCGATAAGAAGAAGAACACATAAAGCCTATTATATATACAATAAAGTATTGATGATGAAAATGATCAGAATATAAAAGGAAATAAAAAATGAATGTTTCATGAAAAGCCTCCGATAAATATGTTATTGATGTTATTATTTGGGCTAAAAGGTAGAGTTCTTTTCCGTTTGTATTTTTTTTTTTTTTTTAGTTTTTTTCGGAGAGAGGAGGATATTTAATTATTTTCCATCACCTGAAGCAATATATACGACTTGTTTTATTATGTCTTTTCTAAAGTGCTTACCGTTAGAGAAAAAAACGTACATATCTTCTTATTTCTCATTTCCACTAATATAAGTTTTTTTTTAATTCATCTTCATATCTGGCACTTTAAAGAATAATTTTTCATGGTTCCTTTTTATCATTTTCTATTTTTCTTCTCTTCATTAACACTTTCATTTTTATTGATTTAAACATTTTATTCTTCATATATTTTCATGTAATGCGTACTTTTGCACGTATTTATGCATCAGATGTTTTTTTTTAAATTTTGTTTTATATTGTTGCTGATCTAATCTGGATTGACACCAAATTATTAGAAACGTAATCCCACATAATTTTTGCAAGCTTTAGCTTTTTTTTTACTTATGATAAGATCTGTGCAACATATACAATAGTTCGGTAGATTCATTGTACAGACTTTATTTACCCAATAGGAAATGGATTTTTTAAAAGGCTGTAGAATGAATTGACATAAAGAACAGATCACTTACCAACTTTCATAAAATGATTCCTATTAAAAATACTAGCAAATATATGCACCCTCCGGCTGCAAGTATTTTAGTTAAATTTTATAATAAAATATCATATTAAATTAGAAAGGCTAATGAAACTGAATAAGAATGTAGATAAAAAGATTTTGAACAGAGGGGGTATGATTGAAAAATAGAACAACTTTGAAACTAACTCTTCTATCATTTTCCGTTACTCCCGTCTTTCATTGGTAAATTTTCCTAATTAAAATGTTTAACTAAAATAGGAAGTAAAGAATAATATTACAGTTATTTCTTCTTGTTAAGGGATTTCTTTTAAGATTTATTGAAGAGATTTTTGCTCATATTCAATAAGATAAAACCAAACAATTAGAAATCAATAATACTAAGCATATATTTATCAAAATCAATTTTTTAAGATCAATATGCAAATTAGCTTCCCATTCATACTGTAAACCTCTATTTTGTTGTATATATAAATACAATTGCATGTTATTAGTATGTAGATATGGTCAACAGTGTAAGTAATGTAAAACAATTTTATTAATAATTGAGGTTTAAATAAAAAAAATCATGGAGAATATGATGTAAATAACGAAAGGAATTGTGACTTGTATAGTAATATAGTTTCGGTTACAGACAGACAAACCCACAATCTCCATTATAATAAGAAGATATATATAGTTATGTTTATCTTTTAAGTCAACGAAACATATTTCGTTTCGTATCAGGTTTATATTATATCTAATCTTTAGAAGAGAATGAAGAAAAAAGGTGAGGTTTAGTCCTGTATATGACCACAGGAACGGGATGCCAGCGAGCTAAGTACTAAGTACCAAGACAAGCTTTTATATTCATTTTATTTAACTAGCAAATATATGCACCCTCTGGGTGCAAGTATTTTAGTTAAATTTTATAATAAAATATCATATTAAATTAGAAAGGCTAATGAAACGGAATAAGAATGTAGATAAAAAGATTTGGAACAGAGGGGTATGATTGAAAAATAGAACAACTTTGAAACTAACTCTTCCATCATTTTCCGTTACTCCCCTCTTTCATTGGTAAATTTTCCTAATTTAACTATTTAGTTAAAATAGGAAGTAAAGGATAATATTACAGTTATTTCTTCTTGTAAATAAATTTCTTTTAAGATTTATTCACAAGATTTTTGTTTATATTTCTTAAGATAAAACCAAACAATTAGAAATCAATAATACCAAGCACATATTTATTAAAATAAAATTTTAAATATCAATATGCAAATTAGCCTTCTCATTCAAACTGTAAACCGCTATTTTGTTGTATATATAAATACAATTGCATGTTATTAGTACGTAGATATGGTCAACAGTATTAATAATGTAAAACAATTTTTATTAATGACTGAAGGTTTAAAAGAATGAAATCATGGAGAATTTGACGTAAATAATTAAGGGAATTGTGACTTGAGTAGTAATATAGTTTCAGTTACAGACAGAAAAACACACAATCTCCATTATAATAAGATTTAGCGTTTCGTTTGTGTAGTTCACCTATTAGTCCAATAGAAACTCTTTGAAAACTTCTATTAAAAGATCATTTTGTGGACCCGGGAAGATCGTAAGCTCCCACTGTCTGTCTAGTCTTTCAGCTAAAAGGGTCTTTTTATAATTCTCTTTTGTAATTGTCTACGTGATCATTAAGCTAAAATATTCATCAAATATCAGGTGATTTGCAATGAGGCAATATCGAATGATTTTGGTATCTTTGGAATTCTGGTGACATAAATTATCGGATGAATTTAAACCATTGTTTCTATTGTTGTTAAAATATTTCTAAACTAATATTTATTTGATTTTCTTTTGTTTACATAATTCTAAACTCATGACATACCCTTGTAAAACTAGTTATATAAGAAAACTTAATTATTTTAATTTGCTCAATTCCACATACCGTAAAAATATAGGGGCCAATCCCTATAATACTAAAATGCAGAAACATTCACGTGAATTTTAAAAATGTTTCCATCTCTTGAATTTATGTGACTCTTACAGACAGTAGGATCCCAGAAGCTAAACAAGTTGACAATTCTACAGAATAAACCGTATATGGTATTAAATTGTTTGCCGTAATTCTATGATTATTGCGTCGTATTTTTAACAATAAAGAGGGCAACAGAATCACTATACAACTTACTTGTCCAGAAAAAGCATTTTTGTTCTCATTATTTTATTTTGTTTTATATAGATATGTGATTTATTTCTAACATTTTAAATCCCGGGTAACGCCGATCAGCTCTGCTAGTTTCTTTAAAAGTTTTGCATATTTTTCTTATTAATCAGATAAGGATGATAGCCATTGTTTGATGAAGTTGGTAAATTAGCGAAACATCATATTGAATAAATAAATACTCTACCAAAATTGTGGTTTTCATGCCTATTTATTTCCTTTCTTTCCAGCGCTTGTCACCGGTTTTCCTCTAAAAATGTTGATGACCCGTAGAAAAATTCAGACATTCTCTTTAATTGTTCAATGAGGCCTTCCTCTTACAATGGGGCCTACCTCTCAACTTGAAATAAAATCAGCTCTCTATATTTGCAGTAACATTATTAGAGCTAAAAAGCCATTGACTTATGTCAAACAGACAGGAAAATTATCACACAAAATATGTAATGATTAAATGATATTTATTCATTTAGTAATAATTAAACTATAAGTTTGTTATATTTAACTGAGGCATTTCTTATAAATGAAATATAGGTTCTTTGAACATTATTTTATAATTTTATTTACCTTCTAAAAATCATATTAGGGGTCCTCTAGATTCAAAATTATGAATTTAGAAGTCGGCGAGGTACGAAAGGTCGGCGTGTGCTGGCCTGTTCACAACATACATACAGAGGTGAATTTTGGATTCCATGGGGAAGGTACAGGTTCAGGCCACTGCTATGAAACGTGATTGATTTGGAAAATGAAATATTGTTCTGTCAAATATATATATGAGATTTGATAATTTGCTTTAGAAGCATTGTTAAGTAAAGTATATTATTATTTATATTTTTTTTGCTTCAAGGCAATTACCATGTATTGTAATTGCCTTCAAGCAAAAAAATATAAATAATAATATACTTTACTCAAAAATGCTTCTAAAGCAAATTATCAAATCTCATTACTTACGCCGGAGCATAGGCCTAATTTGCGATCTTCTTAACGTCCACTCTACTTTGTATAGTAGTAGTAGTAGTAGTAACGTATTTATCCGTGACAAGTTAATTTCGCTTGTATCGTGTGCTACGTATCGGTGGCCCAGGGGTAGAGTCTCTGATTCTGCGTGCTGAGTTCCCGGTTTCGATTTCTGTCGTGAGGGAAATCGTAATTATACATCGCTGATGAGACTTAATAAAGTTGAAACAGTCGTACGATGTTCTACGTGGGGCACGATATTGGCCAAGTTCGCTTGTCATGATTATTTTCAATAAGTATATTTTATACGATATACGCATTGTAATTGCCTTCAAGCAAAAAATATAAATAATAATAATAATATATATACTTTTATCTTAGTCGATATATATATATATATATATATATATATATATATATATATATATATATATATATATATATATATATATATATATATTAAAGCACATACATTTATGTTGGGGTGGCGTAGACATAAAGTCAACGGCGCTTGGTAACTGTCGGTTTCTTGTCTCTTCTATTTTCAAAGCAAATATTTTGCTTACGTACGTATTTCATATACTGTTGTATCTAGTTAGGATAGCGTAGCCAAAGGGTCAACGACACATGATAACTGCCAATTTCTTGTCTACTCAATCATCTTAGTCTGTTGATCACATAGGCGAGAAACTGATAGTCAACAAGCCCCGTCGACTCTTTGACTAAACTCTCCTGATTTAATAACCATGCTTAGATTGGTTTAGACGCTTCAAAAATAATGATTTTGATGTTGAAGATAAAGAATTCTCTGGTGCACCGAAAAAGTTTGAAGACGAAGAATTGAAGGCATTGTTTCATGAATACTCAGGTCAGACGAATGATTTTTCTTTCTTTCTTTCTTTCTTTCTTTCTTCTTCTTCTTCTTCTTCTTCTTCTTCTTCTTCTTCTTCTTCTTCTTCTTCTACTTTCGATTTTCTTTCTTTCTCCTTCTCTTTCTTTCTTTTTCCATTTTTCTTTGTTTCTTCTATCCCTTTTCTTCTTTTTTTCTTTTTTCTTCTTTTCTTTCTTTCTTTCTTTCTTTCTTCTTCTTCTTCTTCTTCTCGCTGCTCCATCAATTATTATTATTATTATTATTATTATTATTATTATTATTATTATTATAGTTTTTCACAGTTGTGTGAGTGACTTCATGTATACCCAGGTCTCATTAGAACTTTTGAAACGTTTGAAAGCATTAGGATGGTTCAAAAGCAAGGACATTCGGTGTCGTACGAGTTGATGCTGAGAGACATCGAAGGGAGTCTTGTCACGTGTGAACAGCTGTTTCAACGGCAGAAAAGTAAAGGTTTTTGAATCGTATCGTGACCGGCAATGAAATGTGGTTACTCTATGATAACCCTACGCATAGAAGTTTAAAAGGTAAACCGGCCATGCAACAACCTTGGCGGCAAAGCCGAATATTCATGGTTCGAATCTTCTACTCTGCATTTGGTGGGATCAGCTGCGTGTAGTTTATTATGAGCTGCTCAAACCGAATGAAATCATCACGGGAGATGGCTATCGACTACAGTTGATGTGTTTGAGACAAATATTGAAGAAAAACGGCCGCTATATGAGCAATGACACGATGAATTAATTTTGCAATATGACAACACTTAGGCCACATGTTGCAAAACGGATGAAAACATACTTGAAAACGTGTAAATGGAAGTCCTACTGATTATCACTTGTTCAATCGATGGCAAAGAACTTGGCTGGACAGCACTTTCATTCTTACGAACATGCACAAAAATGGGTAGAGTCGAAGTTAGCCTCAAAAAACGTATTTTCTTATTGGATTTAAACGCTGCCAGAATGATTGGAAAAGGTAATGGTTAGCAATGGACAATACTTTCGGTTTCTTACTGTTTTTTTTGGGGGAAATAAAATATTATTTTTCATATTTATGGTCCTGATATGTATAAATACAGATACACACACACACACACACACACATACATAGACGCACAAATACACACACATATATATATATATATATATATATATATATATATATATATATATATATATATATATATATATATTGTTTTTTAAGTTGGGCGTTATTAAGAAGCATTAAAAATATATAAATGAATGAACTCTATATTATAGAGTATTGGATTCACTTATTTTTTTTATTATAGTTTTTTGTCATAAATTTTCAGGTTCGTTAGATACCCTTCATCAAATGAATGTTATTCCTGTTTAACGGCTTTTTTGTCTCTGTTGTTATCGACAACGGCAGCGTCTGTGAAATATTTATAATAACGGAGAATTCCGATGTCTGCGTTCAATCCCTTCAAGTGTGTTTGTAATTTTATATATATATATATATATATAGATAGATAGATAGATAGATGAGAGGTATCCAAAACTTGGTAGTAGGGATGATTCTATATGTGATTTCTAAGATACACTGTATTATTATTGTATGATCCAGTATGTATAAATACAGTGAATCTTTAAATCACTAAAGAGAGCTCAATGTATAATAAACTTTTTTAGATTATATACAGAGCAATATTTATCTTAGAAAGGGAGGAAAAACTCAACGCCGTAATTACATCTAATGAGACTGAATTTTGGGGAGCTATATTAAATCAACTTAGATTTATATAGGCCCCAATTTTGGTCGAAATAAATTCATTATGGAATTACGGTGTTGAATTTTTCCTTCCTTTCTAATATATATATATATATATATATATATATATATATATATATATATATATATCTACAGACAATCCTATATTCAGCCATTATTTTTCATCAAAATAAATAAAATTTACACTTTCCATCAACTGACTATGACATAACTATGCATAACCAAACAACAAATACATGCCAACTGCAATCAGACCTCCTATTATTATATCAAATGAACTTTGCGAAATTATAACTTAAATAGTAGTTTTGTTTAGAATATCATCGAAATACATTCCTGTCGTATTCAGTATAGTTCGGCTTCTTTTCAACAATATGATGTAGTCTGTTTTTCTAAGCAGTCTCACTGTACAAGTAAACGGTAAAGTAAGAATAACTAGACAACAATCGCCGGGAGGGAAAACATCTTCATCACACTCATTCGTTGTTGCCTCAATTTGATTCTCAGAAAATGACACTGTATGATTTTTTTATCATTTACTAAATTAAGGTGTCTCTGCGATTTACATTTTTCACTCTGGGCCATTTTATAAGAAACATTAAAATCTCTATGAAAAATGTGCGTCGTATATTACTCTCCTAATTTCTCTTGCAATTATATTGAATTTTTTGTTCTGTTATTTTTTCTGCCTCTAAACTTATCACTATAGTAATTTTCATTATCACGGCTTTTGTTATTGTCAGCATTTCCGTTTTATATGCAACTATGTTCTTATTACATTCACCTAAAAAACAGCCCCTGTGTCAATTCGTATAAAATAATATCTTTTTATTGAAGACAAGGCAATGCTGCAGTTTTTTTTTATTTCGGCGAAAGACTTTATTAAACCGTCTCTGTTTCTTTTCTCTGTTCTAAGTAGAAACACTTGTCCATCAATCTGCGTATTTTCTGCGAAAGACGAATGATTCGAAAGTCTTCAAAACAATCTGCCATTTTGTTTATTCATTTATCTCACGATATTTTATTATTATTTTATCGCAGTGTGATGTATCTATATGATGGTCTACCTATAACATCTATTTCAATATTTCTAATTATTTTCTTCAGACATATTTGAATTTACGATATTATAGGCCAATATATTAATCACACACATGCTTGCTGATATTTGTGTATGTATGATACGAGTGTGTGTGTGTGCAAATACCTACACTTATAGGTGTGTATGAGTAAATATATGATACAATATATGGGTATGTAAAACCAGCATAAAGTTAAATTACTATATAATTACGCATATCTATCCGCATATCAACATACATCAATAGAGTCGTATATACATGTACAAACACACACACAAACACATACACACATACACACACATATACATACACACAGACACACACACACACACAAACACACACACATATATATATATATATATATATATATATATATATATATAAGAGAGAGTTTTATAATTTGCTTGAAGCATTGTGTATATATTGGTTAGGAGGTTGATTTAGAAGGTTATCACAATGCAGGTGTAAAGAAAAAATAATAATACGGTAACAATGATGTTGTGTGTTAACTTGTATTTAATTCTTGAATTTTCAAGATAATATCTCTTGGAACTGAAGCAGTCTAGTTATGGTATTTCTTTTTAAATGATTTTTTTTTTAAATGATGGTATTTTATATATATAAAAAAAGAGATATTATCTCGAAAATTCAAGAATTAAATACAAGTTAACACACAACATCATTGTTACCGTATTTTTTCTTTACACCTGCATTGTGATAGCCTTCTAAATCAACCTCCTAACCAATATATATATATATATATATATATATATATATATATATATGTGTATGTGTGTGTGTGTGTGTGTGTGTATTTGTGCATGTAAGTGCTTGGTGTTATATATATATATATATATATATATATATATATATATATATATATATATATGCAGGCGGGTTCTTGATGCGTGTGTATTTGAGACCAATCTTTGATGGTATGAAAACGTATATGAATTGTGTGTCCATTCCTCAGTCAGAATCTGCAAAGAGAAAAGAGATGTCATATTTCATATGGTACTTAAAGTAGAGCGGATTCACGTTTCCATCTTTGTCTTAGGCACTTTTAATATCTGCAACGTAAAAGATCATTTATTCATTGTTCTTCGCCCTCTTACTTTAACCATAACCTTGTTCTTATTCTGCATTTTTTGTCATGTATTCTTCTCTTGTATGTATATTTATTTCTTCTTTCTTTTTCACATCTTTTTTTTTCTTTCATAGTCACTTCGACTTTCTTCTTTATTTTGTTATTAATAACAACAAATAGTCTGACTTGTTAGCGTATGATTGCTTTTCTACTTCGGTTCTTTGCACAAATTTACTCTAATATTTTTATTTGCCTTTAACAATCGCTTTTATCATGAGATTTTTTTTCATTTACTTCTCTTAGTATTTTGACATGTGATAGAACTTTTTTTTTATTTCCTTTCTATACAATACTACTATTACACTCATAACTTCAATTGTAAACTTTCTTTTAACATTAAATATGCCAAGCACTGACACGTACCCAGAGAAAAGAACTAGTACGATACCTAGTGTTCGATCTTACTTACCTTCTTGTACCATAATTAAACTATACTTAGTAAGTAAATATTATATAGCCCTTTAAACTTAAAAGAAGCATAAAGAAAGAAAGAAAGAAAGAAAGAAAGAAAAGAAGAAAGAAGAAAGAAATAGGAATTAAGTGTGAGACAGAAGAAAGAATAAAAGAAAAAATGAAAAAGAAAAAATAAAGAAGAAAGAAAAGAAGAAAGGAAAAAGAAGCAGAGAGATATAGAAAGAAAGAAGGAAAGAAAAAAAATGAAAGAAATAGAAATTAAGTGTGAGAAAGAAGAAAGAATTAAAAAAATGAAAGAAAAAAGACCAAAAGAAATAAAGACGGAGAAAGTGTCCGATCTATGGATTAAATAGGAAATAACATTTAAAGGTTTTTTTTTAGAAATCAAGTTAGATTCTTTTAAAAACCTTTATGAATGAATAAAACCAAACGTCTGCGGCAGAAAATAACCCAACAAAGATTGACATGCCATGACACCAACCAACCAACTAACCAATCCAAATATAAGTTCATCATTTGTTTTTCTTAAAAACCAACCAAGAACAACGGGGAATAAAACCTTAGTGAATTAAAGAAAATGAAAGAAAGAAAGGAAGAAAAAAAGAACGAATGAAGGAAACAAAGAAAAATCAAGGTTGAATAACTTTTTAGTTTAGAAAAGATATAGCGATAGGGAAGTAAGATATAGGTACGAAATTCAATTGTAAACTTTCATTAACCTTAAATATGCGAAGCAATTATTCTACCCTTTTATTTCTTTCTTCTTTCTTTTTATCCTTCACTTTACTTAACTTTATAACCAATATTTTTTTTCCTTCTAAAGGAACTTCACACTCCATTGCTCATCACTTCTTATCTTTTTTCCTTTTTCTTTTTTTCACTTTCCCTCTTTTCTCTTATTTCTCTTCTTCCTCCTTTTTTTATTTTCTGTGCTTTTCCTCTTTATTTTCTTTTTCTTTGATGTCTTTACTTAAATCATATTTTTCATCAATTATTTAATATTTCTTTTATCTTATTAGTTGTTTTTATTTTTTCACCTTTGCATCTGATCATTTCTTCTTCTTCTTCTTCTTCTTCTTCTTCTTCTTCTTCTTCTTCTTCTTCTTCTTCTTCTTCTTCTTCTTCTTCTTGTTTGTCTCTTTTCGTTCTTTCTTTCTTTCTTTCTCACCTTACTCTTTCATCTTTCTTATTATACTTCCAATATCTTCTTCCTTCTGAAGGTCAAGTACCCAAGAGAAAAGAACTAGTACGATACCCAGAGTTCGATCTTACTTACCTTCTTGTACCGTAATTAAACTATACTTAGTAAGTAAATATTATATAACCTTTTAAACGTAAGTAACCAAAGCACTTATGACTAAGTACACTCATTGATAATGAGTGCAATACTTACTAGGTGTCCTTTACTGGTACCCACCCAGTGCTTTACTTTCAGAGATTCTGTCAAACTATATTTACTCTATTCTATTAGACTATGTTTAACAATTCTATTGCTATTTTTCAAATGATTTCTAATGTCAATTTTACTTTTCAGGTTTAAAATCGTGAAAAAATATATGGAAATGCTTGGGAAATCTGGACAGTGTTATGCAGTCCAGACCTTTGCCGCTGTCTTTTTTAAGCGTACTACACACATAATGTAGTAAGCAAATTCTGAATTGCATTATTAGAGAATGTGTTCATGTAGGAGAGTAAGATCTACTTTGAAGGAAACGATGAAAAATGTATCAGAGTGAGTAATTCTCTTTTTTAATGAGCAAATTTCCAGAGATTTGACTAGAGCAAGATTAACATAATGTAGTGGTAATGTTTTTCAATGTTTCATTTATGACCATCCATGCTGTAAATAGTTTTCGTATTATAATGTTGGATAACAATAACCTTCTTTTATTGAAATGAAAAAGTAACCTATACTTAGTGAAATTCAATGACTTACATATTAAATAAAAATAAAAGATTTATGTATTGCTGTAATTTTGGTTCAACTGCTTTAAACTAAAATTCAAAAATGACAAAAACCATATATCGGTTTTGTTCTCTCTCTCTCTCTCTCTCTCTCTCTCTCTCTCTCTCTCTATATATATATATATATATATATATATATATATATATATATATATATATATATATATGAACTCACCATAGAAAACAAACTAAATATCCTCAAAATAAATGTAACAGAAAAATATATTTACTCTTTTGACACACACACACGAATATACATACATATACACACACACACACACACACACACACACACACACATATATATATATATATATATATGTATACATATATATATATATGTATACATATATATATATATATATGTATACATATATATATATACATATACACACACACACACAACACACACATATATATATATATATATATATATATATATATATATATATATATATATATATATATATCCGTGAAATTTGTACAATGCTTTTGCGTTTTCCCCATTTCTTTTATGCTGTAAATAACTTAACTCTGATTTTTTTTTAATATTCACTGTACTAACTGACGCACCATCTGTCATTCGGTAAAACTTTTATTTGTGTATATTCTAAGAACTGTTTGCTGTATATTGTGTCGCCATTGTTACTAAACTTATCTTTCAGTTTTATTCACTAGCGTAGTTAGTTCGATCCCGACTTGGTGTACCACTATTGTCGTTCTGTGATAAACTCAGTTAAAGTTATTCAGTAAGCAGTCTATTCTAATATATGTGTATGAAAATAAAAATTATTGTTAGACGACCCTGCACCTGCTGTCATGTTTACATCGAAAAGATGTTTTGATTTCAACGATGCTAGTGCTTTCTCCGAAGACTTGTACTCAATTGAATATGATGTAATCATTGACTCAGATTACTCTATAGAAAATAATGAGATAAAAATGCGTTCATATGCATATATGCCCGAATTAATCCTCTAATAAACCTGTCGGTTTCCATAATCATTTGGATCGTAAATATATTAATCTCTATTTCTATAGTTGATTTTATTTTAAAAGTGCATATATAAATCTCAACTTTTATTTTCACGGTATACATATACATATACAGGGTCAGGCAAAATGATCTGACACATTTGTAGTTTGAATAAAATGCAAACGAAGTAAAGAAACAAAAAAGTGTTTTTATTTTCGAAAAGTACATATAATGCCATTCTTTTTTTCTTTTTTTTTTTACATATAATGCCATTTTGTTTTGTTTCTTTATAATGCCATTGTTTTTCGTTTCTTTTTCAGTTGCTGCCATGAATTGCACTGGTGAGCATCGCCCTTTCATTGTGGAAACGTTTATCAACATCATTTTGTATGGATGCATTTGAAGATCATTGTGAAGAATTCTTTGCAAACTTCTTTCGGAAAGTCTAAGAGCCTGGGCGCGTTTAAATGTGGACGGAGTGGAGACTGTTGAACTGAAGCTCTTACCGCTGCTACATTTTCTGGAGTTCTGGCGGTGCGATTCGGCCGGTTGATTTTCGTTTTAATGCAGATCCAGTAGCTCTGAAGTTGGTAACCGATAACAAGATCGTGTTTCGAGCTGGTACGGGATCATGTCTACCAAGATTGAAGTGCAAACGGAACGCTCTTTGTGTTGCAGTTACAGAAACGTTTCCACAATGAAAGCGCGATACTCACCAGTCCAATTCATGACAGCAACTGAAAAAGAAACGAAAAACAATGGCATTATAAAGACACAAAACAAAATAGCATTATATGAAAAAAATGTCATTATACGTACTTTTCGAAAATAAAATCACTTTTTTGTTTCTTTACTTTATTTGCCTTTTATTTAACCTACAAATGTGTCAGATCATTTTGTCTGACCCTGTACATTTACTCTTATTTTAAGAGTAAAACTTAAATGTCACAATGATTATACCAGAAATACAGACATCTCTTCTGTTATTTTCCTTGTAAAACTATATCCTCACTTTTATTTTGATAATGAATATATACATTCCTATTGTTATGTTGATGGTAAGGTTGAAGATTACATTATTATTTCAAGATTAAAGCTATAAATTCGCACTGTCATTTTCATAGTAATTCTATAGATCCCAACCATTTTAAATATATATATATTTCATATATCATTACCCATTAAGCTATAAAGCCATACATTTATTTTATTTGTATGGTTATAAATTCTTACCGTTATGTTATGTAATGGTATCGCAAGGCGCGATGGACAGGTCGTGGTTTACCCTTATTAAAGCAAGTATGTGTTCTGGGAATGAGTCAATTGCAATTCCAGACAACTACAGAACAGGCTTGATTTTGGGTTTTGTAACGTTTTAGAAGACAGTTTTCCCACTTCCCTATGAAAGACGGTTTGGAAACCCATTGAAATAGCCGGCCTAATTTCTTAAAAACACCAATAGATATGGGAATTAAATTATGAATGCGTGTCTGTCCACTTCTTTCGTCGTTTGGGATCAAGTGATAACTTTTCGAGTACCACCTCATGTTTATTTCCATTGTAAACTCAAGATTGCTTCTGTGATTTCAATGAATAAACTGTAAATATCTATTATTATTTCAATGTTAATGCTATATATCCCTCCAATTGATTTATCAGTAAAGATATAGATTCTTTTTATCTTATTATAATGGAGATTCGTTGTCTGTCTGTTTGTAACCAAAACAACGTCACTGCTTACGTCACAGTATGCTTAGGAATTATGCAAGTTTATGAATTAGTATTTAACCTATGTTCAAAATTACTAATATTTAGGAAAAGAATAAATCATATTTATTAAAGGGATATCTATGAAAACATGCTGGATTTGCCTTAAAATAACCCATGTTATTGGTGCTTTCAAAATCCTGCAAAGTGTCTTTTATATCACTAAGAAATAAATGTTTACATAATATATGGTCTGGTTAATCTGCATACTAGTTTTAACAAAACCAGGTTTAATAAATAATTAATTAGTTTTATTGATCTCTAATATTATTGTTTTACTCCTCAACGTATTAAAATCAATCCTATGAACGATTTTACATTAAAACTAATTGAAATATAATTAAAATATACGTTATTTTTTTAAATGGGTTCTTATTTTATTCTTCAGCCTTTCTAATTTAATATATTTCATTACATTAAAAGTTAAATACTTACGCCCGGAGGGTGCATATTCTTGCTAGTTATATTAATAGAAAAGTCAAGTTTAGCTCAGTCAGTAGATCATCCGCATAGGAACCACTTGGTTTGATACCGGCCCTGGCCAACCCAGCGCATGAGTAGCGCAACTTGTGTCTGTGTGGTAAAGGGGGGAGCTGATTGTAGGAGTGACACTCCACCTCAGACGCAAAAAAGACAATAAGGGTATAGACACCCTCATTGTACTGATACCGACAATAGAGCACTCTGCCGACTTTACTTAGTGTTGTACCGGCCGTTCCTACAGTGGAGATTCGACACCGGTTCTCACTATAAATAGTGAGACACCGAGTGGAAAGGTTGTACTGTTCCCGTTAACGACAAGCTAGTCGTACATGTACCATTATTGTAAATACACTTGTCTTATTTTACCCTATCTCGACTTGACTTCTTTTTACTGTTGGACTAACATCACAACACTTAGTTATGTTTTTTCTACTCTTATTCTAATAGTTACGATACAGTGAGTCATCATTAAATTGATAGCACACGTGGCACAGTTAATTCATCTTTTTTTTTACGCCTGGAATACTAATGATTTTATCTTGGAGATCAATACTTGTTTCTAGTCAATTATTTACGCTTTTGAAACACTTGCTTAATAAAACCTGCATAAACCGGAGTCTCCATAATGCGTTTCCGGGGAAGAATTTATCATGAGTCCATGAGTCAAATTATCCGACCATTAACATGGAAATTTAGAGCATCTATGATACATTTATTGAAACAACATAATATGCTTAATTTGCATACATACTGATTAATTCTTTAAAAAGTGAAAATTTGAATTAATGGGAAAAGTTAAATTGAATAATTATGTTCATTTTTGAATAAACACTCGGCCAATAAAAAAAATTAAAAAACCTGTGGAAAAATAAAATAAGCTCATCAAAATAAAATAAAATTCAAAAATAAATATTTTGTTTGCTAATTTTTATCAAGCCATAAATAGATATTTTAAATAAATAGATATTTTAAATAAATAAGAAGAGAAATTATAACCACACAAAGAAAAACGTAAGCACGTCCATTTCTGATACGAAACTCTGATGATGAAGTTTATGCTTCGAAATCGATTAGACAAAAATAACATATTTTTGTTTTTATTTTTCATACGCATTGTATTGGTCTTCAAATTATTAATATATTATAAGATATTTTTCTATTTTATAAATAAAACGTCTGCTTGAAACGTAGTTTTCGTGATTATGAGGCATAGATAGATTAAATTGAATTTTGTTGTTTGAGTCACAAATGCAATTCCGCCAAAATATATAGATGAAAAGATTTCAGTTTTAAAGCTAACCATAGATTATATCAATACCCCACAGCTGTTAGTCTTGTATTTATTCATTATCTGTAATGGCAATCTAAATAGTTATTGGGAAAATATTAATATAAGTTTTTACCTATAAAATCCTCAGCCAATTAGTTTTCCCACATCCCATATATATATATATATATATATATATATATATATATATATATATATGTATATATATATATATATATATATATATATATATATAGGAAATTACAACAAATATTACTATTGACTAGCAAATATATGCACCCTTCGGGTGCAAGTATTTAGGTTTTGATGTAATAAAATATTGTATCAAATTAGAAACTATTTAGAAAATGATAAACTGAGGGGGTATAATCGAAAAATAGAGCAGCTTTAAATCTAACTCTTCCATCATTTTTCATTACTCCCGTCTTTCATTTTTCATAATTTACCTATTTAGTTAGATTATGAAGTATTTATTAAAATTACAGTTCTTTCGCGTTATGGATTTCTTTTAAGATTTATCCCCGAAATTTTTGCTCAGATTTGTTAAGAGAAAACCAAACAATTAGAAATCAATAAATACTAAGCATGCATTTATTAAAATCAAATACTTAATATCAATATGCAAATTAGCCTTCTCGTTCACACTGTAAACCGCTATTTTGTTGAATATATAAATATACTCGCTTGTTGTTAATACGTAGATTAATCCAACAGTATTAATAAGGTATAACAATTTTATCAATAATTGAGGTTTAGATAAAAATGAATTCATGGTGAATATGACGTCAATAACTAAGTGAATTGTGACTTTAGTAGTAATTTAGTTTCGGTTACAGACAGACAAACACACAATCTCCATTATAATAAGAAGATAAGCAGTATTTCAAACAATCGGGTTCACTACGTGCCGATAGAGTTACGAGTAAAACGAATTGGAGATTCAAGGACCAAATCATTTGCGACGTTCTCCTTTGAATCCTAGATATGGTCACACCAGTGCTGTCCGAACAGCAAATACTTTCATGCTGGTCTAGCGCTAGTAAAAAGTGTATAGACTCCCTCAATGTCCGACTGATAACGATAATAGGCCACTCCACATTTTTTCCATATTTATGGCTGTACCACCTGGACCCAAACGAAGCGCCATGAGAATAAGCTAGATGGGAGCTGCACCAGAATGCTGCGAGCGGTACTGAATAAGTCGTGGAAGCAGCACACCACAAAAAAACAACTGTATGGCCACCAGCTCCCCATCTCACAAACCATACGAGTAAGACGGGCTATACATGCAGGACACTGCTGGAGAAGCAAGGACGAGATCGTAAGAGACGTACTACTGCGGAAGCCAGCACATGGGCACGCTAATGTGGGCCGCCCAGCCAGGACCTACATTGACCAACTATGTAGGGATACTGGCTGCTGCGCGGAGGAGCTCCCAGAGTCGATGAATGATAGGGAGGGTTGGCGAGAGATCGTCATGGATATCCGTGCAAATTGCACGACATGATGATGATGATATGTATTGTTAATTATTAATTCACAACTTGCATGTATATATATATATATATATATATATATATATATATATATATAGAGAGAGAGAGAGAGAGAGAGAGAGAGAGAGAGAGAGAGAGAGAGAGAAAGAGAAAGAAAGAAATAGAGCTAAGTATTCACAGACAGTTTAGTCCATTGGGTTTATCCTCATATGAAAAACAAACCGAAAGTTAATTACGCCTATATTCACGTATACGCATATATTCCTATGTGTATCAATATATTGATCCATTAACACAAAAAGTTGGCCAGACATTTTAGGTGTTCGATTTTAAATTTTCTTCATGTTCTCACAATTTTAAGAACGGTGGTTTTTCCGCGAATTCTGATCTGTTTTCTTCATTTTTCATTTCAGGTGTCTGTTTTAGAATTAGATTACGCTAAATATACTTTCCCTAGACAAGCATAGCTTTAACGACAGTCTGAAACTAGCTGTTTTTTTTTCCTGGCTACCTATTTGACTCACACAATATCACTTAACACTACAGGCGTCATCACAACTTTGATCGGTAAAAAAATTAGAAGGCATATAGAGAGGTATATAAGAGAATATAAATGGACATTAACATTATATAGCAATGTAAATGTCTGTACACACATGTACACACACACACACACACACACACACACATATATATATATATGGGGGATGTATATATATATATATGAGAGTACGTAAATAAACAATGTGTTTATTTGATATGGCTTTTAGCCGACACTTTTTGGAGGACATGTGCTTAATTGAAGTCATACCTAATTTTGAAAATTAATAAGTTAATAATTAATGAATTTAGGCGGGCATATATGTTCAAATATAAGGCTAAACAAATCGAGAAAATTTCAATCCCTGAATGTACATTTCGACCTATTAGGTCTTATCAGCAAGGTTATAGACATGGGAGACTGTTCCGTGTGTGATTCGAAACCTTGACTGTCAAGCTGAGAGGCGGAGATTCTAACCACTACACCAGCTGGCCATTCCCAGATTCTTCGTCAGTTTTAAACTTATTTATATTCCACTTTTTATTGACTTGCTACACGACAGTATGAGAGTACGTAAATAAACAATGTGTTTATTTGATATGGCTTTTAGCCGACAATTTTTTGAGGACATGTGCTTAATTGAAGTCATACCTAATTTTGAAAATTAATTAGTTAATAATTAATGAATTTAGGTGGGCATATTATTAACTAAGTAATTTTCAAAATTAGGTATCACTTCCATTAAGCACATGTCCTCCAAATATATATATATACATATATACATATATGCAGTGTGTGTATGTATGTGTGTGTGTGTTTATGTGTGTGCGTGTGTGTGTGTGTGTGTGTGCAGCCCTTTCGGTTGGGGTTAGAGAATACACCTACTGCACTTCAACAGATGGGCAACACCATAATCCCAATGGGACCACCTGCTGCTTAAGGGTGGAACTTTTGTGGCTGAGCATTCCGTGATATGCAACACTCAACCTTGACACTTACACAAGGGTTTGGAAAAAGACTGGAGAAATTCGAAATCAGAGGAAGAATTTAGATCAGCTAGAAGATTCAGAAGATTCCTAGAGACCTGAGGAGATTCGTTGTCACTCAGACTTGAGTGAAAGGTCACCTGGTAACTCTGTTGTGACAAACAACTTGCAATAATGATATCTAGATAAACTTGTAATCTGGTCCACTGAACCACAGAGTGAAAATAAAGTAAAATGAAAAAATAGATATATACATCACAGATTTACCAACTCTCCGGCAACAATTGAAACTGGCGCGCTAGGAACTCTCTAGTGGTTTGAAAAAGAGACCGGAACAATTAAAACCAGGGGAAGAATCGAGACCATACATACTACAGCATTGTTTAGTACGACTAGGATACCCAGAAGAGTCATGGGGAGCCTTACTCCAGTGAAAGACCACCAACTAACACTGGTGTGAAAAACTCGCAAGGAGGCAAACAATAATAATAAACAATGAAGAAACGTGCCAGTTAAAATTAATGATAATACTGCTTAATATAAAAAACGTAAGTTGCAAAGGAGCTTGAATGAAAACATCTCGAAATTGATTTTTTAACTTTGATTATATTAAGCTGAAAAATTAGGGATTTCCTTATATTAATATTTCTTAAATCAATTAAATGTTATTCTTTCCTAAATGTTATTTTCATTTTTAGTTTGGTTTTGTTAACAGGAAAATATACTACATACACGCATGCACACACATGTAGCAATACAATGCTATTCACACGCACAAGCACACACGATGTTTCCATGGCAATTCTTGAAAAATGTTTTCTTTATTATAATTTTCTTTATCGCAGACCACATTAAATTTAATGCTTGATCGAACCAACATCAGTATTCTAGGTCAGTTAATACGAATTTACATACGGAAATGAAATCAAGATATACGACATTTTAATAAAAATTGTAAAATTACATAAAGAAATTTTTCTGTGAAGATAGAAGAGAAGATGCCAAAACGACCGTTTAATACTAACAAAAAGCAGATAAATCAAAATTCACGCTATTTCCAACGCCAATTATTGAGAACTGTACGAAAGGACATGCTGTTAACTGAAGGTGTGAAATAAAAACAGTTTATTTCGTATTTATGCTCTTTCCAAAAATAGAATAAAAGATGACCTGAATTTTGCGATAACTAATGCAACTATAAAATGAAAGATAAACTCATTTTTAGTGAGATATTTAAATGATTTGTTTCAACAGACGTATTTACCGAACTGTAATTGGCAGAATGTGACAAAGGGTTATTTTTAAGCTGAGTATAAATAAAGTCGACGAGGCGGCCTAAAGTCGGTATCAACCAGTCAGCGAGGGAGTATATCCCCTTTTCAATAGCGCTAGACCAAGAAGATTGTTTTAGCATCTGAGGTGTGGCGCCACACCTCTGAGTATAAGTCGACGGGGCGGCCTAAAGTCGGTATCAGCCAATCAGCGAGGGAGTCTATCCCCTTTTCAATAGCGCTAGACCAAGAAGATTGTTTTTTTAGCATCTGAGGTGGAGCGCCACACCTACCATCAGCTCCTTACTTTACTGCACAGATCCCTGTGCTACTCATACGCTGAGTTGACGAGGACCGGTATCGAACTAGGAACCTTGTGGTTCCTAGCCGATCGCTCTACCGACTGAGCTAACCCGGCCCATCTGAGTATAGCCGGTCTGAATTCAGAGTTTTCCTTCTCCTAGACTGACTGTCTAACCAAGGCTAAAGAACTCAGTCTGCTGTCTTATTTTCTTATAGCTGATGAGAATACGTGGATTCATGCCTTTCCGAAAAGTATTTGCGTGAGCTGATACATAAACAGCCTCGTCCAGGATTCGAATTCTAGTCACTGATGATCCTTATGCTAAGCAGAACCCTCTTTATTTGTCTAAAGTTTTTAGATGATGCTTGATATGTATTAATTTGGTTTTTCGGACTTGTCTTCAACTTTACCGTGATACGGTTAGGTCGTTGTACCCTCCGGCCATTTTTAGGCGCATCTTGATGATAACAATGATTCATGGGTGTGCAACCAATGACGTCATTATTTGAATGAGATCTTCATGAGTCATGAGATCCCTGTGCTACTCATACGCTGAGTTGGCGGGGACCGGTATCGAACTAGGAACCTTGTGGTTTCTAGCCGAACGCTCTACCAACTGAGCTAACCCGGCCCCTGTCAGATATTCTGGTTCAGTGTAAGAGGCAGGCAATCGGCATCTGGAAGTCAGAATAACGGTAAGGGATCAAGTGAGATTAACGATAAGGGATTAATTGACATAACGTATTTTAGCATATGCAGCGGAACGGGAACAACCTATGCTCATAGATTGAATACGTGGTTCGGTTCGAAATTCTAGAAGATTACCAACTACAGCAATCACTTGAAGCGACCCGGGGGTACATTAGTCTTTCTAGAGTGACAGCAAAATGAGGACAGTAGATAGGATAATTCACTCAATAATAATTATAAACTAATTAATAATAATAATAATAATAATAATAATAATAATAATAATAATAATAATAATAATAATATCAAAGCGAAAATTGATAAGACCCAACAAAATAGTAAATGTAGACTTTGCAGTAATAGAGATGAGACTGTAAACCATGTACTCTGCAAATGTAGCAAACTAGCACAACGGGAGTACAAAACTAGACACGACTGGGAATTATGCAAAAAATGTAATTTTGACCATACAACAAAATGGTATATGCATAAACCAGAATCTGTTCTTGAGAACGAAACACATAAAATTCTCTGGAACTTCGAAATAAAAACGGATCACCTTATCCCAGCAAGAAGAACAGACCTAGTGTTGATAAACAAAAAAGAAAGAACTTGTCAACTGGTGGATTTTGCAGGTCCAGCAGATCACAGGGTGAAGCTAAAGGAAAATTAAGTTTAAATTAATAAAAATGAAAATGCTTTGTCTAATAAATGCATACAAGTTAGGAATCCAAGATAGACTAGTCAGTTTTATGGTATATCATCCATTATTCTTGGAGTGGCGTTATGTAATGGTTAGTGTCGCTACTTTTGGGAAATGTAGGAAAGCCATCATCCCCAATATGGTTTCAAGTATTCTTATCTGATAATAATAACTTTTAAATGAATCTATGTAAACCAAATATGGGATTCTATTAGGTTTTATCACTCCTAGTAAGGGGAGATCTACGATTAATATCAGCGAATGTGTAGCTCCCGAAATGGCTTGGATGCAGTTTAGTGTCATATCCAGGATATCTTTTATTTGGGTGAATCTTACCCACTACGAAGCATGTAATCGGCGTATTCTAACCGCTGATCACAGAAAGGTAAGATTATAATTTGGACTATGAATTTAAAACAATCAAGAAATCATAGAGAACTGTTTATGTTTGCACCGTTGTCCAATGGGTAGTGTGAATATTATAACTTTCAACATTGTACAAGTGATTGTTGCCATCATAGCCACCACACACATAGATCTGGTCATTCACTAGCTACACCAGCTCTAAAGACACACAGACAGATAAACACAAACAAAAACAAAATAAGATTAGAAGAAGAAGAAGAAGAAGAAGAAGAAGAAGAAGAAGAGAAGAAGAAGATCTAATAATAATAATAATAATAATAATAATAATAATAATAATAGGATATATGTATTAAGAAAGGATGGTGAAAGAGGTTTGTCAACATAGAAGATCGCGTAGAGGCCACAATCCAAGGACTTGAAGAATACACACAAAAAAGAGCAAAGAAAGATTATTTAAGGCAGCTAATAACAGCAGCTGCAACATATGGACAAACAGAAAAAAACAGAAATGGGGAGAAAAACTATTATATGGATACTTCAAATGACAAATTGGGGAGGTTGCACATGAAAAGACTTGGACATAGTTAAGAAAAGGAAACCTCAAGAGAGAAACTGAATAGCTAATGATTATTGCACAAAACAATGCCATAAGAATAAATTATATCAAATCAAAAATTGATAAGACATAACATTGCAGCAAATGTGTATGACTAAATTTGAAGTACGTCTACTGATGGACTCAACTATGTAAAGGAAACATGATGCGTCTTAAAATATTGTCAGAAATTAAAGCAAATTAAAGCCAAAAATAATGGGGCCGGGTTAGCTCAGTCGGTAGAGCGTTCGGCTAGAAACCACAAGGTTCCTTGTTCGATACCGGTCCCCGCCAACTCAGCGTATGAGTAGCACAGGGATCTGTGCGGTAAAGTAAGGAGCTGATGGTAGGTGTGGTGCTCCACCTCAGATGCTAAAACAATCTTCTTGGTCTAGCGCTAGTGAAAAGGGGATAGACTCACTCGCTGACTGGCCGATACAGACTTTAGGCCGCCCCGACGACTTTACTTTTTTACTTTTTATATAGGGATGACAAGACTTTCAGACCATCCTGTAGGTGGCCATTATTATTTTAGGGTCATTCAGCAGAGCAGGCGTAATAATTACTGTATTAAATGCGCTATGAAGTTAATCCAGTCCAAACCTGTTTAAAAGGTTTCATTTACACAATCGAAACTCTATATTGCCATACAGAAAATAATGGATAATTATTTCCCCTTTCCGTTTAATTACAAGTAATTTCGATGTTTTAGAATGAAAAACAACCCCAATGAGTTAATTAAGCAGGTAAATCAAGCTAATTAAATAAACAACTCATAATCAATCCGAAAATTGTGCAGAGAGTATTCATATGACAAATTCACGACAAGATAAAATATGGTTGTAACCACAAACTACCATCAGTTTCTTTTTTAAATAAAAAAACTTTTTTCCAACACGATAATTCATTCAACAATATTTTCAATTTTGTTATGTCTATTTTTAGGCAAATGTATCATTATATATATATATATATATATATATATATATATATATATATATATATATATATATAGCTTGCTATATTATAAGTGTTTGGGGTTTTAAGGGGTCAAAAGAACAAAACGACGGGTAACAATGTAGGAAAATGTATTAACAAAAGAGTAGACAATTACAGTACAGAGAAGTGGGAAATACGTCCGACATTAGTTATGAGCTGACTCGCATTGGCTTACTCTCAAGCCATAATTGTCCCTGTTACTTATAGTAACAGTCGGCGCATTCTATTAGTCTATAAGGTATATCACCTATAACAATAAGTAAATAGTGGTCAATAGGATTGATAGAGTACGTATATTTAAGTTAGGGTTGCGATGTCATTATGTCAATGGCGCTTGTGGCCTATTGGATTTTCAAACCAAGTGAATTATTTTTGTTCGCATTTCCCTTATATATTGCTAAGTGGTGTATCATGGGAAAGGTGGTCAAAAAACTCGTTTATGATGAGACATTCTGAGTAGGACGTCCTAGTATTTTGACAATTTCGTGATTATTTATATATATATAAATATAAATATATATATTATATATTAATATATTATATATATTAATAATGTGTGTGTGTGTGTGTGTGTGTGTGTGTGTTCAAAGAAATTTGATTAAAAATAATGGAATCCTTATTGCTTTCGAAGTTTTTCTTTTTTCTTTCATTAAAAAAATCGTTAGAAAAAATGAAAGAAAAACCCAAAACAATTAGGATTCCATTATTTTCAACCAAAGTTGTTTGAATTAAAAAATGCTGGCAATATCTATCTATCTATCTATCTATCTATATATATATATATATTATATATATATATATATAATATATATATATCCTTTCGTTTTAGCAGTTAGTCTCAGACGACGATGATGGATGGAACTTTTTGATGGCTAATTAGTCCAATTCTGGACTTGCAGATGCGGTCACACACATTGCAAGGGAAATTTCCGTCTGCATTCTGTGGCGGATGACCACGAATACGTCGTTGTTCTGCAGCCCCATGGAGTTCAATAATGATCTGCCTAGTTGCTGTGTGGCACGTGATATGCCAAACTTGTCTGTTGGTGGCCAGATATTCTAGATTTGAAGGTGTAATGATGCATTTCTTTAAAGTGATTTTCATATTGTCGTTGAACCGCTTTCGAGGAGCTACTATCATTCTAGTGCCTTCTGCAGGTTCAGAATAAATTACTTTCGGGGGAAATCTGTCGGTAACTATTTTCAAGTATTTAAACTCCAACCAACCAACCAACCAACGAGTGATTTCCTCATTTGTCACATTTCGCTAGGGAACATGAAAGGGTTAATAAACAAAACTCAATACTAAATCCGTTTTTTTTTTCAGTTATAAAGTTTACCCCACCTCACTTTATTATTGTTGTAGGTGACTCACCTATGACACGAACATGGACTTACCCAAAGGGTATATATATTTAACAGAGTAAAGCTACTCAAACGAGTAGTACCCGATACAGTTCTTCGTGTAAGCTGAAACAAGGAAACCCTTCCATTGTACGTTGATATATATTGCTGAATACAATCTGTTCCTTACATTTTATACCCGTGTTGAGTTATAATTTATTGACCCTTTAACAGGTCATAACAATTATGAAGTAATAAGTTACCCAAACGAAACTGATGTTGTGTGTAGAATTAAATAATGTTCTTGCTTTTGGTTTTAACAAACAAATAGAAATCTTCAGAAAGCATGACGCTTAGTGTATAGGTACACCCAAGCTTTCTGTCTGTAAAACAAAATAAATACATTGTACAAGGCACAGATAAAAACCCGTTGTATAAACCCTATGGACCACCAATACAAATATCATCTTTAGAAAAATGCTCGTATTTTTTTCTTTGTCAAGTGAGGGAACTGTCTTAATCTGAAAACACAGAAACGAGAGTTTGGCAAAAAGGAAGGAGATGCACTGATTACAAAATAAGGCACGAGTAGATGTAGCATTTTTTATTTCTGAGGCCTTCACCCCCTCCCCCCCTCTCTCTCTCTCTCTCTCTCTCTCTCTCTCTCTCTCTCTCTCTCTCTCTCTCTTTCATTCTGAGCTGTTCTGTCTAAATAGGGTTCTTTTCCAGTGTCACTTGTCAGTCTTAATTTGGTCTCTCATTGGTCAGCGTCCACGATGAGAAGACATTCTCCGGCATTATCATTCAATGCAATACTCTTTCTTTTAAGTGTCGTAATTCCATAGTTCTCGTGACCAGAATGAAAGATGTTACACTGCACGAGTACTAATTGGGAAAATTCTGAAAAGAATCTTAGTGTCTAACATTGATGCTTCTAATGTGGATAACATTTCTTATTAACCTTTGAACACTTTATCATATATCACTTATGCTAACTATTATGTGGAAAAATAATAATACAGCAATTAAACTCGCAAATATATAATTAATTCACAAATTCTCGCTTCTAAAGTATTATATCATAAGTACATATAGGAAATGGATATCTTGACAGGCGTGTTCGTATTTCACTACCCGCTAATGTTCTTGGGAAAAGGCAAATGGCGTTCTATATTAAAGACCTTTCTATCAATCAGCTCCATCCAAAATCTGGAGACACACAATTTATTTACACTTTGAGATTTCGCTCGTTCACTTCAGAAGTTCGCTTTAAAAAATCAAAGAAAGTTTTGCTTTTACACTTGTAGGGACCGTGGTTGTTTGGTGAGTGTTTAATTGAGGAGTTGAAGAAGATCCGAGTTATGGGTCCCCACAATTTAAATGTGTAAGACTACGGAAATATAGTTTCCATAGAAAACAAAAGAAGACAAAATTTGATATCTGTGGAATTCTGGTGACATAAATTATCGGATGAATTTAAACCATTGTTTCTATTGTTGTTAAAATATTTCTAAACTAATATTATTTCGGTTATCATTTGTTTACCTAATTCTAAACTCATGACATACCATTATAAAACTAGTTATTTAATAAAACTTAATTATTTTAATTTGCTCAATTCCACATGCCGTAAAAATATAGGGGCCAATCCCTATACACTTGGAATAATTTTTACCATTGAAATACGTATAATATCAATTAATTTTATATCCGTTGGATTTGATTCTATTATTTTGTGTTTATTGTAAAACAAAGTTTTTAGTCTGAAATTCACTATAATAAAATCTTAATTTAGGAATATTTTGGTCTTTGTAGTTTAATCAAAATTTCTAATCGAACACTTTTCATTTAAACTTTAAGAGAAATATGTTTAATAAACATTGAGTGAAAATGTCATATTAACTTTATTCAATTATCTTCACTCAAAGATAATTTAATATTCTCTAAAAACAAAAAAATATGCTTAATGATAAACGTTTTTGTTTATTGCTGAGACGCAAACAAATTAAGTTTATCATTACGTGTTATATGTATATGTCTTTAACAAGTAAAAAGTTAAGTTGATTTTTTGCTATAGTTCTTATCAATCCTACTGTATGTAACTTTTTACATCTTAAAATTGAAGAAAATTGTAATTTATCAAATATTTTATTACGGAAAATGTTAACATCAGTATATTGTTAGGTTTAATTTTTAGAAAAAATCTTTAAGTGAATTTTATTTTAAATAGCATTAAGTTTCATTAATATTTTCGTCTATGATATTGTTATTTATAAAAAAAACAAATATATTGAAAAATATTGATTTTATATCAATAATTGGTTTTACAGTTATTCTTTAAGGTATTTTAAACCAAATATTGAATTTTAGTTTACCATTAAAAACGTAAAATAAAGGCGAATTTACTGTTTTCATATTACCCAATTAAGGAAAACGTCATTTAAGAATGTTATTACGTAAATCTAATGTCAAATAGATCTAATAATCCGAAATTTTAAAATGTTTATGTCGTGCGGTTTTAAGGGGTCAAGTAAGAAGAAACGACGGGTAACAAATGTAAGAAAATGTATTAACAAAAGAGTAGACAATTACAGTACAGAGAAGTGGAAATTATGTCCGACAATAGAGTTATGAGCTGACTCGCATTGGCTTACTCTTCAAGCCATAATTGTCCCTGTTACTTATAGTAACCGTCGGCGCATTCCATTAGTCTATAGGGTATATCACCTATAACAGTTTATATATCGAAAATGTCTATATTTTTTCATGTTACTTAAATTATGTCTGTTTAAAAATGCACACATATTTTCTGCTTCTACTTATTTACACTCTGAAAAGATTGTTTTTTATAAAAAAAACGTAAATAATAAAGTTAAGTATAATATATTAAAGTTTTAAAATAAAGAGATCATCTACTTACTTTAGTGAATAATGGTAAAATTTATTCTAAGTGTAAAAGCGTATTTCTTTGAATTTTTAAACGAACTACCGAATAAACCTAGCTAAATCCCAAGCCATAAGTCAGGCGTCTCACTTTATCACATATACTTAACTTAGGTGTAACACATGACTATGGAATGCTATAATTCAATGATGCCATAAAGAAATATGACAGAATGCCCGTTGGAACAGGATTCGATACATGATAAAATATTCATGAAACTTTCTATACCTACCATTAGCGTAGTCAAATGATAGGTCACCATGCTTAATCAAGCCTCGTTGATGTGTGTTTAGAAAAAAATGTTTTCCTAAAAAAATGCACGCTTGAAATAAAAAAAATTACTATACGTGAAATAATAGAGTTAACGCCGAAGGATATAAAAATAAGTGGATCTTATACTTACTTTATTGAATAATGTAAATGTAAAGTGAAATATCAGTCTCCTGTTTTCAGCTTTAGCTTTCTCGACGGAAAGGCATGTAATATAAAAAGCCATAAAAGGCATGAATATATAGTATAAATAGGTAAATATTATAACAAATTGCTCTTTATCCTTGGTACGGCAATTGGTAGAGGGGAAGGAAAACCCGGAATTCAAACCAGCTGTACTCGCTTAAAATGGGACCTTACGTTACATCATACCTGTGGCGAAAGAATTAGGTAATATATAAAAAAAATACACACATACACACACGCACACACATACATTCTCTCTCTCTTTCTCTCTCTCTCTCTTTCCCACATTCACACACACACATACACACACTCATATATATATATATATATATATATATATATATATATATATATATATATATATATATATGTTATAAAACAGGTATCTAACCTTTTTATTAGTATTGTGAGTTTTATATAACGTATATATATATATATATATATATATATATATTGGTATGTTATAAAACAGGTATCTAACCTTTTTATTAGTATTGTGAGTTTTCCGTATAATTCTACAAGTATTTTCCTGTTGTGTAAATGTAGATTGAAAGCTTTAATCTGATTTATGTTTGTTTTCTATTTGTCTATCAATCTGGGAGAATATGTGCTTAATTGAAGTCGAACCTAATTTTATGAAAGTTAATTCATTAATAATTAATTAGGCGGGATTTACTTATTTAAATGTAAGGCTAAACAAATCGAGAAAAATCAATCTCTGTATTTTCTCGATTTGTTTAGCCTTACATTTAAATAGGTAAATCCCGCCTAATTAATTATTAATGAATTAACTTTCATAAAATTAGGTTCGACTTCAATTAAGCACATATCCAAATACTGTCGGCTGAAAATAGCCATATCACAAACATCGTCTGTTTACTTCTCATATATATATATATATATATATATATATATATATATATATATATATATATATATATAATTTAACTCTAGTAATAACTATCGAGCACTTCTTAAGCTCATTTGTAATGGAGCAAAAGAATATAAATTATTCATATAAAAACATCCCAATACCGTATAAACATCAATATATGTTAGCTTTTAGAAAAATAGAATCTTTCATCTCCAATATGAGATGGAAAGCGTATTTCTACCTTATCTCTATAAAAAAAATTCCCAAAATAACCAAGAGAATCAAGAGTTCTATAGTTTTAAAATCAGCAAACACCCTTCACACGTTAAAGAGTTGGATAAATTCGAATCTGAACTAATAGGGCTGGTTAGAACTATTAGATTTAGAAAGGTTAATAATAGCACACAGCAAGAAATCAATAATGATATTAGAAAAATTAAAGAAAGCCGAGATATCTTCGTAAAACCCGATAAATAAGTAAACATGTATAAAGTGGATAGAAATAGATACAAACAAATGGTATTTAAGGTCTAATAGGTCTACCTGTTGGCCGTTTGTGGTGAATGAGCTGTTCATGACGTGCAACACTCCACTTTGGTCCTTACTTAGGACCCCTCCGATCAATCTGCTGGTTACGTCAAGTCTTAGCATCTAAATGATTGTCTCTATCCTATTGCATGTAGCATCCTTGTGTATTTTTTCATCAAGCTTTTTCTCCATGTGGTGCAACCATATAGTAGCACTGATACGGCTACAACGTTTCGATTTATCCGACAAGTTAAATTTCCATATGATAATCTCTCTAGCAATGCATGTCTTCCCTATACATACATTGACATCGCCTTCTGTAGATGTAATATTGCTACCGAGGTATGTGAACTGGTCTAATTTCAGTCTTCCCATCCAGTGTGGTGATTTCTCCAATTTGTTTAAAATATGAACTCTGTTGTATTTGAGTTCACATAGGGGACAGTCTATTGATGCCTTCTCTATGCTGTCCAGCAGTGAAGTGCTAGATCATCTGGGTAGTCTACCCCTGCAATATTTTCTGTGGCTATCGTCTGTTTACCGTGTGTGTGTGTGTGTGTGTGTGTGTGTGTGTGTGTGTGTGGAGCCTTTATTCTTCAGTATATCAAATGTTCGTATGTAGTCTATGAATATTATAAAATGCTAATATATCTCCTTGTAGGACTCCAGCGAACAATGTCTAAGAAATCTCACTACCAGGTGAGCGAACCATTGCTAGATCGAAGTCTACGACGGCGGTAAAGTTAAATGAACTAAAAAAATATCTCTTGACTTATATAAAATATTACGAAAAAGCACCACCTAATTTAGAAACCGAAATAAACAAAGAAGCTAGCGTATTGGCTACTAAGTTAAAGATAGATGATAGGGTAGAGAAATATAACACAAAGGATTGCTTTGTCACCATAAAGGACTAAGAGATATTTCAAATAAACTCTGAATGCAGACTAATTAACCCTGCTAAAACGCTAATGGGGAGGATTAGTAAGGTAATATTAGAGGACATATGTTCTATGCTTAGAGTAGCATTAAATATTAATCAATGGCGTAGTACATTAAATGGTTTAGGGAATATGGTGATAAAGATAAATGCACCTTTGTAAAATATGACATCAAAGAATGTTACCCTTCCATAACTGAGGAAACTACTAGAATTAGCTAAAGAATATATGTCAATACCAGAAGACAAAATTAGAATTATCAAACATTGTCGTAAAACGCTACTGTATTATGATAATAGTTTATGGATTTAAAAAGTGGCTAAAGGTAGCTTTGACATGCCCATGGGGGCATTTGATGCAGCAGAGATCTCAGAATTGATCGGGCATTTGCTTTTATATAACCTTAATAATATAGTCGACCCCAGTAATAACGGACTTTATCGTGACGATGGCTTTATAATTCTGGATGTACCCATAAAAAGGGAGATGCGCTTAGGAAAAAGTTACATTCGTTGTTCAATGAATTCGGATTTAAACTAGATATCCAAACGAATTTAAAGATAACTGATATTTAGACATCACTCTAAACTGTGTCCCCTTTTAGGAAAATTACAATGGGCCATATTATATTAATATAGGGTCTAATCACCCAAAACAAGTATTTAGGCATATATATCGAATGGTATTGGATTTAGACTATCTACCAATTCTTCTAACATCCATGTCTTTGAACAAAGTAAATATGATTATGAGCAAGTTTTGAAAAGAAGTGGGTATACGGCTGAAATTACTTATCGAATGGTTAACGAGGCATCTGGGGGAATCAGTAGGGGCAAAAATAGGCCTAGAAAAAATCTTATGGTTTACACCCCCATATAACATGGCAGTAGTAAATAAGCTAGGAGAGAGTTTTTTTAATTATTCAAGAAGATCTCTCCTCCCTCCAACCCTCTCTATAAAATATTCAACAAAATAATCTTAAATTATGTTACAGCTGTACGCCATACGTAGCTAATATAATTAATAAATATAATGTTAAAAACTTAACAGTAAAAGGCGGGATAATGAGACCCCCGGTGCAATTGTATTGATAGTACAAGGGGGAAAACTTAGGGGAAAATGCCAACATGAATGTATAGTTTGAGGTATACGAAGGTGAACCTAAGAACTATAGGGGTAAAAAAGTTTACCTGAGCTCAACACAAGGGGAGTTCAAAAAAGATATTATAATCATAGAAGTAGTTTCGCACACGAGAAGTATAGATGCAGCACTGCCTTATCTAATTATGCGTGTGAGATTAAGAAGAAAGGTATCGACCCTATTTTGAAATGGGAGATAGTGAAGAAATGGCATAAATATAATGCCGGGGACAGGTATTGCCACATGTGCATGGAGGAAAATCTGGCAATAGTTTGATATCGCAACACTAAGGAACTACTCAACCGAAGATCGGAGATCCTAAATAGCTGTAGACATAAAAAAAACTGACTCCTTAGTAAATAAAATGTTCTGTCATTATTTTGCCCCCCCTCCCGCTCCATTTGACGACACAGTTCGTGATCTGATTAGATTAAGCATACGTTGTCGTGCCATCTGGGCTTGAAACCCCGCCCGATTTAAAGGCTGGAGCCCCGACCGTAATAAGCGTATGTCCTTCTGATTGCTAGCCGTATAAGGGGGGGGGGTAGCGGCAGCAGCGGAAATAAAAAAAACTAGTCCACATGGGCTTAGTTGTGAGGTTGAGGCGGTGCATTGGTTTAAGTGCCTGCAACAGAGACCAGGTCCGCTTCATTGGCTGCTTCTCTTGTGATGGGTTTCGGGATGTAGTGGTTCGCTAGACGGACTCCGTCTCCCTAGTTTAAGTCACTGGGATAAATCCCTATCACAAGAAGCAGAGGTGCTGACTGTTGTCGACGTGTGGGTTTTCATTTATTGGTGGTGGGGGACAATGGCAATAGAATATTCGTTTGCGAAGTATAATACAAGTGGGGGATTTGGGATGTATAATAGGATTAGATAGAAATAGGAAAATTAAATGAATAGGAACAAATTTTTTTTTTTGGAAATAAATAATAAAGAAAAAAGAAATGGAATGCGCTTCTTCTTTTTTATTGGTTTGTTTAGTTTATGCTAATTTATTTGGACCATGGTGGGACTAGTTTTTGTATAAAAGTACGATTGCTCCATGTATTTTTTTGGTCAGATTCATGCCCTGGTGAGCTACTAAGCGAAACTGTTAGTAGGTATATCTGACCCACTGGGTTAACTTTATTATTTGCTCTATTTAGGTATTGAGCACTTTTTACTTTTTAGCTTTAGATAATCCTAGCGATTTATATATATATATATTTCATATATATATATATATATATAATTCTTTTCTCTTTTGGCCAAATGTTACAGTATTAACCGATTTTTCTCGCTTGGTACGACCATCTTGGTCTTTTCTTTTTTTTTTTTTTTTTTTTTCTTTTTTTTTTTTCATTTTTTTCCACAGGTGAAGTTTGGTAGTATATTTTTACAATCAAACTATTTGCCTGTTTTTTTCTTATCGCAAGGTTTTACACACACACACACGCACACACATATATATATATATATATATATATATATATATATATATATATATATATATATATTACGAAGACATTTCTATTGGTACAGATTATATAATCTGTTATATTTTTTCACAAACATTTTTCCTGTTAACAAATTATAGGAATGAACTGGTGAAAAACAAATCAAAACCCAAAGAGTTTTTTTTTTTAATCAAAACACGATGAACGAAAAATCGAAAGAATTGAGGAATAGACTTAATAGAAAAGAAAAAAAAAACATTTGACGATCAACAGTTGCAAAATCATGGATATACTTTTTAAGCAAGTGTTTAAAAAAATACGGGAAACCACAACTGACAAAAAGAAACAACAACCAACAAAACACTTTTAGAAAAAATAAAATCTAAGACTATTGAGTAAAAGATATAAGAAAAACGCAATAAAAAAAACAAAAACAGACAGACAAATCCCTCAGATGTTAGTTGCAAGCGGATTTACAACTCCAATAACAATAAATCAAAACCAATAAGCTCAGGACTACAAAAGCAGTACTTAACCTCCGAATGAAATGAAAAATATTTTTTACAACAATTCCCCAATCGTAAGAAACGCCCAGGAGAACAGCAACCTTATTTCTTTGAATCAACAAAACATAATTAATGTATCAAAAAGAGACACTTCAGTTATTTTAAATCACGGTCTGAAATTTACTTAAACACCAGAATCGGATACAACAAGACTTGTTAAAGACACAGAGGAATTCTGTCACAAATTTACCTCTAAGAACGAGAACTATGAGAGAAAATCCTAGTAATTTATGTAAAAAAATAAAGTACCATCTAACAGGAAACGAGACTTGGAGGAATATATAACCCTTCACAAAAAGGCCACCAAAACTGAAGAAACAATGAAATAAAATTTACCATTAAATAAAGAGAAACTTACTGGATGACCTGAGATCATTATTAAATAGGTGTATAAAGAAAATACAGTAGTTATTATGGACCAGGAAGATTGCAAAATATGGGGACAGACCAAGTCCAAGATGAACAATTCTATCCAGAACTCGATAGAAATAAAGACAGACGTATCTAGACGTAAATAGAAAGAAGCTTACTGGATGACCTGAGATCATTATTAACTAGGTGTATAAAGGAGACGCAGTAGTTATTGCAAAATATGGGGATAGACCAAGTCGAAGATGAACAATTCGATAGAAATAAAGACAGACGTATCATATACAAAATTGATAGATTTACAAATATATATAAGGACAAACACACAAGAAAAAAACAAGTTAAACAATTTTGCGCTAAGTTCTACGGCCGAAAAGAAAGGACAAACAGAACAGTGAAAATATAACAGGAACGATTCTTTTCATTTCGAAGATTTAACAGCGTAGCCATAGAGACAATGGCGATTGCTGACTGTCAGTTTCTCGCCTATTGAATCATCAGACCAAGAGACTGTTACATAATCTATGCGGTTGCATAAGATTATTGTCAATCCCCTGTATTTCTAAAGGGATGGCCCTTTTCATATCACGGGCGGGACTTTCCATGGAATATTACAGAAAGCCCGCGAAATAGGTGAAGTCACGTGGGACCCGGTTGGGTCCTCAGTTTTCAGTTTAGACAGAGATGTCCTGCCTTAATTGGAACTCACTGTATACGCGAGCTATGTTAGTCAGATGTTAGTTACATGAAATGTTTAGTTAAGTAAATAAAAGTTTAAGAAAATAACACAGTTTTGTAGTTGGTGAATGTCTTGGTAACAAGACTGATCTAGAAGAAGAAATGAGTTAAGTGCGACCGACCACCAAGACGAAGAAGAGATGTTAGAAGAGACCTAGAAGAACGTAAGATATCGAAGACGCCAATAGAAGTAAGAAGTAAAGAAGGGTATACAACAAGACTTCTTTGTAGTGGTGAGAAACTGACAATCACTAAGCGCCGATAAATCTATGTCTATGCTATTAAAACTTATATATATATATATATAATATATATATATATAATATATAAAGTTTCAATGCGGTGAGAGTTTGTAAAGTTAAGACCAGAGTCTTCAATTTCCTGGTGTGAATAGATAATACCTGCTCATCACAGACACGGAACAAGATATAATTGACACATATGGCCAGAGACACCAAATATAGAGAAAGACAAATCCGTTGAGAGAAAAAAATACTTTTAAAAGGGCTTAACCGTGTTTCTAACGGATAATTTAAGTAGCAATCACAAGTTACTTACTGTTGACGCTCATCTTCTTCCAGTCACTTTAAAGTTTACAACTTTACATTCAAGACAAATCTCTTTCAGTTTACAATTGGGAAAATGCCAGTGTCCTCATCACTTTAAATTGTTGTGGATGGAGACCAGATTTTTACTGTATCAGACAGAAAACACAGAATAAAAAAAATATAATTAAAGTAGCATAATATAAGTTCTTACATAAACAATCTCGAACACACAAAGATTCACAACCTATACATACGTGTATATATATATATATATATATATATATATATATATATATATATATATATATATATATATATATATATATAAGTATTATCTGTGTTATTCGGACTATAGTCCCCATCTTCATTGTTATTTGTACAACGTTTGGCCGATATGCCCTCCGGCCTTCTTCAGGTATTTCTTGTCGGACTCGGGAACCTTCTCGGACTCGGGAACCTTCTATGGTTAACGGAATGAGAACAGGATACCCCCGTGGACTAAATAAAGGGTTAAGTTCAAAGTTCCGTGATGGCTCCCGATTACGACAAGAAATTTCCCGAGTTCGAAAAGAAGGTTCCCGAGTCCGAGAATGTTCCCGAGTCCGACAAGAAATACCTGAATAAGGCCAGAGGGCATATCGGCCGATACGTTGTACAAATAACAATGAAGATGGGGACAATAGTCCGAATGAAGCAGATAATACTAATCTTCAAGTCTCATCTCAAACATTCAGAGTATAGTATATTATATATATATATATATATATATATATGTGTGTGTGTGTGTGTGTGTGTGTGTGTGTGTGTGTGTGTGTTTCTGTGTGTCTTGGGGAGAATTATTTCAAGAACATCATATATTAGACCTCATCAAAGTGACTGTTGACAAAAATGTTTTATTTATTAACCTTCCATGGTGTAATGAAAAATATTACTTTTTTTCTAAAATAGATCATCGAATGTTGATTAATAGGTGACCTATCATTTGATCTCGCTAATGTTAGAAACAGAAAGATACTTGAATATTTTGTCATATATCGAATCTTCTTCCAATGTGAATCTTTCCTTATGACGACATTGAATTATAGCGCTCCATAGTCACGTGTGCTACTCACGTGTAAAGTATCTGTGATAAAGTGAGACACCTGAAATTCATTTTTTGTATATTGTCACTAAAACTTTTATTTGATGCCTGACTGTTCATGACATTGAAAAAAGCATTGAACTGCCAGCAATACACATCCGGTTTAGTTTGATTTCTTTATTTAATGGCATATCAACCTTCGTGGGTTGGTTAATGCTAAATCCATCGTTATAAAATATGAGGGCGATTCATACGTTTCCCAAGAGTATCAGTTCGAAAATGAACGTAATAATATGCCTAGAGATTGGACTAGCTTACGACAGATGACACATTCCAGCACGTTAGCTATTATGTCAACGAGAGGCCTCTAATTTTCAGTGGGTAGAGTGTAGACCTGAATCATTCTTCGTTGAGGAAAAAAAATGAATATAACATTTAAGAAATATGAAGTACTTAATATTGTTTATGGTGAAATGGGAACTTGTAACTTTAAGGAAAAATAAATTCACTTCATTGCCTTGGAAGCACCACCCCACAAAAAGCAGCTCTATAACCACTAATATCTTATCAGATAAACCCTCCAATTAAGATGAACAAATGGTGGACACTGCTGAGAGAAGCAAGCACGAATCCATAAGTGATGTTCTCCTGTGAACACATGTACATGGACAAACTAGTATAGGGTGACCAGCATAAACCTACATCAATCATATCTGTGCGGATTTTGTATGCCGTACAGAAGACCTGCCAGCGGTGAAGACCAATAGTAGTGAATACCGATTGGTACGGGTGGCGGGAGGGATAGAGTGTCATGGGAATCCGTGCTATTAGTGCGAATCGATGATGATTTTATTATTGTAGATAGATAGAAACCACAAGATTCCTAGTTCGATACCGGTCCTCTCCAACTCAGCGTATGGTAGCACAGGGATCTGTGTGTAAAGTAAGGAGCTGATGGTAGGTGTGGCGCTCCACCTCAGATGCTTGGTCTAGCGCTATTGAAAAGATAGACTCCCTCACTGACTGGCTGATACCGACTTAGGCCGCCCCGTCGACTTTACTTTAGGGGCCGGGTTAGCTCAGTCGGTAGAGCGTTCGGCTAGGTTCCTAGTTCGATACCGGCCCTCGCCAACTCAGCGTATGAGTAGCACAGGGATCTGTGCGGTAAAGTAAGGAGCTGACGGTAGGTGTGGCACCCCTCCTCAGACGCAAAAACTATCTCATTGGTCTAGCGCTATTGAAAAAGGGGATAGACTCCCTCGCTGTCTGGCTGATACCGACATTAGGCCGCCCCGGCGACTAGATAGTCTAAAAACGTGTCTCATTATGTAAAGACAGTATTCGTCCATAAACCTGCTCATATGTGGGAACTTAATATTTTATATACATTGTTTTATACGCATTCAAGGGTGCATCAATTAGTCAACGGCCTAAAGACGTAGGCATTAACTGCTTTTTATATAACATTTTCATTGTATAATGTTCAATGTATGTGATTAATATTGAACTAAGTTCAACGATCACGGAAGAGATTATATATGTCTTTCAGGAATTCAAAACAATATATCGTCTCATTTCTCGCTATCTAGAGTCTATTATAAATAATTGGATAAATAAACATGATTTCAGTTTTTCTTAATTTTTATAGAGTCGAGTCAGTTGCCGTCAGTTTGTCAGCTGTCAGCGTTGTTAAACACCAGTATAAGTATGTAATTTCATTGTAATCTCCTTTCTGAGGGGAATTCGAAAAACAAGTAATGATTTACGACCTTAGCTGCCGCCAGTTCAACTTTGTAGACTAATATTTAAATAGTATTTTTTTTTTTTAGATATTTTTAACGCCAATTCTTTAAGTTTACTATGAAAATGAATGTGAAAGGAAATTAGCAAAAATAGAAGATAAAGATATAATTTTAGCTTATAATAACTCTCGCTTTAAGAAGGACAAATGAAACAGAGTTGTAGCATTTAATCTTTGGCATTGACGTCTGTTCTGGTCTTACATTTTAGCGAAATGATTTTTATCACCAATACTAATCTCCGAACAAGAAGCGTTTAATTTCATTGGAATGAAAATTTCAGATATTAATAAGCTGATAAATCTTGATCAACTACACTTTATTCATCCGACCAAATGAAATTATATAAAGGAAAAAAAATAAATCCAAATAATAATGATAAAACAATTTACAAGTATAATTAGGAACTTGTTTCTTTTTTTTTTTTTAATTAATAGCAAAGAGGGAATGCAGTAAAATCTTTTTAGCTATGCGACAATATGTGGTATTGCAATGATGGCGACAAACATGACTGCGAGTGAGCTTTTTTGAATAATTTATCAGATAGAAGCACAGATAATGTTTCCACTATAGAGGGCGCCACGTAATTTACGGACATGGCGCACATTAACTTGAAAGTAATTTCTTCTATTTAATATTTAGCAACAAATATTTTATGTAAAATTAAAGTATATGGGATTTCTTTTTAAATAATATATGTTTTTGTTTTTTTATATCGAGGATAATTTGAATCTATTACATTTCTCTTCACATATTATATTGTCATAAATAACATATTAATATATAACCTTCATATGAATTGAACTTTTACATTTAATTTATATTTAATAAAGTGTAATAAGGCAGTCATTAGTAATATTTTCTTTTGTAATTTAGGTGGGATAGAGCTTTTAACAATGGTCCAGACATATGCAATGATGAATCACATAAAACCATTTGGTCAGTATTAAAATTTACTTGAGAAGGAAATTGTTATAAATTCGACACAAGATTCCAGTCAGTTTGTTTGCTGCTGGGAGAGAGTCCTACCAGCTTTTTTATTGGAAAATTTTCCTTATACAATGGATGAACTGGTACTTCCGTTCCCTTAAAAATCAAGGCCCCCTCCGATCAATCGGCTGGTCACGTCAAGCCCTAGCACCTATATGATTTTCCCAACCCTATTGCCCTTATGGCAAGCCCCAACCCCTTTTTATCATATGGGTGTTAGAAGGCGGTGGCTGCGGGTCTACATGTCCTGGGAATGACGTTAAACTCTATCAGATGGTGAGGTTCCAGTTCTGGAGGTTTGGGGAATGTGGAGCACCCCTTCATCACCATTGCTCCCTGGTCCACTCTGACCCGGAGTGGTAGTACCTGTTAGGGTCCCATCTATGGGTTAAATAGAAAAATGTATTTATAAAAAAATTGTCCATTAAGAATTGATTTATTTCAAAACTTTATTGGCATTAAATGACCCACTGAGGTTGATATGCCGTAAAACAAAACAAAACAAACAAACAAATTAAAATTCAAGAATCAAATTACAACAGTCTGACGTATATTCAAGTGAGGATGAGGAGTACTACCTATATTGCAGTGATACAAATATTAAGCACAATGATATGGGGTTGCATGTTGGAAAAGGATATATGTCATATAGGACATTTCTATAAATTAGATAAATTATGAAGAATAAGAATCATTTTATTAGTTATATTTGTGCTACTACACACTGAAAATAAAATTATCAGTTTTGAGATTTTGTTATCCTATTGCAAATCCAAACATTGACATCCTGTATATTTTACACATGATTTACAGAGCACATCATCAGAAGAGCATCAAATGCAGAAATATTTTAATGTTTGGATATCAATAAATGACATTTAACTATATAATTGAATAAATTGGACTATTTACCGTAAATAAAATACTGTGAAAATATACTTGCAACTGGTTTAACGCATTAATATTCATAAAATATCCATATTCATACAATTTTGCTATATATATTTGTAAAGAATGTTTAGTATCATTGATAGAGCATGCATATATAAGGTTAGAAAAGCCATTAAGTCAACGGCACTTGGTAACAGTCAGTTTCTTCCCTGTAGGTAAGAAACCGATTGTTCCTTCGCTTACCTAAATTTATATATACTAGCAAATATATGCACCCTCCGGGTGCAAGTATCTAAGTTTTAATGTAATAAAATATTGTATTAAATTAGAAAGGCTAATAAAACTAAATAAGAATTAAGATAAAAAGATTTGAAACAGAGGGGGATATAATCGAAAAATAGAACAACTGAAACTTACACTTCTATCACTCTCGTCTTTCATTACTAAATTTTCCTAATTTAATAACTTAGTTAAAATAGGAAGTAAAGAATAAAATCAGAATTATTTCTTCTCGTTAATCGATTTCTTTTAAGATTTATTGAAGAGATTTTTGATCATATTCATTAAGATAAAACCATACGATTAAAAATCAATAATACTAAGCACATATTTATTAAAATCAAATTTGTAATTTCAATATGCAAATAAGCCTTCCTGGTCACACTGTAAACTGCTATTTTAGTGTATATATAAATACAATTGCATATTATTTTTTTGTAGATATGATTAACAGTATTAATAATGTAAAACAATTTTATTAGAAATTGAGGTTTAAATAAAATAAAATCATGTAGAATGTGACGTAAATAACAAAGGGAATTGTGACTTGAGTAGTGATATAGTTTCGGTTACAGACAGAAAAGCAAACAATCTCCATTATAATAAGATATATATATATATATATATATATATTGTAGTCAGGTGTTATTAAACAACACGGAACATTTCTTTTCATGATCTTGATTTGTATCTTTTTCAGGCTTCTGACTATCTTTCTAATGTTAGAATCCATTTGAAATAGGATTCTTCCCATACTTTCAGCCCGAGCGCTTTCGACTGCTTCTTCAGTTGTCATCAGGGGGGCATATGATTTGATATTAGTTTTTTTACTTTTTTTCTTGTTCTTTATCTATTTTGTTTTTAAATTAGAAGAGTCGATTATTTTTACGGGGTTGCGTTATTAGTGTATTAGTTATTAAAGATAGATAATATATTATGACCGATGTTGAATACTATTTCATTAATGTTAGGTTTTTATTCTTTATGCATATAGCCTCAAGAATTTGTAGGCGTTTCTTATTGTTATTTTTATAGATTATTTTATTATTTTCAGTGAGAATTTTCCTAATGTCGGAGAAGGTGAATTTATCAAGATGTTTTGTAATTAAATGTTGTTTTATGGCACTAGTATCGGAAAGATAGTATGGAAGGCGACAGGAGTGTGGTATGTCCAATGTAGCTGTTAATATTTGATTTGTTTTCTGAAAGACACTCTCGAAATAGACAAGGGAATTTATAATATATATATATATATATATATATATATATATATATATATAATATATATATATATATACGCAAATAAATTGATTAATATCCTGCTCTGTACATACACACACACACACACACACACATATAATTATATATATATATATATATATATATATATTAAGGTGTGTGTAAAAGTCTCGAGATTTTTTGTATTTCACGACACACCTTGTATTCTGAAAAAAAAATAACATTTCATTCATTCTCCATTCCTACCTTGGTAAGTACAGCTTCAAACTTGGAACTATTTTATACACCTTGTATTTTGAAAAAAATAATGAATGGAACGTTATTTTTTCGGAATACAAGGTGTCAATAAGTACAAAAAATCTCCTTATTCTTTACACAACTTGTATATATATGTATATATATATATGGTAGAAATGTGAGGAGGTTAATCCGACAGTATGTGGAGAAAAGTAGACAAACACGGGATGTTGTGGAAACTTGATGTTTATTGTCGACGGTGCAACGTTTCGGTCTCTTATTAGACCATCTTCAGGACTTGAATATAGTTCTTACTCCAATGATGGAAATTCTCAAAATGCTGAAAGCGGAAGGTCGTCAGTAGGGGGAAGTGTAGTTGGGGGTGGTTAGTGGATTCTTCTTCTCTCTGGAATGGGGAGTGCCGAAATGGTGAATGGTGGTACCACAGGTGTTAGATGTGTATGTGTAGCTAAATATATATATGTGTAGCTAAATATAAATATATATATATATATATATAATGATAATAATAATGGACTCTCCCGTCGACTTTCGACCTATGAGGGTTCATACACACAATGAACTCCCACACAGGGATTTGTTTATAGTGGTGAGCGCTTGTGTTGGACCATCCACCCCTTTTGGCACAGTCGATAGGAAAGAATTGGTGCATCAAGGAATGCCACGAACCCAATCAACGACTGTCCTCAGGAATTTTGAATTCAGAGTTATCCCTCTCCTAGACTGGTTACCTACCCAAGGTTAAAGAGCCCAGTTTGCCCTACTATTTAACCCATATATATATATATATATATATATATATATATATATATATATATATATATATATATATATTATATATTAATCCTTTATATTCCTTTATTCATTTACACCTCTACTGCATAGCATACGGAAATATTCAGATGTCGATATCTGTGGATATAAATTATATATACATACATACATACACACACACATATGTATATATATGTGTGTGTGTGTGTGTTTCCGTGTGTGTCTGTAAGTGTGTTTCCATCAGAAATATCGATATCTGTTGATATAAATTATATATACATACATACATACATATATATATATATGTATGTGTGTGGTGTGTGTGTGTGTGTGTGTGTGTGTGTTTCCGTGTGTCTGTATGTGTGTTTCCATCAGAAATAATTTTAAAAATTAACTATTGTTTAAAACCGTGGCAGGTGTGCCCAGCATCCACAGATCAATCATATTGTCAATGTCTTGGAGGATACGCATGCTCTAGAGAAGTGGCACTTCGCATGGAATATTTGATTGTCAACGGCGTAAAAAAATGTTCTTTGTACGAGTAATATCTACCTCAAGCAAATGCATTTCAATTTTCAATAACTCCCCAAAAATACTACTACTTTCCGATATCAAAATCATATACTAGATAGAGAACATTTTTGCCATCGTGGAAATGGATTCATATTTAATGTTGAGATAAAGTCAAACTTATTTTGTACTCCACTTATTCAGAGAAAGAGAAAGAAGTCAGTGTGTCACGGATTTACAACGAATATAAATGATAACTAAACTTGGCATGGCAGCTCGGGGGGAAGCGGTGAAATTGTTGGGGGGGGGGGAAGGGGTGAAATTGTTGGAGATTTCCCAATAGTCAAGATTGCAAATATTAGTTTTAAGACGAACATGTTTACCCACTTGAGAGAATGACACAATCATCTTACTACAATTTCTGTCTATATGTTCATATGTCGTACTAGACTAAATTTAGCACACGTTTCTGAAGGTAAGAACGATGGTTTAAGATGCTCAGGCTATGAGCGTGTTATGGCGCTTAAAAATGATATATAGTTTCGAATTAAAGGCATTAAAGACTTACATAAAGAAAGCTTACTTTTTTATACTAAAGAAAGATTATCAACAAATACACTAAAGGTTCAATAGCACAATATAGCTCAGTCGGTAAAACGTTCGGCTACTGAGGAAAAGACAGTATTCATCCATAAACCTGCTCATATATGGGAACTTAATATTTTATATACCGGCCCTCGATACCGGCCCTCAGCGTATGAGTAGCACAGAGATCTGTGCGCTAAAATAAGGAGCTGATAGGTGTGGCTCTCCACCTCAGACGCAAAACAATTTCCTTGGTCTGGCGCTAGTGAAAAGGGGATAGACTCCCTCGCTGATTGGCTGACGACTTTATATAGTATCCAATTTAACTTTTCCGTTGCAGTGGCATCAGTAAATAATCCAAAATTGCTCAATATATGAGAAATACAGAGCAGTAATAATACTAGTAATATTATTATTCGAGGAAAAATAAATGGTCTACCATGGTTTCAATCAAATTGAAATGATTTCTTCAGGACCCTACCCTACGTTAACTAAGTCGATGTAATTCCTTATGTAATTTAAAGATACTAACAAATATATGCACCCTCCGGGTGCAAGTATTTAAGTTTTAATGTAATAAATTATTATATCAAATTAGAAAGGCTAATGAAACTAAATAAGAATGCAGATAAAAAGATTTGAAACAGAGGGAGTATAATTGAAAAATAGAACAACTGAAACTTACTCTTCCATCACTCTCGTCTTTCATTGTTATTTTTTCTAATTTAAGTATTTAGTTAAAAGAGGAAGTAAAGAATAAAATGACAGTTATTTTTTTCTTGTTAATGGTGGATTTCATTTAAGATTCATTGAAGAGACTTTTGCTTATATTCATTGAAATAAAACCAAACAGTTAGAAATCAATAATACTAAGCACATATCTATTAAAATCAAATTTTTAATATCAATATGCAAATAAGCCTTCCCGTTCACAATGTAAACCACTATTTTGTTGTATATATAAATATAAATGCATGTTATTAGTATGTAGATATGCTAAACAGTATTAATACTGTAAAACAATTTTATCAATAATTGAGGTTTAAATAAAAATAAAATCATTGAGAAAGGGACATTAATAACTAAGGGAATTGTGACTTGAGTAGTAATATAGTTTCGGTTACAGACAGAAAAACACACAATCTCCATTATAATAAGATTACATCGACTTAGTTAATGTAGGGTAGAGTCCTGAAGAAATCATTTCATTTTGATTGAAACCATGGTAGACCCTTTATTTTTCCTCTAATTATATTATTAGTATTACATATAATATAAATAATATATATATATATATATATATATATATATATATATATATATATATATATATATATATATATATATATATACACTAGTTTATAAGTACGTACCTATAGTGCACGTGGGTTATATTTGGTAATCATTTACGATTAATAGAGGACCATTCCAGTAAAAAGAACTGACACACAACAAAAAGTAAAAAGAAAGAAAGAAAGAAAGAAAGAAAAAAAGAAAGAAAGAAATTAAAAACAAGATGATGTCAATGTTACCGCTAATGCTTACATGAAGAAGAACGTGAATAGTTACGTCTAAGTAGAAATCGACATCGATTATTTTAGTGTGTTATTTATAAATAAATAAAAAAACAATAAAGTCAAAAGAAGAAAGAAAGAATGAAAGAAAGAAAGAAAGAAATTTAGACGAAAAAGAATGAATGCGTAGAAGAAAGAAAAAAGAAAGAAAGCAAAAGAGGGAAAGAAGGAAGGAAGGATAGATAGAATGAATTAAAGAAGAATATAAAGAAAGAATAATGAAAAGAATGACTGAAAATAACGTCAGAAAAGAAAGCGAAGAAAGAAAAAAGAAAGAAAGAACGAAAAGGATGATTCGGAGAAAGAAAGAATGAAAGAAGGAAAGTGAACATTGAAAGACAAAAAGAAAGAAATTAATGACAAAGAAAGAAAAAGGGGATAGACTCCCTCGCTGATTGGCTGATACCGATTTTAGGCCACCCCGACGACTTTATATAGTATCCATTTGCCGTTTTAACTTTTCCGTTGCAGTGGCATCAGTAAATAATCCAAAATTGTTCAATATATTAGAAATTAAGAGCAGTAATAATACTAATAATATTATTATTCGAGGAAAAATAAAGGTCTACCATGATTTCAATCAAATTGGAATGATTTCTTCAGGACCCTACCCTACGTGAACTAAGTCGATGTAATTCCTTAGTTAAATTAAAGATATTACATCGACTTAGTTAATGTAGGGTAGGGTCCTGAAGAAATCATTTAAATTCGATAGAAAACTATGGTAGACTCTTTATTTTCCCTCTAATAATAATATTATAGGTATTATATATATATATATATATATATATATATATATATGTATATTTGGGAGAATATGTGCTTTTAATTTTAGTCAGACCTAATTTTTTTGAAAGTTAATTCATTTATGGTTAATTAGGCGGGATTTAACTACTTAAATGTAAGGCTAAACAAATCGAGAAAAATCAATCTCTGTATATATATTTCGACCTATTAGGTCTCTTCAGCAGAGCTATAGATACGAGGTCGAAATATATATTCAGAGATTGATTTTTCTCGATTTGTTTAGCCTTACATTTAAGTAGTTAAATCCCGCCTAATTAACCATAAATGAATTAACTTTCAAAAAAATTAGGTCTGACTAAAATTAAAAGCACATATTCTCCCAAATATACTGTCGGCTGAAAATAGCTAAAAGTTGTTTACATATATATATATATATATATATATTATATATATATATATATATATATATAAACTAGTTTATAAGTACGTACCTATAGTGCACGAGCGTCATATCTGGTAATCATTTACGATTAATAGAGGACCATTCCAGTAAAAAGAACTGACATACAAAAAAGAGTAAGAAAAAGTGAGGAAATGGAAAGAAAGAAAAAAGAGCGAAAGAAGGAATTAAATTAAAATTGTGATATTTAAAGAGAGGAAAGGAGGAAAATGATGACACGAATTTATTAAATTTTTTGCTCCGTTTTTGTGAATTAAAAATAAAACAACAACAGTAATCTCAGTATTCAAACGATTCTCGTATTGTTTATTTTATTATCCACAGTTTTATAGAAAATGAAAAAAAAAAAGAAAACACTTTTATGTATTTGGAATTGTTTCTAAATATTTATATTTTCTTTTTGCTAAGAGAGAAAAAAAGTAAACTGAATCATATATTGATTTCAAGTAAATACTATAAAATGATCTGATTCGTGTTTCTTTTCTTTTCTCGGCTGCCTGTGGAGTAAAGAACAAATTGGAAGAAAAAGGAAGAGAGAGTATGAAAAGAAGGCAACGAAAGTACCAGCTATATATTAATGATATTGTAATGATAAACCTAACTACGACTTCGGGATTTGGCGTGCGTCACACTATGTGGGTGACAGAAAGACTAAGGTAAATGAAAACGACCTCCATACACATGTTCATACATAGGTCAGCATGCAAACTGGGTTACTAAATTCTCAGTTCACTAGGTTTCCCCGTGACAATTTTGACGTTCTCCAAAACCACCCACTCCCCTTCGAATCGCGCACAAAGCACTGCCCCGTCTATAGCTCTGCTGATGAGGCCTAATGGGCTGAAATGTACATACAGAGATCGACTTTATCTCGATTTGTTTACGCTTTACATTTAAACCGATATGCACGCCTAATACATTTAATTATAATTAATTAATTAACAAATTAAGTATGACTTTAATTAAACACATAATCTCCCTAAAAATTGTCGGCCTTCGCTATTTCAAACACATCGTTTTGACCACTTCATAGTGTCGTGCCATAAGTCTCCCAAAAAGTGCGATATACATATCAGTTTAAAATAAACGAGAGATTCTGGGGAAGCCAACTAGTGTAGTGGTTAGAATGTCGCCTGTCAGCCTGACAGGTAGGGTTCGAACCGCGCACAAAGCACTGCCCTGTCTATAGCTCTGCTGATGAGGCCTAATGGGCTGAAATGTACATAGAGCGATCGACTTTTTCTCGATTTGTTTACGCTTTACACACACACACACACACACACACATATATATATATATATATATATCCTCCACGCGCACACCCACACACACGTTCGCTGGAACTGTGACTAGCAATTGCTTTATTTTTAGTCTATAGATTTTAACTATACTGAAATATTAATCATACACACATTACAGTTTAACGGACAGATATCATATTCATGCACTTGAAGATGGTGGAATGCAGTAACAGTCTAAAACGTAATTATTTAATCACCAAGTTCAACGAATCTCCTATTGCTAACATTCTAAAATCATTTTCTTATATTAAAAAAATTTGTGCAATTCACCATTAAATGTCAGAACTTTAAATGTGTAATTACTTGTTTATTTATGTAACGTGTACTTCGTTTTGGGTGGATGCGTAACAGTTATTTTAACGCTCTCCTTTAAAGGTTATGGTCGTAGGAAATAGACCCGACGACTGAAACTTAAATCCTGGACGAGACTATGTGCGTTCACTTTATATTAATGCGCTCGGGGAAGGCATGGATCCATCTCTCCCTGGGTGAATAGTTGGACAGACTGTGTTCTTGGTTAGGCAGCTTGTGTAGGAAAACTTAATTTAAACAATCTTTACTCTGTTTAAAATGTGACGTTGTGTCATTTCCTGACCGTAGTGAAGCGGTTGAATGAATATATACTTGGATTAGAGTGTATTACCTGTACGCTCTAATTGGCATATCTGATTAGAATTATTGTAGAATTTCTCTCCTCTTCATCAATTTTGTTTTCTTGTTCAGATTGAATTGTTATATACTGGCATCAATGTCTATATGTTATATCATCATCATCATGTCGCGCAGTTTGCACGGATATCCATGATGATCTCTCGCCAGCCTTCCCTATCATTCATTGACTCCGGCAGCTCCTCTGCGCAGCAGCCAGTATCCCTACATAGTTGGTCAATGTAGGTCCTGGCTGGGCGGCCCACATTAGCACGCCCATGCGCTGGCTTCCAGGGTAGTACGTCGCTTACGATCTCATCCTTGTTTCTCCAGCAGTGACCTGCATGTCTAGTCCGTCTCACTCGTATGGTTTGTGAGATGGGGGGCAGGTGGCCATATAGTTGCTCTTTTGTGGGGTGCTGCTTCCACGACCTATCCAGGACCGTCCGTAGCATTCTCGTACAGCTCCCATCTAGCTTATTCTCAAGACGCTTCGTTAGGGTCCAAGTGGTACAGCCATACAGAAGTACCGACACAACCACAGCCTAGAAGAATCGCCTCTTTAGCTTGTTGGGGAGGTCGGATTTCCATATGACTGATAGTTTGTTGGTGGCCAACCATGCCTTTCCTCGGCTTCAAATTCCCGGCCCTACTTTGTATACCTGTATACGTTGCGGGTATATATGTTCACAAAAATGAAGTATGTAGTAGTCGTTTAATGAAATCTACAACACATGCGTATAGTAAGAGTTTTGACTTTATTTCCTCTTCTCGGCTGTACGTGGTGGGTGGCGAGCGTTGATAATGAAATGACCGAGGGTTGACAATGACTACTACTATTGAGATGACTGGCGATGGTGAGGTAAAGGGGGCTGGTGGGTCCCACAGCCGTTGGATGCAATGGACCGTGAGCGTCTGTCGCTCACTTGTTCTCCGTCCGCAGCCTCCTGTCTAACTGACCTCGGCTCGAAACCGTCAGGCCTTTTATGTTGATAGATACTCCTACGCATCTTTATCTTTTGATCTGATAACGGACATTTGTTATATATTTCTTTATCTTCTCCCTGCTTCTTTGACCGGAAGGGCTCGCTTCCATTTTTCCCCTTTTTTTAAATATATATTTTTATATTTCTCTTTGTCTTTTTTCCGGAAGCTTTGTTTTCCGGCCGAGGACAATACAACAGAATGCAATGCCATGTTCTTATCTCCTGACAATATGCTGTAGAATAAAAACTTTTATTATTACTTTAGGAAGTTGGTCTAAGGTATTATTCTTAATGGCATAATCCATAAATACTAATTGTTTAAAATAAATAGCCATTGTTGTGGCATTCTGGAAAAACGTGTCTTGTAATTGTTATAAAACGCCTAACTTATGTAAAGTATGGAAAATCCACCATATCAGTGTTAGATATACTGTTTTCGAACTTTGCCCTTTCTAGATTTAATACTTAACTGGATTGTGTAACTTAGAATATCTTAGGTATAAGATGTACTCCAAATTGCCACTCCTATTTATGACCTTTCCCAACATCAGCAGCAGGCTTTTCCGGTAAAATATGGCCAATGAGAAACGATACAAAACGCATATTAGATCATGGGTAATTGTCCTGATAATCAATAGCAAATCAAATCCTACAGACAAGGATTACAAGAAGAAATACTAATACTACTCTCTTTTCTATCTAGGATTTCAAAGTATACTGCAGACTTTTTGCAACAAGGAGTATCTACTGAAACA
>CM042140.1:26992839-27012839 GCA_023376005.1 Doryteuthis pealeii
ATGGGGACTGGGAGACTGTATATTTTCATTGACAAAGAAAAGAACCAATATATGCATCGATATACAAGACTTCCGAAATTTCATCTGTTATTTCGTCACCAAAATACCTACTTGGTTGCAATTTGTATATTTTTAGTATTTCACAGGTCAGTGATCATAGTTTAGTTCTCCTTTATTTCTAAATTCTATAATTGATGATGGTAACATAATTAACAAGATAATTATTTATTAAATCTCACAGTAAGTTAGCCTCTTAGTTAATTTACTGCCCCAAAAATTCAATTTAATCAGCTGCCTTCTTAATTAGCTCAAGTGACGTTTGCGCTTAAATGGCACAAATTTATAATGGCTTAATCAAATAACGAAGATTCTTTTATTCCTTTATTACTTTCCTAAATCTTTTTTCAGCCTTGGCATTATTAAAACATATTGATTTCCTTCAGATGTAATCGTTAAGACACAGAATATGATGATTTTCGACGGGAAGATATTATTGCTTTTGAACAAAAACGACTCATCTTAAATTTAGTTTAGTTTTATATTTGCTTCATATGAAATTTTTTGTTATTATTTCCTTTTCTTCGCTTTTTAATTCTTTACTGCTAGATTTGGTTTGTTTTGTTTTACGGCATATCAACCTCAGTGGGCCATTTAATGCCGATAAAGTTTTGAAATAAATCAATTCTTAATGGATAATATAATTTTTTTATAATTACATTTTTCTATTTAACCCATAGATGGGACCCTAACAGGTACTACCGCTCCGGGTCAGAGTGGATCAGGGAGCAATGGTGATGAAGGGGTGCTCCACATTCCCGAAACCTCCAAAACAGGAACCTCATCATCAGATAGAGTTTAACGTCATTCCCAGGACATGTAGACCCTCAGCCACCACCTTCTAGCACCCATATGATAAAAAGTGGTTGGGGCTTGCCATAAGGGCATTAAGGTTGGGAAAATCATATAGGTGCTAGGGCTTGACATGACCAGCCGACCGCCCGTCTAGCCCAAGATTGGGCCAAAGTGGAGTATTGCAAGTCATAAACTGCTCATCCACCTGGGCTCCATCCTTAAGCATCACGGGTTGCCACCCACGGCCAACAGGTGGCCCCATTGGGGGAGTCTTACCCCTCTGAAGAGGTGCAGTCGGTGAATTCTAACGCCCCAGCCGACAGGGCGGTCTTTACTGATTGATACAGTGTTATTATTATGTATTACGTACTAAATGAGTACATATGGTTTTATCTTTGTAATAATCGTAACACATTCGGACAGTTATTTTCTGTTGTTGGAATATGACTGTTAGGTAGAAAGATTTCATCATCATCATTATCATGTCACGTTGTCAGCACGGATATCCATGACAATCTCTCTCCATCCGTCCCTATCGCTCATCATTCACGGGAGGTCCTCTATGCAGCATCCTGTATCCGCACAGAGCTGATCAATGTACGTCTTTGCTGGTCGGCCCACACCGGCGTGTCCATGTGATGGCTTCCACAGGAGGACGTCGCTCATGAGTTCGTCCTTGCTTCTCCAGCAGTGTCCCGCGTGTCTTGTCCGTCTTAATCGGATAGTTACGGTGATATGTGGCAGGTTACCGTACAGCTGTTTTCTCGTGGGGTGTTTCCACGTCTTCTTCAGGATCAGCCGCAGCATTCTTGTGCAGCTCCCATCTAGTTTATTCTCTAGTCGCTTAGTTAGGGTCCAGGTGGTGCAGCCATACAGCAGCACTGATAAGACAACGGCCTGGAAGAACTGTCTCTTTAACTTGTCTGTGAGATTGGATTTGCATATGACCGATAATTTATTTATAGCGGCCCATGCTTTTCCTATACGTGCATTAACGTCGTTTTCTGTGGAGGAGATTTTACTGCCCAAGTATCTAAATTGTTCTACCGAGTTTAGGAGTCTGCCATCGATGGTGGAGATGTAGCTTTTGTTTTGAAAGACATGAACTCAGTTTTATCAGAGTTTACGTAAACCAGTTATTTTTATGTTTCACCGTCAATAGCACCTAAGCAGCGACATCTGATGAAATTGCCTTTGAGACCCTGCTATGTGCTACGGATGTCCGAAGAAATATTTGCATAAAGATCCATGGAATTTGTTGTGATAGGGTCAAACAACTACCAGGCACGAATGGATCGTAACTTGGTTGGTAAGCTGCGGGCTGACATCCAAAATGCAGGACTGAGAGCCTTGTAACGTGGGTGCAAAGTTATACATACTTGGGATACAAATAACTCCGACAAAGGTTAATAGACAAAACGTTTAATACATACAGCACATGGATAACAGTTGATACACGTACATAGTGAAAGAGTACATATAAAAAGAGGTACCCAAATCAAGATAAGACACATTCATGAATGATACAGATATAACATAAAAGAGTACAGACATGAGACTAGCGATAGTCCATGCTGTAAAGAACTTACAGTAATGTAAGGGGGGCGGAGCCCCACGAGAGGGTTTAGATAGAATCTACCCCATGTGGCTCGTAGTTGCTGAAACTATAAAGAGGCCGAAAGGATTTGAAACCGGCGCTTAAATACTATGGTGCCCCTGGTGGGCATCATCAAACTAAAAAGGGCAGACAACTCCACCAGGCGAATACAAACTAACGCTACAGCCTTAAGATAGAGCCAGCGACTCTCACAAAGGAAATTACAAAGTGGCTTCAAATGAGGAAGGACCGAATACTGCTGCAAGATATTCCAAACTACAAGAGCGACAGAATACAGTTAATCACCATCCCCCCAAAAGCCAAAATGATGTAAAAAAAAACACATAAAAATACAGCATTATGTTTAGTATCAATTAAACATACCAGCAAATCATGAATGTATTAAGTGGTATTAATGGTACGAAAATGATACCATATTAATATTTTTGCTGATACAGTTGATGAATACTTGGTACTAATGGTATTAGGAAAGGCATGAAATTATTTCAGCTCTTGGTAAATAGCAACAACGGAAAATAGATTATTTCATGCTGATGATATAATGTAACACTGGACAGCCCATTTCATATTAACTGAAGATAATATAGACATAACTAACTAAGTATTATTAATATGTTAAGTACAATGAAAATGAGGCATGGTTTGCAAAATAATAACACTGGTTTACAAAGAAATTGAGGCAAGCAAAAAATAGCTGTTTTAACCTAATTTGGGGGTGCTGAATTCAGATTTAAAATCCGTTTTTACTCATCACTTCCAGTTTTTTTAGATATGCATACTGTACATTTTATACATATACTGTACATAAAGGCGTATATGCATTCAGGGTTAATTTCTAATATTGTGTGACTTATGTCTTCTTTTTTAGTTAGTATGCAGGAAACTGAGAGCATGGGAAGCATTTAAGTCAGTCTGTAGTTGCTTCCTTGGTAACACACACGTACCAAATTACCAAGCCTTTATTGATAAGTTGCTAAAGACTTATGAGGATATGGGATGCCGAATGTCACTCAAAATTCATTTTCTCCATTCCCACCTCAACTTCTTCCCTCCAAACCTTGGAGCAGTGAGTGATGAGCATGGAGAAAGATTCCACCAAGACAGTCCAAAGATGGAGAGCAACTACCAAGGCAAGTGGAACCCCGGCATGATGGGAGACTTCTGCTGGTTGCTCTTGCGTGATATACCGGAGGCAATATACAGCAGATCATCTAAGAAAACACACTTCTAACTGTCTGCGGTGCTATGAATTGTCTACATTGTGTCACACAAGTATATCTATTCCGTCAATGTTCTTTATCTATCCTGTTTTATCTGTAATAAGCTGCTGCAACTGTTGAAATAAGCATGTATATACTCTATATATACTAAAATGAGACTATTTAAAAGATAGAAAACTAGAGGTGATAGAGCAAAACTGTTTATGAATTTGAATTCAGCACACCCAAATTAGAAAAAAACACCGATTCACATTCTTGCCTCAGACAAAACATATTTCTTTGTAAACCAGTGTAATCATTTGAACAGAATTCAGTAACCTATAAAGGCAGTAGAAGGAAGTACGTGGTGTAATGGTTAAAGTCATGGGAAATGGACTCGTCGCCCCGAGTTCAAATTCTGGACGTGGTAACTGCATTTCACTTAGCGCTAATACCCTTGGGAATGGTATAAATCCCAACTCTCCCTCCAGCTATGGATATATAGTAGGACAGACTGGGCTCTTTAACCTTGGTTAGGCAACCGGTTTAGGAGAAGGAAAACTCTGAATTCAAACCTGTTGAACTCCGTTTAAAAATTGACCTTGTGCCACATCCTGCTTGTGCGGAGGGGTTGGTAAATATATAAAGGCAGTAAATGTATGTTTTAGATAATGACTAAAAGGGGTAAACAATAGAAAATAAAGTAATAAATATCTCGATATTAATAATAACTGCAACTCGAGAACAACACAATAATTGCTCTAACTAAAGTGTTATTGAAAAAATGAACATATCCTAACAGAAACAATTCAATCAATATTATTAATATTGAATTGGTTGCTTCAATCTTTGATTTCAATCGATCTTTAACTGGTCCAGTTTCGGTTATTGAACTAACCTGAAGAAATCAAGATTAAATAATGTCAACTTTAATATCAAGTCAAAGGAAATTGTAATATGATACGCAAACTCTCGTGCGTATCATAATTAGATCACTAAAAGGATTCCTATGATGCTGGCAAAAAGATTCAGGAAAATTAAGATATGAAGAATTCTTGAGATAATCTAAATGCTAACTCTGAGAATATCTGCAAGAATATCGAGTAAAGTAGATTATATTGGAGGTGAGTGTTGGCTCTTAATCGCCTGCTATTTTCAGGAGAAAAGAATATAAAATAAAAACCTATATTCACTGAGTAAATGGAACAATGGAAAGAAATTGTTAATGAATAGTAAGTAGTAGAGATAAACTCGGAATACATATTTATCAACCCCTCCACACGAATAAGATATGATACAAGGTTAATTTCATAAGCGGAGTTTAAGAGATTATAATTCAGAGTTGTTCTTCTCCTAGACTGGCTAACTCACCAGTCTACTCAGTCATTTACACATAGCTGATGGGAGGATAATTGGATGCATAACCTTCATAAAGGGTATTAGTCCTGATTAGAAATGCAAACAGTCGCGTTCAAAATTTGTAATCGACGTGTACATTTCCTACAACAATAACAACGGGCCCTGGAAAAGTGTAAATAGATTGAAAAATAATTAAAATGCTATAAAAACAATAGAGAAACATAATTAAAATTTTCAGAATCGCACAGGTGAGAACATGAAAGCAGAAATAATATTTGATTATTGAGAATGTTGCCAAATTTTATCTGTTTTAGCATATTTCGTGATATATAAAAAAATAAAATAAAAAATTACTAGGAACTTGAAACTGAAGAACTTATGTAACAATAGTTTTGTACCCATAGTAAATCACTCACTTAAGATATGCAAAAACTATAAAGGCGAGTTAGAGAGATATTAGTATTTGGTTTCGCACTGGGACTACAATCCGGGTCAGTATTTAGATGAAGTAGGATCTTGAATAAATCCTGCCCTGTCGGTGTTATGCGTTAGAATGCACCGACTGCACCTCCTCAAATGGGGCCACCTGTTGGCCGTGGGTGGCGACCCGTGATGCTTAAGGATAGAGCCCAGGTGGATGAGCAGTTCATGACATGCGATACTCCACTTTGGCCCTATCTTTGGCTAGACGGGAGGTCGGAGAGGCCCCCTCTGATCAATCGGCTGGTCACGTCAAGCCCTAGCACCTATATGATTTTCCCAACCCTATTTCCCTTATGGCAAGCCCCAATCCTTTTTATCATATGGGTGCTAGAAGGCGGTGACTGAGGGTCTACATGTCCTGGGAATGACGTTAAATCTCTATCTGATGGTGAAGTTCCAGTTTTGGAGGTTTGGGGAATGTGGAGCACCCCTTCATCCCCATTGCTCCCTGGTCCACTCTGACCCGGAGTGGTAGTACCTGTTAGGGTCCCATCTATGGGTTAAATAGAAAAACATGAGTTGATAAACAAAATTGTATTATGCATTAAGAATAAATTTATGTCACAACTTTGTCGGCATTAAATGACCCACCGAGGTTGATATGCCGTAAAACAAAACAAACCAAACCAAATCTTGAATGAATCACTGGATATTTAAGAAGACATGATATCATTTAATACGTAGTTGTTATGTTCAAAAGATAAATGAATTATGATAACAAAACAAATATGATTCATATTGCTGCACTTTTGAAACCAACGGCAATAATAGTGATAATTATGTAGATCTCTGTATTTCCTCAACATCACTAGCACGGGCAGAATGTGAGGCAAGGTCAAATGTAAGTAGAGTAAAATTGGTTTGATTTGTTTGTTTGTTTGTTTTGTTTTACGGCATATCAACCTCAGTGGGTTATTTAATGCCGATAAAGTTTTGAAATAAATCAATTCTTAATGGATAATAGAATTTTTTCAAAAATACATTTTTTTATTTAACCCATAGATGGGACCCTAACAGGTACTACCACTCCGGGTCAGAGTGGACCAGGGAGCAATGGGGATGAAGGGGTGCTCCACATTCCCCAAACCTCCAAAACTGGAACCTCACCATCAGATAGATTTTAACGTCATTCCCAGGACATGTAGACCCGCAGCCACCGCCTTCTAGCACCCATATGATAAAAAGGGATTGGGGATTGCCATAAGGGAAATAGGGTTTGGAAAATCATATAGGTGCTAGGGCTCGACGTGACCGACCGATTGATCGAAGGGGGCCTCTCCGACCGCCCGTCTAGCCCAAGATAGGGCCAAAGTGGAGTATTGCATGTTATGAACTGCTCATCCACCTGGGCTCTATCCTTAAGCATCACGGGTCGCCACCCACGGCCAACAGGTGGCTCCATTGGGGGAGTCTTTCCCCTCTGCAGAGGTGCAGTCGGTGCATTCTAACACCCCAACCGACAGGGCGGAAACTGGTTTGAATTCAGATTTCTTTTTAGTTTCATATACTAGTTACTTACCCAAGCCTAAAGAGGTCAATCCGTCCTACTATTCACCCATAATCGGGGTGGGTGGGGTGGAGATGTATCCATGCCTTTCACAAGGTCAATTTCTTTTATAAATAGTTAACACTCTATAATTGATACATAAAGGAGGAGCTCTTGTACAATGTTTATAACCGTAGAAAATAACACAACGACCCGAGTTCAAATCCTGGACGAGGATATTTCCATTTGACATGGCACTAATACTTTTAGGAAAGGTAGGTATTTATCCAACCCGTTTGACACAAATAGGATGTGATACAAGATCGTATTTATATGGCATCCGTCGAGGATTGAACTTGCTATCCAGTAGTAATGGATTTGCGAGACTACCATGCTAACTATTAAACCACGATAGGACGTCCTATCCTTGAAAAAGGAATTATTCCGACTATTCTTCCTTCAGCTAATATTAGCGCAGACTGGGCTCTTTTAACTTGGTATGGCAACTAGGATGTAGGGATCTCTGAATTGAAACCTCTTAAAATCCGCTAAGAAATTAACCTTGAGGCATTTGGTAAATACATACATAACATGTGAAGCACCGTTCTTGAACCATTACAGAACAGAATTTTCTGTTTTAATTAAATATATCGTACTTTCCTTTCTTTTTTATATTCTTCCCATTTAACTGTGCTGTCTCTGTTTATTCATTACAGAATACCCAGACTGTACATTGGTGAATTTTGTAAAAGGCTAAATGGAAACGAATCACTTCAACGTTATTTTACTGAATTTCCTCGCGGTCTAAAATATATTTCATAGTTTCTTTGTCTTTCATTCTCTTTTCATTTTCAATCTTTTCAAAATATAATTTTCCAGACATTTTGCAGCGCTTTAAAGATAATGAATACAATTGTCTCTTTCATATTCCAGTCTCAGAAGATCTGCAGATGAAGTTAGGTCTTCCTGCTTTTAAAATTAAACCAACAGTTGTATGTTACCACCACTTCTATTATCTGTTCATAATTATTGTTAATTGCCAATTAAAGTGACCAGTTCCCCGAATGAATGCTATAATTAATCCAAGCTATATTTTATTTTCTTCTTCTCCTCCTTCCTCACCGTCCTGCTCCTCCTTCTTCTTCTTCTTCTTCTTCTTCTTCTTCTTATTATTATTATTATTATTATTATTATTATTATTATTATTATTATTTTCTCCTTTTGAGTTTTCACATCAGCATTAGCTGATCGTCTTTCACTGGAGTCTGACGGACAGCAAGTCTCCTCAGGTCTCCAGGACTCTTCTGAGTATTCTGGCAGATTGCAGCAGTACAGTGTTCTGAATGGTTTCAACCCTTCCTCTGATATCCAAACATTCCAGACTCTTTTCCAATCCTTTTGGGACTGTTCCAAGTGCACCAACTACAATTGGTATCAAATTCACTTTCATATTCCATAACTTCTTTAGTTCTTCTTCTTCTTCTTCTTCTTCTTCTTCTTATTATTATTATTATTATTATTATTATTATTATTATTATTATTATTATTATTATCATTATTATTCACTGCTTTTGAGTTTTTCACATCAGTGTTAGCTGATGGCCTTTCACTGGAGTCTGAGTGGCAACAAGTCTCCTCAGGTCTCCAGGATTCTTCTGAGTATTCTGGCAGATTGCAGCAGTGCAGTATTCTGGATGGTCTCGATTCCCCCTCTGATTTCCAGATTTTCCAAACTGTTTTCCAATCTTTTGGGGACCGTTCCAAGTGCAGCAACTACAATTGGTATCCCTTTGACATTCATATTCCGTAACTTTTTCAGTTCTCTGGCAAGGTCCAGGTATTTGTCCATTTTTTCATTTTCCTTCAGCTTCATCCTGTGATCTGCTTGAACTGCAAAGTTCACCAGTTGACAAGTTCTTTCATTTTTGTTAATCAACACTAGGTCTGGTCTTCTTGCTGGGATAAGGTGATAAGTTTTTATCTCAAAGTCCCAGAGAATTTTATGTTTCGTTTTCAAGAACAGATTCTGGTTTATGCATATACCATTTTGTTGTATGGTCAAAATTTAATTTTCTGCATAATTCCCAGTGGATCACCTTTCCAACTCGTTCGTCCCTAGTTTTGTATTCTCGTTGTGCTAGTTTGCAACATTTGCATAGTACATGGTTTACAGTCTCATCTCTGTCACCGTATAGTCTACATTTACAATTTTGTTGGGTCTTATCAATTTTTGCTTTGATATAGTTTGTCCTTATAGCATTATTCTTTACAGCAATTATTAGTGATTCAGTTTCCCTTTTGAGGTTTCCTTTTCTTAACCATGTCGATGTTTTTTCATGTGCAACCTCTCCGATTTGTCGTTTGAAGTGTCCATATAATTGTTTTTCTTCCCATTTTTTTCTAGTTTTTGTTGTTTTTCTGTTTGTCCATATGTCACATCTACTTTTGTTGGCTGCCATAAGTAATCTGTCTTTGCTCTTTTTTGTGTCGTCTTCGAGTTGTTGGATTGTGGCCTCTACGTAGTCTTCTAGGTTGGCAATTATTATTATTATTATTATTATTATTATTATTATTATTATTATTATTATTATTATTATTTCACTCCTTACGAGTTTTTCACACCAGCATTAGATGTTGGTCTTAAACTGATTTTGCGTGAAAACAAGTCTCCTCATTTCTCCAGGACTCTTTTGATTATTCTAGCCGATCTTAACAATGTTGTTTTATGGATGGTCTCGATCTTTCCTTTCATTTCCAATTCATCCAGTGTTTTCTAGACGCTTGTAACGGTTCAAAGGCACCAATTACAATTGATGTCACTTTCACCCACATACTCCATAATGTTTTCAATTCTCAGGCAAGGTCCAGTTATTTGTCACCGTGTCTTTTTAAAAGACCGAGCATGTTAAAATGTAGTGGTTTCATATATTTTCAGTATTTATGATTTTTGCCGCCTATTTTGGTGTTATTTTCTTTAATTATTACTAGTAATCTTTTAAGGAAATAAGCAGTTCCACAAAGTGCAATTTGTTATATTCCATTTAGGCTGGGACTGCCAGGTATCTAGTTAATGTGTTTATCTGTACCTTTCTTGGTCATACACGGGGATCCCACTATTACTGGCACGGTGGTAGTTTTAAGTTTTTTCAATATCTATTTCCTGTACTTTGTATTTATTGATTTATTCTATTATACTCTTGCCTGATGTGTTATTATCTGTTGGCACTGTCATATCAATCAGAAGGCTTGTATTTCTTTTATAGACCATAACCACTATCTAATTACTCAATACTTTTTTTATTTATTTACCTAGCTTCTTTTAGTTTTTGCAAACAACCACACATGCTCTCATGTCAGACACACCCAACCCTTGTTGATAAGGGTCATGGTATAGAAAAAAAGTTTGTATTGAGGTGTACAAATGCCCTTTTAAATCATTTTGTTCCATAGAAAATAATTATATTACAAGTAACAATTTAAGCAAAAACAAACAAACAAAAAAACAAAAAAAAACAAAAGCAAAACAAAAACAAAAAAAAACAAAAGAAGAAATCTTCAAACATCCTGCTAATTCTTCTATCTGTAATATATTTTTATGTAAGTATTTTTTGCTTTTTAAATCTATTGTTTGTATATATATATATTTACCAACCCCTCCGCACGAGCAGGATGTGACACAAAGTCAATTTCTTAAGCGGAGTTTAACAGGTTTGAATTCAGAGTTTTCCTTCTCCTAGACCGGTTGCCTAACCAAGGTTAAAGAGCCCGGTCTGCCCTACTATTTACTCATAGATGTAGGGAGAGTAGGATTCATACCTTTCCCAAGGGTATTAGCACTAAGTGAAATAATTGCCACGTCCAGGATTTGAACTCGGGGCGACGAGTCCATTTCCCATGACTTTAACCATTACATCACGCGCTTCCTATTGTTTGTATATAAGGTATTTGCTTATATGTATTCAATTGTTTTTAATTTGCTTGTTTATATAATTATTGTTTGTTTGTTCCCTAATTCAAGATTCAGTTGTGGTATTTATATTAATAATCGCAAAGACAAAATACCAGGCATCATTGAGACAAGTCAGTTGCAGTTTGTTGGGGATACGGACAGTTGCATAGAAATTGTGTTTGTGGAACCTTATGGAAGAGGTGAAAGACCATGATGGTTCGATCGCAGAACGTTCTAGTGCTATGGGAGGGCTGTCTAAGCCTGATACAACTACTAATTGTACCTCTTAACCACCAGACAATCCGCTCTTGCTCTAGACATTTTTTAATAGTTATATATTTATAATTTATGATGCTCACACCACAGAGGATCAAACAAGTTACTGACTAATAATGCCACACAGGCCTACTTTATTGACGAGTAGTATATTAGTAATAAACTTGGTTTTACATAGTGTCCCCACATCCTGTACTTTTACTACAACTAAACTAATATTATTAAATAACTACTGTGACATGCTTTAGAAAATAAATTTCGATACAATTACATAATATGGGCATGGTGGTAGTTTTAAGTTCTTTCAATATCTCTTTCCTCTACTTTGTATTTATTGATTTATTCTATTGTACTCTTGCCTGATGTGTTATTATCTGTTGGCACTGACATATCAATCAGAAGGCTTGTATTTCTTTTATATACCTTAACCACTATCTAATTACTCAATGCTTTTTTATTTATTTACCTAGCTTCTTTTAGTTTTTGCAAACAACCACACATGCCATCCATAGAGGATCAAACAAGTTACTCACTAGTAATGCCACACCAGCCTACTTTATTGACGAGTAGTATATTAGTAATAAACTTGGTTTTACAAAGTGTCCCCACATTCTATACTTTTACTACAACTAAACGAATATTATTAAATAACTACTGTGATATGGTTTAGAAAATAAATACATAATATGGGCAGTATGAATAAACGCAGATTTCTCAGGTTTGGCATCGGTAGACAAAGCACCGTAATGAATCTTCTAATCGATGTAAACTTAAATGAATTTCGGTCAATAAATCTTGTTGATTGGGACCTAACACTTGCGTCGGTTCAGTGTTGCTTTATCACCTGCCGTATGCACGGGTTACTTCTAGTGTAGATGGCACGTTATTAAATATTGTTATTATTGACGTCATCATCATCATCATCATCATCATCATCATCATCAATAGAACCCAACAGCTTTGAGGATTCAAGTACCATGTCAACGCCTTTTAAGGAAGTAAATCTTCGTACTGAAGTTAAAGCATTGAACAAATTTGCCAAGCTTCGCGTTGAGCGTTGAATAAAAGGTTTTAACAAACTTTCAATGTCTCTGGATGTCAATAAAGCCACACAAAGGAATGATTTGAGCGGTAACTCCCCCCCACCTTGATTTCGAGTTGGCATTCTCCTGGGAATCATTGACCTCTTTTAGATAAATTGAATCCCTGTGTGGGGCGCAAAGTGATGAGCCAATTCATTGAGGAGCATATGAAGTAGAACAACGACCTGATTTTGTTAGATGTTAGTTATTGGTATTCAAGAATTTAACTGACGCCAGTCCGGAAAGTGGAATAAAAGAGGCGGGTTAAATGACGGGTGACCATATTGGCGGGACAAGGAAATGAGGAAAGAGCGAAAGAAAGAAAGAATCAAGAAGTAAAGCAGAAGAAAAATAAAAGGATTTAATCTTATAACTAGATATTGCTATTCAAGTCTAGTTAAGATCCTGAGTGGAATGTTGATTTTCAAGTAAAAGAGATTCTCTCTTTTTCCATAGAAGATTGGCATTACACAATATTTCTCTCCAAAAGTTGCTACTGCTAGCATTGCGAGATATACTGAACTGATCCCATACCCTGGTATGGACGTATGGCGCTACTCGATCTTTGACCACGGGTGGTAATAGCATATAATACTTAACACAGCTTAACACTTGTACCTGGTCGTGGTTAACGGAATGAGAACAATCTATCCCAATAGATTAAATAAAAGTTTCGGTGCGAGGGCCCCCGATTAGATCATGTAGGCTGTAAAAACGTAAAACAGTAAAACCGGAGGGCAGATCGGACGAAACGTTGTGTATATAACCATAAAGATGAGGATAACAGTCTTAAAAATCTAAATAATAAAGTCTGACTAAAGTATTTTGGATAATTGATTAAATAAAAAAACTCCTTCTTTTCAAATCATTATTCGTATTAACTGAGTTGTGTGAGCACTGGGTGTCTAAAACTTTGGATCGGGTGTCATTCTTATCACAGTTTAGTTGTTACATAGCCATGTTCTTATATCCGCTGCCATCGTATTTCTATTCATCTAAACTGTTGATATCGGGTTGCTCCTTCTCTTTCTGTGTTCTTACTATCGGGAATGGAGTTCCCCTTTTCCGAATGGGGATTGTTTTGCTACTTACCTCATCTCTAGTACATTGTCGGTGATTGTTATTTTTTAGCTATCATGGAAGAAACACTAAGACATATTTTTGTGTACATATTTTATCTAATTCCCCCAAGACATTCCTAGTCGTACGTGCGCAAAGAAGCAGATACGTAAAGCACGTCTCAGCGTTTAGTCTCAATTTCCACTAAGTTCTATTTTGCTAGAGTCACATGGTCTCGTGATTCTCTAAGTCATTGAGATCCCTGCTCCATATGACTCCGAGTTCAAGGCTTTTACCATCAATCTCTATGAACTTACAATTGTAATTTATCAGTTTACCGTTAATTTTAAAATCTTTACTACACTTCCTTATAAAATTGATAGCCTTCATAGTAAATACTCATAAAGAGTCTAACTAAGAATTTGAACTGATTTTGCTCGTCTATTCACTACACTAAATTTGACTTCTAATTTACGATACTATTTTAACTCGCAGAAAACATACAGCTGTATTTGAATAATTAATTAATCATTAATAACTTATTAATCAATTAATAAAAAAATGATTTAAGTAATGTCGTTGGATTTAAAAGTAGAATGACGCATTATTCTTTTCTGCATTTTTTTGGTCTATGTTCCAAGTAAAAATAACAATCATATTCCACGGCCTCTTCTTATGAATCATAATAATTAAATTTAATTTGATTTAATGTATAAATTTAAACATTTACCTATTAAGACGACTGTACGCACAATTCCAATCACATATAAATAGTTTCTGTCGACCTATATGCAAGAGTGCTGAGTTTTTAGATTAAATAATAATCTTCACTCCAGAAATTGACAAATTACCTGAGAACAGTTTGAGATAATAAAATGAAATATTCTACTTAATATTGACCGCTTTTCTTGCCTTCTAACAACACCAATACTACCTACATCACGATAACAAAAATGATTATCAACCATATATCCGAAAAAAAGAAATTTCCATGACATTCTAAAATATGTGTCAACAGCATTGTATTCCACCAGGAAACGTATAAATTGAACTTCAGGTCAAAATAAAAAAAACCCGGCTACATTATTTTTTCTCGGCCCAACTAATTTTCTTCCTGGTCAATTCGAAACTCATTTTCTTGTGAACATCAGTCAAAACTGTAACGTTCTTTTTGAACAGAAAAAAAAGAGTGTCCAATTCACCAAGAATTTTCCAGACATTTCTTGCAGGAATATTAAGGTCAGCCCCAGAGAATAATTAAGTCATTGATGCTCCGCGAAGAAGGTGAAGACAACAACCTGCAGCTGTCAATATAATTGTACTTTCACGTCGTTTCTGGGTGTCATAAGTTCTCGAAGTTTACGGCGTTTCTAGACCTGTTCGGTTTTTGTGCAATGGCCTTGATCTTGCTCGTCACTTCATGATAAACCAAATATGTGACTTTTTGTATCATCAAAATATAAAATAAGTATGGATAAGTGTGGTGTGAATACTACATTTACTTCAAGTGAATTTACACCAATAAGAAAATGAAGAAACATGGAAAATTTTAAAAGTTTTTTCACACATATATATATATATATATATATATATATATATATGAATTACAGTTATCTATTCCTTCGTTTTTCCTTCAGATTTGCATAAATATGATTGCCGATAATCACTTTTGAACATTAACTCTGTGACAGTGTTAGTTCCTCTGTCACTGGGCAAACAAATTTAGGTGCATTAATGTATATGCGTTTAGGTGGGAGACTGTCAATATGTGACAGACGCACACACACACACACACACACAACATATATATATATATATATATTATATATTTATATTTTTTTTGCTTGAAGGCAACTACACTGCGAAATCGCATAAATTCGATAATTATAGAAGATAATAATAATGACAAGTGAATCCGCAAAGAATCACTCGGTGTGTAGAATATCGTACAGACTGTTTCAACTTTATTAAGTCTCATCAGCGATATATACTAACGACTTCCCTCCGACAGGAATCGAAACCGTGACCTCTAGCAGGATAGTTAAACACTATACTGTTTCAGCCATGATACAGCACCAAGAAACTCATGCGAAATTAACCTTGTCATTGATACTGAGGGGACTACTGCCATATGAGGCAAGTGAGTCGCTGAGTGGATAATAACAGACACATCCGGGGCCTTATGCTCCTCGGCGAAGGAAATAAGATTTTTTTGGATGTTTGTTTATTTTTTAGAAGCATTGTCGAAAATATTTATATTTTTGCTTGAAGGCAACTACAATGCGAATATCGCATACGCATGTGGGGAAGAGCGCGTCTGAAAGGGTGGGGCTTAGGTAAACTATATATATACATGTATGTACTAGTGTCCAAATGATAGTTAAATGAGTTAGTGGGAAGCAGATCATAAAACTGAAAGATAAAGATTTCTGGATGAGGTTTAGTTGTTTAGTTTTTGTAAGACCCTTTTGGCGGAGTCAACAAAAGAAAAGCTTCTGTTCTGGGGCAAGGCCCACACATATATTCAAGGATGCTGTCAGAAGTTGGGCAGATGAGTCGCAACCCGACCAGTGTGGGTTCACCGTTGGTCTTATTACACCCACCCTATTTGCTGACAAGAAAAAAGACTGAGTTAAGAGTTCGCCGTTAGATAGAATCGGATAGGGAATTCACAAAGTCTTTGTCTCCCGCCAATATGGCGATAGAAAGAGATCAGCGCTCAAGTCCAAATTACAAAGTGAAATGCGTACTCCATCCCCGAACAGGATTAACCAGAAGAGAATCGTCATCAATAAAGATGCCAATACGTGTGTATACTGACATTCGTTTTTATTTTTGTTTCTTTTTTCTCCAAACAGATTTACATAGGATTTGAACATGTCGCCGATTCATCTCCCACACCGATAACCGTTACGCTAAGCCACGCATGTGTTTTTTATTTATATATATATATATATATATATATATATATATATATGGGAGAATATGTGCTTAATTAAAGTCGTACCTAATTTTTGAAAATTAATTAATTAATAATTAATGAATTAGGCGGGAATACCTGTTCAAATGTAAGGCTAAACAAATTGAGAAAAATCAATCTCTGTATGTACATTTCAGCCTATTAGGCCTCATCAGCAGAGCTACAGACAGGAAGACCGCCCTGTGTATGACTCGAACACTGACTGTCAAGCTGACTGGCAGAAAAACCAACCATTACACCAGCAAGCCCTTCCCAGATTTTTCGTTTTGTTTAGAAGTAGATTATATTCCACTTTATGGTGAAATTTACTACACCACAATATGAGAAGTAAACAAACAGACGATGTGTTTAGATATGGATTTTTTAGCCGACAATTAAGCACATATTCTCCCAAAAATTGTCGGCTTAAAAAAGCCATATCAAAACACATTGTCTGTTTGTTTACTTCATATATATATATATATATATATATATATATATATATATTATATATATATGTGTGTGTGTGTGTGTGTGTGTGTGTGTGTGTGTGTGTGTCTAGAAGTCGTACGTATTTGCTGTGACGTTATAAACAAATAAACTTATATCCCTTTTTATAAGCGTACTTATGATTTTACGAGCAAATTGTATTGTATTGGCTTTCTAATCTCTATTTGCTTGTGTGAACATTTGTTCAAACTTGCGACGCCAAATGAATAGAAAATAAACTTCACATAAAGAAAGGCGGGAGAATAAAAGAAAGAATTTAATGTAACAAGGTATTAAAGGTTTCTGCGCAATGGGCATCAATAGAGTCACTCAAGAATTCACCAGAAGTCGACAAGTCCAAAGAGGTTAGCGAGAATTATCTAATGAAGAGCACGTTATTAGAATACCATTCGTTCTTAGTGCATCAACACACACCACACACACACACACACATATATATATATATATTATAATATATATATATATATATATATATATATATATATCTTATTATAATGGAGATTGTGTGTTTTTCTGTCTGTAACCGAAACTATATTTCTACTCAAGACATCACATTCTCCATGATTTTATTTTTATCTAAACCTCAATTATTAATAAAATTGTCATACATTATTAATACTGTTAACTATGTCTATATACTGACAACATGCAATTATATTTATATATACAACAAAATAGCGGTTTACAGTGTGAATGGGAAGGCTAATTTGCATATTAATAATAAAAAATCGAATTTAATAAATATGTGCTTAGTATTATTGATTTCTAACTGTTTGGTTTTATTTTAATGAATATAAGCAAAAATCTCTTCAATAAATCTTAAATGAAATCCATTAACAAGATAAAATAACTGTCATTTTATTCTTTACTTCCTCTTATAACTAAATACTTAAATTAGAAAAAATAACAATGAAAGACGAGAGTGATGGAAGAGTAAGTTTCAGTTGTTCCATTTTTATTATACTCCCTCTGTTTCAAATCTTTTTATACTCCCTCTGTTTATTATACTCCCTCTGTTTCAAATCTTTTATTATACTCCCTCTGTTTCAAATCTTTTTATCTGTATTCTTATTTAGTTTCATTAGCCTTTCTAATTTAATACAATATTTTATTACATTAAAACCTAAATACTTGCACCCGGAAGGTGAATATATTTGCTAGTTATTATAATAGAGATTGTAAGTTTTTCTGTCTGTAACCGAAACTATATTACTATACAAATCACAATTCCCTTTGTTATCTGCATCCCATTCTCCATGATTTTATTTTTATTTAAACCTCAATTATTAATAAAATTGTTTTACATCATTAAGACTGTTAACCATATCTACATACAAATAACATGCAGTTGTATTTATATATACAACAAAACAGCGCTTTAAAGTGTGAAGGGGAAGGCTAATTTGCATATTGATCTTTAAAAATTTGATTTTAATAAATATGTGCTTAATATTATTGATTTCTAATTGTTTAGTTTTATCTTATTGAATATGAGCAAAATTCTCTTCAATAAATCTTAAAAGAAATCCCTTAACAAAAAGAAATAACTGTAATATTATTCTTTACTTCCTATTTTAACTAAATAGTTAAATTAGAAATAGGCGTAATTGAAAATGATGGAAGAGTTAATTTCAAAGTTGTTCTATTTTTCAATCATACCCCCTCTGTTCCAAATCATGTTATCTGCATTTTTATTCAGTTTCATTGGCCTTTCTAATTTAATATGATATTTTATTATATTAAAACTTAAATACTTGCACTCGGAGGGTGCATATATTTGCTAGTATATATAATATGCATGTGGATTAATAGGTTAATTGGTATTAAGATGATTCTAAGTTGGACGTTTTTTCCAACAACCGAATGTTAGAGTTATTCTTATATCCAATATTATTGAACATAGCAATATAATTGGCAAAGAAAAAGGCTTAAAGTTGGTCATTGTTGTGATTATAAAACTATTTCTACCCACATGTATCTGTGTATACCTATAAGTTTCTATTTAATATTTCAAATAAATCTAGCGGTCTTTACCATATATATATGTATAATATATATATATATATTGCACACAATGTAGAAATAGTGGATATGTGGGAGAAACATCAACACCCTTTAGACTAAGACTAAATAACCACAAATCCACTATAAATCTCAAATCCCCGCATAGTACAATAGCACTTCATTTTAACACCTTATCACACAACCTTACACACCTCAAATGCATCTTATTAGAACACGCATTCCCAACAACGCTAACTAGAAAACAATCAGAATCTAAATGGATTCTAAAATTACAAACGCACGTGATGGGATTAAACGCAGATATCGGAATTCTCCGTTATTACAAATATTTTACAAACGCTGCCACTGTCGATAACAACAGAGACAAAGAAACCGTTGAACAGTAACATTTGACAAAGGGTATCTAACGAACCTGAAAATTTATGTAAAAAATAATTAAAAAGTAAGTGAATCCAATACTCCATAATATCGAGTTCATTCATTTATTTATTTTAATGCTTCACAATAACGCCTAATTTAAAAAAAACATTTTTTTTATAATATATATATATATATATATATATATATATATATATATATATATATATATATATATTTGTTTACGCCTTACATTTGAACAGATATGCTCGCCCAATTATTAATTATCAACTAATTAATTTTCAAAAAAATTTGGTATGACTTAAATTAAGCACATATTCTCGCAAAAATGTCGGCTTTCGCCATCTCAAACAGATTGCTTACAAGTACTTAGTACATCGTTCTTAGTACATCCCTCATATAATGCTCTTCTTTAACTCTACGTTAATTTTAACTCAGTCAGAATTGATCACACTCTCAAACACAAACTTATTTCCACAAAATCATCCTTATATTTTTTTCTTTTCCTATTTATTCTTGAATACATCATTCGCTTATTATTTGTTTACTCACGTGATAAACCTGAGTCCTTCTGTTCAATTATAGTGAACTGCTTGGGTGTAGTATGGAGCAACTGTGAGCGGTTGAAATTAGCAAAGAGTTAAACTGTAAAAAGTATGCAATAACTCCCTTGAGCACTCCGGTTGATTGAGAAAATCAAATAAATCAGTGTCACTTCTTATTTTGTTTACGCGTGTGAGAAACACGTAATCAGAGTCCTTCTGT
>CM042140.1:27017839-27025339 GCA_023376005.1 Doryteuthis pealeii
CGTATAAACGCAATCAGATCGTCTCTTATGTTGATTTCTTCTAGCTACAACCTCGGAGTCTCCATTGAAATTCTCCAGTTCATACCTGATTGTTTTTACAGTGTTCAGGGAGCATTGGCTAGCAACCATAATCTCCTTATTTTGATGGCCGGTGCAGATCATCATGATACAAGTTATTTTTTTCCATGATTCAGTCATCCATTTTATCTGTCATCACGTATACAAATGAAGAATGATCCAAGATTTTAAAGGATGCGTAGTGTGCGTCAATACCACAACCTAAGGAGAAAAATAACCAAATATAAGTATGTCAAAATCATCCCGAACACCCTGTATATTGAACGTTTTTTCACTTCGAAATATGATATTAATTGAATAAATTCTACTTAAAAAATGTTCGATGTCTGTGAATCGAGAATGTAAACAAATCTCTTATGAACATTTTTTTATTCATTTTTCTTTTTCATATTGGCAACTATTTATAAAATAATCGTGGTAATCTATTTCTTCTAATACTAGATATACAATAAATAAAATCAGGGTACTAATGCAGACTAGCGCACAATAGATTATATCATTAGATTACGTATAAAATCCATTACATTTGGGTTACATTTGGGTTACTTCATGAATTTCCGTAATGTAAAGGTATTTATTCGTAAAATGCGATTCTAATGATATTATCACTTGCGTGCTATTCTGCATTTTTACCTTTTTTTTTTTTTTTTTTTTTTTTTTTTTTTTTTTTCATTTAGGACACTTTAATTTTTCTTTTCGGAGTGGTTTCATGTCAGTACACTTTTTGATTTAAAAGATAATATACTATAAATTGATGTGCGATCGGCTACGCTTTGAATCAATTTTTTAAAAATGTTATTGAATTTTATATTTACAAACAAAAATCAAAAATTAAAGAATTATTTCAAATTTAAATACTTTATTTAATTTTTTTTGTATGTCCATTTTTATTTGAAATATAAATTTAACAAATCGCATCATTTATATCATATTTTTTTGATAATCATTGAATTAAATTTTTTATGGTAAAACTGTATAAATAGACAATACAAACAAACAATTAACCTATGTTGCAAATGCATTACTACTAAATAGTAAGTTCGATCCTCGCTGGATGCCCCATACTTGTGATTTTCTGTCAAATCCTACCCGTCTTGAACGAGGTGGGTAAATATTTTTGAATTATTCATAATTTTAAATATGTTGTCTTTAATACTCTGTTAGGCAAAGTATGGTTTTCAATTTGCATACTTGGTTATAGGGGTTCATTTGACAATAGATTCCTAGGTCGGTAAGAGGTGAATTTTGAATGGCTTTCTTTTAAGAAATGCAGAAAAATAGTTATTATAGAGTAAACAAATTATATAGTGTGAATAAATCCGATGGGTATAATGTGGGTACGTGAATGTATATGTGTCACATTGTGTAGCCCTTGTCAAATGGACTATTATTATATGCAAATTCAAATGGTTAGATCTAAATATGAATTACCGATTCCTTTTCACCATAAACAATCACATTAAAGGTCACAAATAAGGGGCACCTGGCGTGGATCTAATTCGATGTTAATTAGTAATTGATATGCAAGACTAGCTTGCTAATCATTGAATCACGACGGGATGCACTCTAACTCAACTAATTCGACACGGATAGGATGTGATACAAGGTCGCAAGTATTGATCATTCAGCGTGGATTGAACTCAATATTCAGTAGTAATGGATCTGAATCTACAATGGGATTCCCTGACTATAACACTGTATTACTACTGTCTGATTTGGTAAACTAGAAATAAGAGAGTGATTTACCGTAGGGATCGTAGATTCTCTTTTTGTTCCATCAAACATCGTAACGATATATTTTGTGGAGGCACAACTTATTAAAAAATCTTATTTTCTTAAAGACGTTCGTTGTAAACAGAATAACTGGAATTCGAACTCGTTCCTGAAATTTATCTATTTATTAATTTATTCTTTTTATTGTGATAATCATTAAACTCCACCTCATACTGAACTGCTAAATTCACATCGTAAATTCAAAGCAAGAAATAAAAAAAGCAACATTTATGTGTTATGTTAATGATAAAAACTAAAATAAAAACCTAAAACATTTAAATGTGTTTTATGTAGTTGTCTTGTAAATTATTTTACATGTTTTATAGTTTGATGAATGCAATTATGTTTAATTATGCAATCTTGACGAAGCAAATGCTTCATCAATACAAGTGATAAGTCGCCATTAACCACAGCCTGGACAATTTCTTCCTACTCAGCACAACTCGTGGAACCAGATTGTAGTACGCTCTTGACTGATTTACAAGATTTGGTCTTTAGTAATTGCTCTTTCTTCAAATATCACCATTTTATTTATTCATTTTTATTAATTTATTTTGTATTTTTGTTTTGTAGTTTTGTACTTTGAAAAATGACCAGTTAACAATGATTTTTATTTATTTTTTATTTTCGTATTTTTTTATTTTTTTATTTTTGGTTTTCGTCCAGGTCAATAAAGAGCGAATTTTGTTTAATGTTTCAAGTATTTATTTCCTTTCTCTCAGTTGATCACCACGTTTCGTCACCATTTTTCGATCGTCCATTTTGGATACCTCCCTCTTCTCTTCTTCCCTTTCTTCATTTTTATTCGTTCTCTTATATTTTCTTCGTATTTTTCTTTTTCTTTCTTGTAGTTCTTTAACATGTTATTTAGAGATAAAAAAATAATAGTGAAATTAAATTTAACTTAGGAAGATTATGTAGCCCTATTTTTCATTAATGGTTAGGACTTCCGTGCTTTGAAAATCAAAATCCTGGACTTTACATCAATTCTAAAAAAGATTAGTGTGTCCTTTTCTTTATTCTGTTACTTTTATAAATGTCTCTTTTGTTTGTTTTAAATTTATTTCTTTTACCTCATTTCCCAACGTGAAATTCCTCAAAGAATTATGTAATCTTATTCATTTCTTCTTTTGCTTTAATCATTTTCATTTGCATTTTTCTTTCTTTGTGTTATATTGCAAATCACCAATGTTGCAAAGTGTTCATCTCTACCTCCCGCCTTTAATGACATCTCCCAAAGAAATATATGGCACCAATAAACTAGAAATGATTCAATTAGATAGAGGGGGAAACAGCAAGGAAATACGATTATCAGTCAGTCGCTGAGGTTAAGATTGTTGGCTGCACGTTTTAGGATCCCAATAACAGATGTATTCACAGGTGGACAAAATTTCAATGGTACGGTCTTTTTGTCACCTTTTTAAATTAATCATACATCTTGCGTAGACAAAAATTATATATATGATACTTAAAAATCAAAGTGTATATACAATCAATTTAAAGTCAACACGTAATAGATAAGATGTATTATAATATATATAAATAACTGTAATACATAAAACTATGTCAATTAAAGAAGAAAAGAACACTGTAATATTCTCTTAAATCATTTAAATGTACAAACCAATAACTATGAAATATAAATGCACTAAAATATATACCATGGATTGTCATCAGATACGATTACACGACTTTTTTACATTTTAAAAACAAAAACAAAAGTCCAGAAACTAATTATGACTCAGTTTGTTTTCTATACAGAAAAATACACGAATATCATATTTAATATATATAAATAATTGTACTACATAAAACTATGTCAATTAAAGAAGCAAAAAAACACTGCAATATTCTCTTAAATCATTTAAATGTACAAACCAATAACTATGAAATATAAATGCAGTAAAATATATACCACGGATAGTCATCAGATACGATTACACGATTTTTACATTCTAAAAACAAAAACAAAAAAGCAAGAAACTAAATATAACTGAGTTTGTTTTTTATACAGAAAAAATACACGAATATCATATTTAACAGAACATATCCACCGGAAATGATTGAAGATTTGATTGTTGTTTTAGTAACCTTAAATAATACTTTTTAAAAATTTAGCTACACCAGAGAGAATATTTTCTGTCTGAGGTAGAGCATCACACCTACCAACAGCTCCTCACTTTACAGCACAAATACAAGCGCTTAGTTAGTGAGGGCCGGTATCGAACACGGAATTTTGTGGTTCCTAAGCGGATCCTCTATCTTCTGAGCAAAAACGTCTCTTTTGTGTAAGTCCTAGTATGTTTTCTACTAAAATTGCGAAAAAAAAAAAAATTCTACTAAAATATTTGCAATGGTGATATTATATTTCATCAAAAACAACTAATTCTAACGTAAGGCAAAAAAGAAATAATGATTATGAGCGCATTTAAGCGCCGATTGTATTTTGAATAGATTTCGATAAATTATTAATTATTTTTCTCATTACTGTCCACTGATTCTACAGGTACTCCATCGCTTACACACTTTTCGTTAGTTAAATGTTTTATTAAAACTTTATAATCTACATATCCACCAATACTAATTTAGAGATGCATGAATAAATTTAAAATTATCAATGTAAAATTTGTTGCAACATCCATCCTTCTAGCATACACTGAGAATTAGGAATAAAAGAATAGTCAGTGGTCAGGATTTAAAGCAAGCCTTTTCAAACATTATATGTAGATTTTTTAAAATGAGAATTAAGGGTATCCTTAATAGCAGAATACGTCTATTGTATGAGCCCGCTTAGATGAAATAAGGCAAGTCCTGATAAGAGAATAAGTCTATTATATCTATGTTCTAACTAAAAATTAATCGAAGTATTTGTGGCGAGAGAAACCACGAACGTAGGAGTTCGAAGCGTGCACGACTGTGTTTGGCATGCAGAACGAAGATCAGGAGAATGCGAGTTCAATCTCCTCACTCGCCTCTGATCTTCGTTCTGCATGCCAAACACAGTCGTGCACGCTTCGAACTCCTACGTTCGTGGTTTCTCTCGCCACAGTATTAATAAGTCTATTGTAAACATCTTCTTGGTAACTATTAAGGCAAGCCTTAACCAGAGAATAATTATCATGGATGCATCGTTTTTTATAAAAAAAAGGGACAGTGCTTAATTAAAGAATACGTCAATTATATACATAGTTTTGATATATATTAAGTCAAACTATTATGAAAGATTATATTTTCTCTAAGAGTTTTATGCATGTATTACTCTGCATTTAAGATTTATATGTTATGGTTTTATGTTCTATTTATTTTAAAGGTTATTTTGGCGAACTCGTTAGGTCTTATATAAGATATGTACTTACCAAACCCTCCGCATGAGCAGGATGGGACACAAGATCAATTTTTACCAACCCTAAAGAATCAAGTCTGTCCTAACATTTACACATAGCTGGGGAAGAATTGTTGGATTCATACCTTTTTCCAAGGGTATTAGCGTTATGTGGAATGCAAACAGATTTGTCCAGGATTTGAACTCGGATCGCCATGTCCATTTCGTGCGATGATAGTGATTACACTACGAGCACCTCCTATATAAGGTAGTTACTATTCCCATCTTTTTACGTTGGAAATTCTAAACAGTGTCACAGTCAAGTCTGACGCAATGTTCTTCCAATCGACAGGCTAAACACTCCCAACTGTATCACGCTCGTCTCACCAACAATATCCAAAATTATTTCTTTATCACGCTCGTCTCGACAACAAAATGCTACTGGAGTTATTCTCTCTCTGGTTTGGGATGGTAAGTCCTAAAAATATACCTCAATCTCACCACACCCGGGCTCCTCACTCAGAATTGTCCGTGCAGCACGTGCGACACTCGTCAGCACTGCAAGTGCGCGTCAATCCTTACGGCGCGACCACCTACATCCGGATCACCCTGCTATTTCCTATTTCACTGCACGTCAACAGCTCTCACATTCTGAAGGACGCGGGTTTGACTGTAGGTCTGTCCTACACGCCAGGCAAAGCCTAGCCCGCTTCCTTCGAGAATACGGCAAGTCTTCACGCCCGCCACTCTCTCTGTCACACCGTGTTGCACGAGGTAGGTCTCCTCTCTCACTACAGAAATATTTATTGGTATATATTTCACGGAAGTTTGTATTCTAAGCATGATCACCCCTTTATATTTTGAGCAAATCCATACGGATAAAGAGATCCATCGTTCTCTTAGATAAATTTGATACCGAGAGAATTAGAATAATTTGTATTCTTGTTTGTTTGTTTTTTTTGTTGTTTTTTTTCTGTTATTATTTTTGTTTTATGTTTGTTTTTGTTTCTTTTTATTTTTCATCCATAACTCAAAAGATGCATGTTCACCATGTAATCCATTTCTCACTTTTTTTATTGAATGATTTTTATCTTCTCCGCTGCTGTTTTTCTAAATTAAAACTATCTTTGTTGCTAAAGTTTTGGCCGCCGGAAATATGCATTTCCTGAACAAAAGATTTTATTTCTTGTCGATAATCATTATATTCCGATGGGAAAATATCAGAGCTGCTTATATTTCCGCTTTCCCCTCTTCAGTCTATTATTCTTTCACGTTTTGTTGAGTGTTCGCACCTGTTCTCACCAGTGAGTTTAGCTAGAAACAATGCGGCACTAAGACGCCTCAATGATCCAACTCTTTCCTCCGGATTTTCCGGATTTTAGAAACGCAGTTTCTGGAGCCGGTCAGTTAGCTTCATTTCAATCGACATTAATATTATTTCAATTCTTGTCAGTTTTCTATCCGATACTAATAATTTTCAAACATATTCATTTGACCTAGAGACGGAACAGTAACAGGTACTAACATTCCAGATCGGAGTAGACGGGTCTAATCTTATTATAATGGAGATTGTGGGTTTGTCTGTCTGTAACCGAAACTATATCACTACTCAAGTCACAATTCCCTTTGTTATTTACATCACATTCTCCATGATTTTATTTAAACCTCAATTATTAATAAAATTGTTTTCCATCATTAAGATTGTTGACCATATCTACATGGTATTTACCACGTACCCCACTTGTACGGGTCAGGCACAAAGTCCCTATTAACGTGGGACCACCCACAAACCGAAGCTCATGGAGTGGCAGGTGAAAAATTGCGTCGATCCCGTCGGCATTCCCCCCTCAAGGGGGGCGCCTCAGGCACTGGGCAATAAACCCAGCCCCGCCCCTTTAAATCGAGGGGGCAGGTGTTGCCTGGGGGGACGGCCCCCTGGGATCGACGCTATTAACTCGTAAAGATCAAGGGCCGAAGCCACTGGACCCCCGGCGTGGGCCGGATCTACATACTAATAACATGCAATTGTATTTTATATATACAACAAAATAGCGGATTACAGTGTGAATGGGAAGGCTAATTTGCATATTGATCTTAAAAATTTGATTTTAATAAATATTTGCTTAGTATTATTGATTTCTAATTGTTTGGTTTTATCTTATTGAATATGAGCAAAAATCTCGGGGATGAATCTTAAAATAAATCTATTAACAAGAAGAAATAACTGTAATATTATTCTTTACTTCCTATTTTAACTAAATAGTTAAATTAGGAAAATTTAACAATGAAAGACGGGAGTAATGGAAAATGATGGAAGAGTTAGTTTC
>CM042140.1:27027839-27102839 GCA_023376005.1 Doryteuthis pealeii
TTTACTTTTTACTGTTTAATACTAGATCTGATTTCTTGGTTGGGATTTGCTGGTTCGTTTTACTCTCAGAGTACCTAATAATTTTATGGTCTCATTTTCTAATACAGATTCTTATTTTTATATACCAATTTTCAGTATGGTTACACATAAGCCTATAACACAAGTCCCAATGACCTTTCCCGCCAATACATATGTCCCGTTGTATTACCCTTGTGACAGTTTGCAACATTCACTTATATTATATTAGAATATATACAACAATTTACAACAAAGAGATAACATAACAAATATAGATTTTATTGTTTGAACAACATTTAACATACAATACAAAAGAGTTAGGAGGAACGTCCTAAAGAAAAGGGTCCTTGAAGAGTCAAGAGTTACGGGAAGAGATGAAATTCCTACGTCAAAAGGTTGTCACTACTTCGTACAGGATCACCTGGTGGTCACCTCCATACACACACATGGCAGTGATTAGAAGGCTATAAAAAGGCGGGTGAGTCAAACATCTCTGCGGAGATAGAGTATAATAGTGGCTGTTGAAAGCACACGTATAAGCCTGTAGTTGGTCCCTCCCTAAGTCCAAACGAACATAGACACAACTAGTGCATGTCTGGAGATCCCAAATGAGAAAGAGGGAGTTTTTCTCTGGCTATATTTAAATAGCCAGTTTGTAACGCCCTCTAGTGACAAACCCAGACGGCAAGGGAAGATAACCCTTTTCCAATCTCAACTCCACCCCAACAAGGAAAGGCAATCGCTACATCTGTATTTTTAGTTGAGGTTTAATGCGAATAATTTATTGTGCTATGTATAAACATAACGTTTCGACCACTGTATCCTCCGGTCTTCCTCGGGTGTTCCCTGTGTTTCAAACTATTAAAAATGATTTCTCAGGTTGGATCATTTCTATGCTCAGAACCATAGGGAACATCTCAAGAAGATTATCTGTCTCATGTCTTTTACTAAATACTCTACACATACTACTCTCCGGTATATTATCAATTTTTGGTTTGGTATAATTAGTTATCATGGAAGTAAACTGTGCTGCTATAGAAAGTGCCCTTAATTTATTGTTTGAAGTATATATAATGTTGTTTTCTTCCTATTCTTGATTTCTAGATTTTTTATTCTTGTTTCCTGTTTTCCTTAAGTTATTTTGGTCGATGTTGATGTAACATGTGTCCTTCTGGGTGATACCAAGTTTGACTCCTCTAAGTATTTTAGCTGATCCCAAAAGTGCTATTGTCAGGACGGTCTCACTTGAACCCCGGATGTCTTGTTACTTTCTATCCCAGTTTCTTCGGGAATATTCCAAGGCCTCCAATTATTTTGTATATCACTGTCATATTCATGTACAATCGCTTTTTTCGATCTCTGGCAAGGTCCTGCAATTTATGTAGTTGTTTTACAGCGATCGGCGAAGTCTACTAATGACAAATTCTTTATTTTTACTTAATAAAACTATACTTGGTTTTTCTGGTTTAGATTTTGGAGATTCTTTTGATATTCCCATCATATTTTGTTCTTTCTTGATAAGGCAACCAATCTATTAGAAGGAATACTATGAGTTAAAATAAATCATAATTGGAGCCTACAAAAGAATCACGAAAAACCTAAATAAAAAAGATTGTTGGAGCTGGAAATCTGATGAAGAATCGATACTGTCTAGACCACGGCACTGCTGAGAATAAGAGGTGACTTGGGGTGCTGAGAAGACCTACTGTCACTTGGACCAGTGAAAGCCACCAATTATTGCTGATGTAAAAAAAATCAAAGGTTATAGTACTAATACACTTCATGACATAAGTAATAAGATTATCAAAAGCGAATATTTATTTCTCTCTGTTTCTATGAGAAATTAGTTTACACATAGTTGATTCTCATATGAATCTCAAGTTAAATACTAGGACCTTGCCAGAAAACTGAAAAATAGAACAGGAAGATTTGTTGTTCCTTCTTCGGTACAGATTCTGGTTTGTGCATATAACCCTTGGCTTTTCAATGTTTAGTCGATTTCACAAAACTCAAAGGGTTGCCATCTCCACCCATTCTTGCCTGCCTTTGTATTTCTTCCTGTATACATGTGTTATATACCCTGATTATGGGGTTTAATGTATAATTCATATCTCTCTGAATATAATACACTTACTATTCTTTTTTGTTTTATCTATTGTACATTTGTGGTGGCGTTATTTTGTACTGCTATTCAAAGTGAGTTAGTTTCCCTCTTGTCTTAAATCTTGTTACAAGTAGTTTTATGATAGAAGAGCGTGCCTCTTCATATCTACATCTTATTTCAGTCTCTTTGAAAAATATAACATCGCATTCGTCTGGAAGTCTGAACTCATCATTAAATTTCCAATATAATCCCGATTCTTGTGTCTACAAGTTGGATATAACTGTGTTAATTCTTTATATAAGCTCTGCCGTTAATTTAAAGATACAAGTTCCGTGTCGAGGTTCATGTATATCTGAAATTTTATGTTTTATTTATTTTCATTTAGGTGTCCACTAGCAACGTCCTATCTACGATCTGGCATCAATTCTTTTCTTGTTTTAAATGTGTTTTTATCCAAACATTTATTATAGAATGTCCGAGATTTGTGATGAGCTAATTTCATTGGCAAGGAAGGATATTATGTTGAAATACATATTTCAGTAAAATGAATATTGCCTCATCATAAGGTTTGGACTAATCGAGGTACCAACAGTAATACAAATCTGCATGCGTATACATACAGGTCCGCTTGGAAGCACACATAGAAACAAAGACACAGACAGACACAATCCTATGTGTATGCTTCTATATATGAAAGTGTATATGCATATTTTTTTTTATATTGAAACGTTACTGCAAATAAAGTCAATTATTGTTGACGTTTCAAGTGTCAAAAATAATCAAAAAAGATCTGAAAAAATGTGAATCAATTATTAACACTCTGGATATTCCAAGCAACAAATTGAGAGGAAAAAATATAAAGGTTGGGAGATCGAATAATTTCCTTCTCTTGATTTTTTCTCTCCAAATATTCCACCGTTTGCTTTCTTACTTTTTCTTTTTTAATTCTCTGAGAAAAGATTTTTCCCCCTTCTCCGCTCACCTCGCTCTTTCAACTCTGCATTTTTGGAGACACTTATTCAAGTTTATCCAAAATGCAAACATATGTCTCCTGGCAAAATGGGAGAAAACGTCTGATGAAAATGAGTCCAACATCTCTTCGCCAGATTCGTAGAGTTAATTTCCAATTTCAATTCTTATCATTTTGTGCCAATTATTTTCTTTCTTACTTTATTCATTTTAACTTTTGCTTCTTCATTTTTTTTTTTCACCTTTTCAGCAGAGAAGGCGATTTGAAATGCTTAGTCATTTCTATTTCCTGTCTTAAATTATTTTGTTTCCTTTTTGTATTACTTCTTTCTGCTGCTGACATTTTTATGCATACAAATGTTCTTTATTTATTTCCTGTCTGACTGGCTGGCTTAACTGCAACAGTAAGTTATTTAACACTGATACAGTTACACAGAATGTCCAGGACATCGACGCATACATAGACACACACTCACTCAAAGGTGCACAAGCACACAGTTAGACAGACAGACACACACACACACACAAAATGTCCAAGCCATCGACGCATACATAGAGAAAGAATCACACGGTCAGGACACATACATAAACACACACACACACACACACACACACACACATATATATATATATATATATATAATATGTATATATAATATGAGAGAGAGAGAGAAGAGGGAAGAGAATGAGATAGATCGATATATACACGCATATATATATATATATATATACATATGTGTATGCACACACACACACACACACACACAATATATATATAATATATATATATATATTTATATATATATATATATATATATATATATATATATATATAAATCACGAACGCACATATATTCATCCGTTTACACACACACACACCACACATACATTATATATATATATATATATATATATATATATTATATATATATATATATATTGAACGCTTATATACACACACACAATATATAATATATATATATATATTATATATATATATATACTACGCATATATATACACACACACACACACATATATATATATATATATATATATATATATATATATAAATCACGAACGCACACATATCATTCTTTATTGATTTATTGATTTCAGTTGAGGTCCCTATCTCTCTTTTTTCTTCTTCTTCTTCTGCACTGTGAACGATATATATATATATATATATATATATATATATAAAGTGTTGTTATGGGTCCAACGGGAGAAAATAAAATATTTTATAAAAAAGTAGGCCCGCAAAATGGATTATGTTTTTTAAAAGAAATATGTTTATTATTATTTTAAATTTGCGAACGTGTTTCAGATCTTCTGATATCTTTTCCATACATTAATCAAGGGACAGAATATGGTTAATTAATGACTGAAGAAGATATCAGAAGATCTGAAACACGTATCGCAAATGTAAAATAATAATTTTAAAAATTGTTTTTTTTTTTAAACATAATGCATTTTGTGGACTTTCTTTTTATAATATATCTATATATAAGTTGTTATTGCTACAACGAGAAAAAGGTAATATTCTATCTTTGAAAAAATTATCCAAGTGGTTTTACTTTTCTTTTTGGTATTTTCAATTTTTTAGAATTGTATTTCTTGAAAAGTCTCAATGAACATAACCGAAGAATGTATAGCGCGTCAAAATAGATAGATGAAACGAAATAACAAAATTGAAGACACTTGGAGACCTTTTCTTTTTAATATATTACGTCTTGGTCGGTTAATTATTTTTAGAGTCAATGAAAATTGCGACTCGCCCGATTCTTTGCCTTCTCCGTTAATTCATCCCTTTTCATCACACACACACACACACACACACACACACACACATATATATATATATATAATATATATATATATATATATATATATATATATTATATATAATATTTCTTGTAAAAAACATATTTTATATATATATAAGTATATTAAGAAAATGAAAACACCATCTTTAAAATAAGTTGAGTGGTAAGTTTATTGGCTGACGCTGCAGTGTTTCGATCTATTAATTAGATCATCTTCAGGGCATTTGTTGGTATAAGGAAGGTGATAAAAAATTTTTTATCACAGAATAACGAGAAAAGCAAGCGACAGTTCTTTTTTCGATACACACATGCACACACTCTCATACTCACACCATAAAGTGAATATTTTCGTCACATTTCAAACCATCCACCTTTCAGCGTCTTTTCTTTAGATTTCAAATTTGACAGACTGATAAACAAGAGCTATCGCTTGCTTTCTCGTTATTCTAGGGATGATTTTTTTATCACCTTCCTTATACCAACAAATGCCCTGAAAATGATTAATTAATAGATCGAAAACACTGCAGCGTCGGCAATAAACTTACCACTCAACTTATTCAAACCTGTGTTTTTTTCAATTTTCTAATATACTACGTACCGTCGGATTCACTTCCATCTCTTCACACACACACACACACACACACATTATATATATATATATATATATATATATATATATAATTAGAGAGAGAGAGAGAGAGAGAGAGAGAGAAGAGAGAAGAGAGAGAGAGAGAGAAAGAATAGACTAATAATTTAAATAAATAAATAAATATAGATAGGTAGATATAATGTATATTTAGGCAGTTGCTCATTTACGTGAGGTTCATTTTTGTAGTATGTATTAATTTTATCATTTTAGTAGTACGTATTCATTTTATCATACTGTTTAACAGGATTCCATTTGTTAGGTTCAATCTTATAATGTTCGTTCTTCCCGAAAATTTTCCCCATTATTATCAGGGTATATAATTGTAAAATTGTTCTTACTTTAAAATCCATTGAAACGTTTGTTTTTAATAGCATAGATTCTTTCTCAGTAGAGTTTAGAGAGGTGTGGAGTATTTGGATTTTTTCAGTGTTCAATTGCGTTAGAGTTTTTTAGCTGCAGTTATTTTCGTGTCCATGAATATGTAACAGGTGTATACTTCTGTAGTGTAGAGATTAACTTGGTGTATATCCTTATCAGTATAAGTTTATTTGTATTTATTAGATGCATTTAGTACATCTTTTGCCGGGTGTATGCTATCTTATTCATTTTATTTTTTTATAAGTATAAGTATTTTTAAGTCGGGTTAGCTCAGTCGGTAGAGCGTTCGGCTAGAAACCGCAGGTTCCTAGTTCGATACCGGTCCCCGCCAACTCAGCGTATGAGTAGTACAGGGATCTGTGCGGTAAAGTAAGGAGCTGATGGTAGGTGTGGCGCTCCACCTCAGACGCCAAAACCATCTCCTTGGTCTAGCGCTAGTGAAAAGGGGATAGACTTCCTCGCTGACTGGCTGATACCGACTTTAGGCCGCCCCGACGACTTATGTTTATTACCTACCAGTATTTTTCTCATGTTGTCGAGAATGCTCACTCAAAGGTACACAAGCACACAGTTAGACACACACAACACACACACACACACACACACACACACACACACAAAATGTCCAAGCCGTCGACGCATACATAGAGAAACAATCACACGGTCAGGCACTTACACAACACACACACACACACACACACACGTGTTTCATTCTATAGAAAACAGCATAAAATACATGTACCTGTGGTTGTAGCATGGTTAGTATATTGTTATTATTATAACACTATTAAAGTGTTATGGGTTGATTGGCGATCTGTTAATTAATTACTATTTAATTAAAACTACCCTAATTATTGATTATATTTCAGCCGAGTTGGAAATGGAACAAAACCAGCTTTCCGTCAGGGCCTATAATACTATATTATGTGGAACAGCCAGCATTAGAAGAAATCCTCATTATAGTATTATATTCGGTATCATGCAACACAACGATTGTAATACTGAGCCGGAGCATCGTTCGCATAACATACATAAACCGAAACTCTACCCCGGTATGTTATTATACATTGAGTATTTTTAAAAAATACTTACTTAGAAAGCATCATATCCACTCCACTCTAATGAGATATTTGTTTTGTTTTACGACAGTAAGGACCTCCAAAACGATTCTAAAAAATTCTTATTTAATTATTCAGACTCTTATCTTTATAGAAAATTTTTAAAATCTTACGAGTAAAATATATTTTGTTAGGATTTCATGAAATGAAATGGTGGGGGAACCTTGTAAAAAAATATTTCTCCAAATATATTTTACGAAAAACTATTTTAAACATAAATTCACCTAAAGGTGAACAAATAAGTATAATTTTTTAATACTTTAATACTGAGCCGGAGCATCGTTCCCATAGATACATTGAGACCGTGCCCCAGCGCATGTTATTATATTATTATTATATTCAAATTTCAGCTTTACTTTCGGTTTCTTACAATCATTCACCGGGTCTTTACTCAGAATCTCGGGTGAGGGAATGTAGTGATTATATTTATGTTTTTGTTGCCTTTTTGTTTTGTTTTTTTTTTTTTAAATCTCAGTGATAGTACCTTCCTAAGAAGATAAGCAGTCCCGCAAAGTGCATTTTTTGTATTTCCTTTTGGCTAGAACTGTCAGGTATTTTGTTATATGTTTATCTGTCCCTTTCTTGACCATAGCCAGGGCTGTCATCATTACTGGTACGGTGGTAATTTCATGGTCAGACATTTCGAGATCTTTGTATTATGTATATATTAATACGGTAGTTTCTTAATCTTCCAACCGTTATAATCTTGCAACACCACTGGTTAGAAATCAGACCGTCCAAATCGACCAAGACGAAATGTAACAATGTAATCTATTATGTGGTGTTGCCTCTCCGCAAATTTCTTATTTCTTATGAGTGTCGTCATCTCAGCTAAATAATGTAATATTCTGTTTTTATTATAAAGAAAGAAAGAAACGAAAAGGGTACGCTACACAGAAAAAATATAAAGACAAATATAATAAGAAAGAAAGATAGAGAGAAAAAAGTAGGAGAAAGATAGAGAGATAGGCGATAACGCTAATCTGTTTCAATCAAACATAATGAAAATAAGGAAAGAAAGAAAAAAGTGTGTGAGAGAGATAAATCAGCATTATTATGATTTTTACATATTGAACAATACAATAGCTCTTAAGTAAACATATCAAATTTTGTGATAATTAGATTATCATACGGTGATATAACTACAGGTCCTGCTAGTTATTATTATTATTATTATTATTATTATTATTATTATTATTATTATATTTGCTCCTTTTGAGTTTTCACATCAGCATTAGCTGATGTTCTTTCACTGGAGTCTGAGTAACAGCAAGTTTCCTCGGGTCTCCAGGACTCTTCTGAGTATTCTGGCAGATTGCAGCAGTGCAGTGTTCTGAATGGTTTCAATCCTTCCTCTGATTTCCAAACTTTCCAGACCCTTTTCCAATCCTTTTGGGACTGTTCCAAGTGCACCAACTATAATTGGTATCACTTTCACTTTCATATTCCATAACTTTTTCAGTTCTCTGGCAAGGTCCAGATATTTGTCCATTTTTTCATTTTCCTTTAGCTTCACCCTGTGATTAGTAGTAGTAGTAGTATGAGAGATACATTGGCTTTAGCGATTTGCCGTTATTAGTAAGTATGCTTATATTTTGAAATCTTCAAATAATATATGAAATATGTATGTTTTTATAATCGTTAGAGGGTATATAATTTCTTTCATGCATGTTTAATCGTACTTGCAGCTTGTATGCATTTGGTTATAGTAGAAAATGTCTATGTGTCCCTTGTCATAACTTTTATGTATGAGGCTATTTATTTCCTTTAAAATTTATTTCTTTGTTTGATCAACTATATAATGTTGATAAGTGTTATAAATCAACGTTTCTATACGTTATAAGTTATTTGTAGATTTGCGTTTCTAAATAGTAAGGTGAGCTATACTGATCAGTTTTTTTCTTTCTTCTTTGTCTGTCTATCTACCCCTCTCTCTCTCTCTCTCTCTCTCTCTCCTCTCTCTCTCTCTCTCTCTCTCTCTCTCATTTCTCGTCTCCTTCCTTTGCTTCTCTCCTCTCTCTCTCTTGATTGGTATCTATCTATCTATTTGCTTCGTCTATCTATCTATCTATCTAAACCTGCTTCTCCACCTCACTCAGCTTCAGTCTCAAGTATCTCTCGCAAATTATCTTCAGCTGTTATCTATGCTTTTACGTCTTTTTTTGTACGAAAATGGATGCCGGGTTAGCTCAGTCGGTAGAGCGTTCGGCTAGAAACCACAAGGTTCCTAGTTCGATACCCACCCTCGCCAACTCAGCGTATGAGTAGCACAGGGATCTGTGCGGTAAAGTAAGGAGCTGATGGCAGGTGTGGCGCTCCACCTCAGACGCTAAAATAATCTCCTTGGTCTAGCGCTATTGAAAAGGGGATAGACTCCCTCGCTGCATGGCCGATACCGACATTAGGCCGCCCCGACGACTTTACTTACTTTACTTTTATAATTAAGTAATTAAGATAAGTTGGCATTTTCATGAGAGGTTGAAAAAGTATTATTAACAGAGTGCATTAATATATTTAGAAAATGAATTCTGTTGTTAGTGTTGAGTCTGTAGTTTACTTTTTACTAATTTCATGGTTTCTTTATTTCATCAAATAAGGCATACGTCAATAAATTGGTTGAGTATTCGAAGACAATGTTTTCGAGCTTAGAAATGTAATAGAGAATATATATATATACCAATCCCTCCGCACGAGCAGGATGTGACACAGGGTCAATTTCTTAAGCGGGGTTCAACAGGTTTGAATTCAGAGTTTTCCTCCCCATAGACCGGTTACCTAACCAAGGTTAAAGAGCCCAGTCTATCCTACTATTTATCCATAGCTGGAGGATTCATTCCTTTCCCAAGGATATTAGCGCTAAGTGAAATGCAATTATCCATCCAGGATTTGAACTCGGGGCGACGAGCCCATTTCCCATGAATTTAACCATTACACCACGCGCTTCCTTGTAATAGAGAATATAGAGCTTAAAGCCACCCCCATTGTGATAAAACAATCTGTGTAAATATTATATAGGTGATTGTAGTATGTTGTACATACTGATATTAATCATCTTAGCTCGTTAGGTTTTAACTTTTGCAGTGGAAGAGAACGCATATTTATATAAATCATTTATATATATGTTGTTTTTTGTTGTTCTTTTTTTTTTTTTTTAGAAGGTCAGTGTTGTTTTTAGACGTAGGACATATTAATACGATCGTATCAAACTAATTAAATATATAGATATGGATTTTTCAACATAATCTCTTTTTGTCAATCTGTTTACCCCTTTAATCCCATATATCATGCATCATAGAGTAAAGAATGCAGACAGAGCTTCTGATAATATCAGTTATTGATTCCAATTCATGGAGATACTATCAAATATTCACTAATGTATTAATTAATGTTAAAAACTAATACACTATGTGATTTTGGTCTCTAAATAGATTACACACACACACACAACACGCACACACACACATTTACATACAGATATACACAGACACATATACGGGGGGCATGTGTGCGTGTATATAAATAATACAGTTTGCCCGCCCTGTCGACTGGGGCGTTAGAATGCACCGACTGTACCTCTGCAGAGGGGTAAGACTCCCCCAATGGGGCCACCTGTTGGCCGTGGTGGCGACCCGCGATAGAGCCCAGGTGGATGAGCAGTTCATGACATGCAATACTCCACTTTGGTCCTATCTTGGCTAGACGGGCGGTCGAGAGACCCCTCCGATCAATCGGCTGGTCACGTCAAGCCCTAACACCTATATGATTTTCCCACCCCTATTGCCCTTATGGGAAGCCCCAAATCCTTTTTATCATATGGGTGCTAGAAGGCGGTGGCTGCGGGTCTACATGTCCTGGGAATGACGTTAAACTTTATCTGATGGTGAGGTTCCAGTTTTGGAGGTTTGGGGAATGTGGAGCACCCCTTCATCACCATTGCTCCCTGGTCCACTCTGACCCGGAGTGGTAGTACCTGTTAGGGTCCTATCTATAGGTTAAATAGAAAAATGTATTAATGAAAAAATTGTATTATCCATTAAGAATTGATTTATTTCAAAACTTTATCGGCATTAAATGACCCACTGAGGCTGATATGCCGTAAAACAAAACAAACCAAACCAATACAGTTTGCTATATTTTTAAATAATGAGTACTCAGAATCAGTGATCATATATATATATATATATATATATATATATATATATATTATATATATATATACTTAAATTTCAGTCTAGTAGGAGGGTCTTCAGCTGAGTATACAGGTAGTGCGCGACATAGATAAATAAATCAATATGAAAAATAATTGGTTGACTGAACTGGATCTGAACAGACTGCGATATTTGTATAGCTGGATACAAATGAGCAAACCGAGATGTAAACTTATCAACATTCTAAGATAGATATATAGAGAGAAATAGAAAGAGGGAATACACAGGGGTTTATATCCCGCAACAGAATATTATGTTACAACATTATACAAGCAGACAGACAGACAGACAGAAAGAAAGAAAGAAAGAAAGAAAGGAAGGAAATTGCTTTCTTTTTCTTTATGTTAGTTGTAAAATTTATTTTCATAATGATATAGATTAGGGCCGGGTTAGCTCAGTCGGTTCGGCTAGAAACCACAAGGTTCCTAGTTTGATACCGGCCCTTGCCAACTCAGTGTATGAGTAGCACAGGGATCTGTGGGGCAAAGTAAGGAGCTGGTGGTAGGTGTTGCGCTCCACTTCAGATGCAATAAACAATCTCATTGGTCTAGTGCTAGTGAAAAGGGAATAGACTCCCTCGCAATGACTTTACTTACTTACTTTATAAATTATGTAGAATAAAAGATGTATTTCTTATATATATATATATATATATATATATATATATATATATATATATATATTATATATATATACATTAAATATTCAGACAATTAATACTTTTCTCATATTTTAAAACATTGGTATCTGTAAGAATAAGTCACACATTTTCAACACCTCCTCGTGTACCAATCACGTCTTGACTTTTTCGACTTCACGTGTTCCAATCACATCATGACTTTCGTTTTTTCAATATACCAATCATGTCCTGAACATTCAATTTGAACACTGATCTTGAAAATTTCTCTTGCAGTTTCATGTTAATCTTGTGAATGGACATGATAATTTCTTTTCGTCCTCAATAGCCTTTTACCTTCGAGCGATTTTCACTTAATCTTACTAATTTTAATATAACGGAAATACGTGAAAGTCTCAACTTGGGAAAATATCCTTTTTGAAAGACCAACTTAATTCTAGTATAGCATTAGCAAATTGGTATTCTATTTTAATCTAATTCCTTTAACTTTTATACCGGAAAGTTTTAAAAGTTAAAACTTGACATCGTACTTTGTATCCGATGAAATTGTTTACAATGTTATGAAATGTTTGGTGACTTTTATATCTGTTATTAGCACTATCTTATTTTGTATATTGATTACTGTTATAGGTGATATAACCTATTGACAAAAATGGAATGCGCCGACGGCTACTATAAGTACTAGGAATAATTGTGGCTTGACACGAAGCAAATGCGAGTCAGCTCGTAACTGTATTGGCCGGACGCAATTCCACTTTCTTGCTGTAAATTTATACTCCTTTTGTTCAATACATTTGTATACATTGTTACAAGTAGTTTGTCTTATTTTTGACCCTTAAAACTCCACAACAATTACTTAAATAGTATCACGTAACAGAAAAATCAATACATAATTATCTTATAGGTTGCTATTTTTGTTGGAGTTTTTGGTATATAGTTATTTACTAAGCTTAGCTCAGATGCGGCACAAGGCCAGAAGTATGGGCATCCAGTGAGAATCGAACTCACTAACAATGGTTTTCTAATCTAGCTTGCTAACCATTACACCACATGAGAGTGTTTGGTATATAAGACGTGCGTCAAAAGGTCACTTCTATTTATAGACTCGCTATAAGCACGTGACCTGGGAAAGATTACTATTGTCCAATCACTAGCAGTGCTGCTGCTGTTGTTGTTGTTGTATTATACTAGCCTGATTCTTAACCTTAGATGATTACTACTTGGATATTCGTGGACGATGGAAATGTAGTACTATACCACAGGACTTATTGACTTGCCAAAGGATACTATACCACCGGATACTTATTGACTTACTTACTTATTTACTTTAAGTCCTTTTACATCTGGTCAAGGATGGCGGCCAGATACTCCACAATTTTTTTGTTTCATTTTATTTTATTTTATTTTATTTTATTTTTGGTTTGTGTATAAATGCTAAAAAATCACCACCATGTATAATTTATAATGGACAAGAGCATTACCTTTATCAAACAAATTGCGAGGTTGTTCTATAAGATGATTAATTACACTAGGGATCATTAGAGGGCAAAACCTGGCCATTCTGACCCATGTATGCTATACATAAAGTCTTTGTTATAAAGTAAAATCTCCCGCCCACAAAGCTCAAATCAGGAGGATACACCTGACAAGCGATGATATAACATTTGCGAAAGCAGCGTATTTTTGGCACGTTTCATTTTCGAAAAGTATTGTTCACAGTGGTATGTATTTCCAAACATGTACACTATTTGCTGGCTATGGGGAATAAGGTTAAGAATAATCCAAATGGAAACATGTGGTTCTTGTAGAAATCGAGGATATGACAGGCAAGAAATCTTAGACGTCAAATCTTTCTGAACACTGAAGATCAATGAGTTCCATCTGCTGTTTTAATTCTACCTCTTCAGTCAACATCAAATGACGAAGAGAACATTTTGAAAGTTGAGTGGAGGGCCGCACCGATGTGTCTCGAGAACCACATGGTGCATGTGGGCCGCGGGTTGGGGGCATAAAGTGAGAGAAAAATGTGTATATTCAATTGCCGAAGGCGGATCAATATTTGTCACTTGACCAGCGAGATGTTATTGGGTAAGTACTTCAAAAGAAATGATAAGCGTTTGGAAAAGTTGGAATAAACAAGAATATATAATGGAATATGATAATTTGCTTTTAAAGCATTGTTATGTAAAGTATATTATTATTTATATTTTATGAAGGCAATTACAATGCGTACGTATATTTTTTGAAGGCAATTACAATGTGTGTGTGTGTGTGTGTGTGTGTGTGTGTGTGTGTGTGTGTGTGTGTGTGTGTTTTGGCACCAATTTATAATTTAAGTAGGTATTGTTAAAGGCTGCGCAATATTTCTTATTTATGATTGTCAGGTGTATTCTGGTTGTTTTCGCACATCGAAATTTAGATGATAGAGGAAATATCCATTATTTTATTACTCCAGCGCTTTAAGGGGGACCAATGGTTGTAGTGATTGTTTGATGTGAGTTTTATTGGTTTGGAATTTTTCTTTTTTTTTCTAGAACATTAAACGTTTACACCTGAAAAATCATAAAAATAATATTCTGTAGTCTTTAACAATACCTGCTTGCTTAAAATATATATATATATATATATATTATATTATATATTATATATATAATGGACTCTCCCGTCGATTATCGACGTATGAGGGTTCATACATACAATGAACTCCCACACAGGGATTTGTTTATAGTGGTGAAGGCTTGTGTTGGACCATCCACCCCTTTTGGCACAGTCGATAGGAAAGAATTGGTGCATCAAGGGTTGCCACAAACCCAATCAACGACCGACCCCAGGAATTTAGAATTCAGAGTTAACCCTCTCCTATACTGGTTACCTACCCAAGGCTGAAGAGCCCAGTCTGCCCTACTATTTAACCCATAGCTGGAGTGAGAATATATGGATTCATACCTTTCCCAAGGGTATTAGCGCTATGTGAAATGCCGAAAGCTTCGTCTAGGAATTGAACTCCAAACGACGAGTCCATTTTCCACGACTCTAACCACTAGCTCACGTGAGTGTGTGTGTCTGTGTGTGTATGGGTATATTTTTGTGTGTGAGTGAAGATTAAGAATAACAACCCTTACTTTTAGTTATGTTTATGAGGCAAATTTTTAAAATGTTTTAAATGAATTTGTTAAATGGGTATAAATTACATAAAATAATGAATAAAATATTTAAAAAATAATTTCTAAAGTATCTATACGAAACTGCTGTAATTAGTTATACAGGTCCTTGCAGGTTGGTTTAAAATCCTCCCAAAAGCGCAAATAATGTATTATTACAGACTTTTAGGCGATATAATCTACTGAACCGAGCCCCTAGTAAATAAAAAATAAATTAACTCAATATTTATAAAGTTCCAATCATTGTAACCATAAAGTAGTGTAAAACGTTCTGATATAATAAAAAAAAAGATTGTTTTTGTTCAATATAAAGAATTTTGTGTTTGTAAAAATACCATTGTTAAAAAAATTATTCATTAAAAATCAATAGAGACAGAAATTAGAATCAAGAGCACTGGGTGGTGACTGGGGGGTTAAAATCTATGAAAATTCAATGATAAAATCTTTTCTTCATTATTGCTCTAATAACTCATTTGTTAAAATGTTTCTTTATCAAAACAGTTATGGAAATATATTTCACAATGGAGCTACTTTACTTTATAAAATATCAATACCGTTTTGTCATCAAATTAACTCAAACCATATATCTGTTGCGTCATGTGTCTAGTTGGACACATGGCTCAACAGATATAAGGGTTGAGTTAATACAGTTCTACGTAACAATCATCAGTAGACTTCAGGTTCAATCCTGACTACGACCGATAATAACATAGAATACTTATAAGTTAACACTTGTACTCGGCGATGGTTAATAGAATGAGAACAATTTAATCAAATTGATTAAATAAAACTTCGAAGTTCCGTGAGGGTTCCCGTTTATGACATGAAGGCTGTCAAGTTCGTCAAGAAACAACAGCAGAAGACAAGAAGGCACATCGGACGAAAGGTTGTATATATAACAAAGAATGGAAGCGCGTGGTGTAATGGTTAAAGTCATGGGAAATGGACTCGTCGCCCCGAGTTCAAATCCTGGACGTGGTAATTGCATTTCACTTAGCGCTAATACCCTTGGGAAAGGTATGAATCCATATATTCTCCCTCCAGCTATGGATAAATAGTAGGGCAGACTGGGCTCTTTAACCTTGGTTAGGCCACCGGTCTAGGAGAAGGAAAACTCTGAATTCAAACCTGTTGAACTCCGCTTAAAAATTGACCTTGTGTCACATCCTGCTCGGGCGGAGGGGTTGGTAAATATATATATATATAATAAAGATGAGGACAACAGTCCGAAAAATCTACAAATTATCAAGCCTAATCTCAAAAATTCAGACGAACAGAAATAAAGTATTTTTAATTTTTTTTTAATGGTGTCGATAATGTGAATTATGCCGAAAAATTTAAAGCAGAAAACATATGGAAAAATATTTCAGTTATTACTCGTAGTTCCACTAGTAGGATGAGACAAGATCTTAAGTATGGGTGTACCCTCCTTGCCATGGTTCCCGTATTTGACATTAGGGGACACGAAAGGTAATTACCTCTCGTGCCTACTAGGTAGCGAGCCAGTAGCATTATATAAGAATATGTAACAGATTCAATATCCTCTCTTACCTGCTGCCTCGACAAGGAGTGTCACCGAACTAGTTGCCTTCCTGGCTACGGACAGGGGCTTTGCTCTCTCAGCAACCTCGTATCACATGAACACAATAGCATGTTTAACTTCTGAGTCTTTATAATTTCCTGATGTACTAGTTACATATGAAGAACTCATCATTGTCTCTACTAAAGACTCATTTCATTTCATATGAGGACATTTTGCGCACCCTAACTCTGTATATATATTTACCAACCCCTCCGCACGAGCTGGATGCGACACAATTTATCAAGCGGAGTTTATCAGGTTTAAATTCAGAGTTTCCTTCTCCTAGACCGTTGCCTAATCATGGTTTAAGAGCCCAGTCTGACCTACTATTTACCCATAGCTTGAAGGAGAGTAGGATTCCTACATTTCCCAAGGGTATTAGCGCTAAGTGAAATGCAATTACCACGTCCAGGATTTGAACTCGGGGCGACGCGTCCATTTCCCAAGACTTTAACCATTACACCACGCGTACACAACTCTGTATAAGCTCTTCATTGTACCTCATTATTGTGCCTGTATTCTGTTATGTGAGCTTATTCTTGCAATATAATAGTCTTGTCATTACTTCCTCGTGAATTGTCCTCAAATTTATTCTCCAACGAGAAAACGATATTCAACCAACCATCGTTCTTCTACAAGGGCATCTAGCGATGATCAAACTCATTATTCGGTAGTAATGGATCTGCGAGACTAACTTCTTAACCATTAAATCCGGATGCGAACTCATACACTTAAGATAATTATCCCCCTGGGCTCTATCCTTAAGCATCACGGGTCGCCACCCACGGTCAACAGGTGGCCCCATTGGGGGAGTCTTACCCCTCTGCAGAGGTGCAGTCGGTGCATTCTAACGCCCCAGTCGACAGGGCGACTACAATCGTTTGGGGGCGCATAAGACATGCATGACCTCAATGTTAACTTAACATTTCAATAACAGGACTGACCTTCAAACTTGATAAATTGCATGTCTTCTTTTTTTTTTACTATTTACAACTAATTTTTGATCAGCTATATAGCATTTTTACTTGTCGGAAATAGCCATGACCATGAGAATTCAGTATTCTATACAAAGGAAGTACATGTTTTTTTCTGTCCTAAAATATTCTGCAATCGGCGTTGGCTAATTTAGGAAAGAGCTTAATCTCCTGATCACAAAAGTTTTTCTCATTTTATTTTTAAAAATGTTTTTTGTTTTATTTTTTAAAGTTCAATAACATGGCGACCTTTCTGTTTGATAAATTGCATTTTTTGTTTTTGGTTATTTGTTTGGTTTTTGGTTTGTTTTTTTTTTTTGTTTTTAAAAACTTTTACAAAATCTTAAAAGAAAGCCATTGTCTGCATAGCGATTTTACCTGTCGGAAATAGCCACCCCCCATCGGAATGGAAGTGCATGTTTTGCTACCCTAAAAGATTCTGAAATCGGTGTAGGCTAATATAGGAAAGTACTACGGGATCACCTGGGATTACATAGCAAATCCAGGATCATATTTCGAGTCAACAGTTTACCTTATTCTCTTTTCGTAAAATATTTTTGTTTTATTTTCATGAAACTGTTACATCTTAAGGATCTGACCATATTTTCTGTAAACAATTTGATTCATTTGTCTGTTATTCCTCCTTGGCTACCCCACTCCATTTTTATCTTCTCACGTCAATATTATAAAACGAAAAAAAAATCCTTTCTAGAACATATTTATATATTTTTATAAACGTGTTCCTTAATTTTGCAACCGTTATCATCTTGCAACACCTCTGGTTAAAAATGAGACCATCCAAATCGTCCAAGATGAAATTCACAAATTTAAATCCTGATTATCTGGTGTTGCTTATCCACTGAATTTTTATTTCTTAGGGTGTCTTCACCTCAGCTAAATAATGGACCATTCCGTTTTTATTATAAAGAAGGGTAAAAAAAGCACATGCTATACAGAAAAATATAAGAATGAAAGAAATTAACAAAGTAGGGGAAAGATAGAGAGAGGTATGAGCGTGCGGAAGCGATAACGGTAATCTCTTTCAATCGAGCATAATGAAAAGATGAAAATAAGGAAAGAAAGAAATAAAAAGTATGAGAGAGAGTTAAATCAAGATTATTATATTTGTTACATGTTGAACTATTTGCAATAGCTCCCAAGTAAACAAGTAAACGTTATAATATAAATTATCATACTGTGATATATCCACAGGTCCGGGTAGTATAATATTAATATAATACTATATACAGATTAATTCATATTAGGTAATTCAACCCATGGCTCCCAAAAATGGCTTCCTAAATTCTTCTTCTAACCATTTCTTTTCTGAAATCATCGAAATTAATCTTTAAATTTTATAAAGTATTGCCGTTTTAATTTTATTCGCTATTAGATGCTTAAAAGTTGTAATATATTGCCTTGACTGAAAGTGATCCTGAAATATACATCCGGCCGTGGATAAAATTAACAGAGTGACTAGCAGAACATAGGTATGATAACCAACACCTAAACACTCGTTGGCAAAGAGGTGTGTCTACAAGAAAACTGCGTGGGTGTCACGGCCATGTGGAAGTTCTAAGACTATATAAAGTCTAGAATTTTGGCTGAAGGCAGTAATCACTCAGTGATCAAACTCCCGATAGCTCCTTTGTATGTGCGAACTCTCTTCGACGAGTCCCCTGCTCCAACACAAGCAAACCATAAAAATATAATCTTATTTTTATATATACGTGTTCCTCGTTGTTTGTCAAAGTCCAGCGGTGGTATACAAAATAGCGATGAAAAAAACTTTTATAAGGAATTTGAAAGGAGATTATTGGAAATTCAACAGAGAATTATCTTCCCCTGTCGCTAGGGGGAAAATCACCAACAGGAGGTTGGCGCGAGAATCAAACCAAACGTCAGTTCTCACGGAGCAGTTATCCCGGAGAGATGCGAAAATAAGCGCTTCCAGCCACCTCGCCCATAACCAGCAAACTTTCTAAGGCATTGTATCAGCAAACGTTCTAAGGCTGATACAATAGCATACTAACAGAAAGCTGAAGAACGAGAAACGACCTGACGAAGCGTCTTAACAACATTCCAACCAGCGACCAGAATACCCCTGTTATCACCACTTCTCCTCGAACAGTATTTAACCTCACAGATAAGTCTCGTAGCAAATGCCATTAAAATTTGCAACAACATTTCTGTACTTTTTGATAATACAAGTGTCTGCATTCTTTATATTCGTATTTGTTTCTTTCTTTCGCCCGAAATAGCCAACTACGGAGAATAAGGGCTCCAACGAATCCCCATAAATGATATTTGTCTCATACCCCACTTGTATGGAGTGGACACAAGGCCTCGTTTTAACGTGGACCCACCCACAAGCCGAAGCTCATGGGTTGGAAAGAACAAAACTTGCGTCGATCCCTTCGGCATTCCCCCCAAGGGGGCGCCTCAGGCACTGGGCAATAAACCCAGCCCTGTCCCCAAGGGGACAGGTATTGCCTGGAGGGATGGAATCCCGCTGAATCCCGCCTAGTCCAGGTAACTCTTAAGATCGGTGATAAGTACGTTTATCTTACAATGTTAATTTTGCATTCTAGAATTTACTTACAAGAGATTATTTTGATAAAAAATATTACGTGAAAAGTAGCCGACAGCTGAGCTGATGAGTTTCCACAATTTGAAAAAATTAAAAATCTTAGAAATGCGGGAGACAAGCATCATTCTTTAGAAAGGAAATAAAGCAGGGTTTGGTTTCCTCGGGTGAGACAGTATTACACGTGTCTAAACCTTTTCAATGTTTTGTTATTTTCTTTAGGTTTTTTTTTTTAAAACCATGCATTTTATTTTTTAAAAACCATGCATTTCTACTTTCTATTTAACTGTTAGGGCCGGGTTAGCTCAGTCGGTAGAGCGTTCGGCTAGAAAGCACAAGGTTCCTAGTTCGATAGCGGCCCTCGCCAACTCAGCGTATGAGTAGCACAGGGATCTGTGCGGTAAAGTAAGGAGCTGATGGCAGGAGTGGCGCTCCACCTCAGACGCAAAAACAATCTCCTTGGTTTAGAGCTAGTGAAAAGGGGATAGACCCCCTCGCTGATTTGCTGATACCGAGATTAGGCCGCCCCGATGACTTTACTTATTTAACTGCAAAAAGAAAGAAAAAAAAGGCTTCAAAACTTGTTTACTGGATATTGTAAATTAGCTTATTTTTATCCTCTTTATTCGTTAGGAAATTAAGTTTCAATGGGAAATAACATTATGCTTTTCAAAAAACGAACTTCAAAGACATTGATACATACATTTGTTTTAAAATGTTCATATCTGCGAAAGATATTTTTTCAAAGAGCTTTTTATATTGTCCGTAACTTGAAGTCTTGTGTTGTTTATAACAAACTGGCACACAAAAGATACATAGTTTTGTTTTCAACTTGCAAAGCCTGGTTTCGGTTGTGCAATTAACCCCCCACGTACCCGGTAGGTAAGGGTTGATATTATAATTTTGGGTAAATAGCTTTTAATGCATAATCGATATTTGTTAAGCTTAGATTAATCTCATACAAGACTAAAGATATGGGGCACTGAGTGAAGATCAGATTCACAACAGAAACTACCAGAATACGTTGTTTACTAGTGTTCACTAAATTCAATGTGGATTTTGATATAAAAACAAATGAGAAAAGCAATTTCAAATAAATGAGATTTCGATCTACTGCTTTATGATGTCATAGGTGTTTAGTATGTTTAGTTATTTTCTATGAGACGAGGGTTCGAGTGGGGTAACACTCATTGAGGTTCAAACTTTTTAAGCGACATTGATATATGATATTAGCTTGCGACTCGCTAATTGATGTTTTAGCTCATTTTGTTGCCCATTTTAATGTAATTTTACTCATTTTTATGAGTTTCTGCTCATCTTCCCCCTAATTTTTATGATGTTTTATATGTTGGAGTTTTGGGTATATAGTTATTTACTAAGCTGAGCTTAGATGTGGCACAAGGCCAGAAGTATGGGGCACCCAGTGAGAATCGAACTCACTAACAATGGTCTGCTAAGCTAGCTTGCTAACCATTACACCACGTGAGTTTTGGGTATATAGTTATTTACTAAGCTTAGCTTAGATGTGGCACAAGGCCAGAAGTATGGGGCTCCCAGTGAGAATCGAACTCACTAACAATGGTCTGCTAAGCTAGCTTGCTAACCATTACACCACGTGAGTTTTGGGTATATAAGGCGTGCGTCAGGTGGTCACTTCTAAATATAGACTCATTGACTACCACGTGACCAGGGAAGGCAACCTATTGTCCAATCACTGACGGTGCTTCTGCTGCTGCTGTTGTATTTATACTAGCTGATTCTTAACCTTAGCTCACTGCTACTTGGATCTTCGTGGACGAAGGAACGTAGTACTATACCACAGGACTTATTGACTTACCAAGGGATACTAGACCACCGGATACTTATTGATTAACTTACTTATTTGTTAGTCCCTTTAACATCTGGCCAAGTATGGCGGCTAGATACTCAACACATAACTTGTATGAACAGAGGTGATGAAATAAATGGATAGCTTTCAGCAAAATTTGAATATGTTCTTTTGCTATTTTTTTCCCTTTTTGACTTTAATGAGTAGCTATCTACCCAACCCGTTCGCCACGGATAGTATGTGACACAAGGTCGCAAGTATGGGGAATCCATCACGGGTCAAACTCACTATTCATTTGTAATTGATCTTCGAGACTAGCTTGCTAATTATTGCACTACAATTGGACACCCTTTTATGATTACAGGGTACAGGGTGTTTGAGTGGGAAGAAGCGAAAGGTTCAGAATAAGCCACAAAAAAGTAAATTTGAATTAACTCCAGAATTCACTTATTTTTTCTTTCTAACATTAAACAACAAAAAAACCACTGCTTATCTTATTATAATGGAGATTGTGGGTTTTTCTGTCTGTAACCGAAACTATATTACTATACAAGTCACAATTTCTTTGTTATTTACATCACAATCTCCATGATTTTATTTTTCATTTAAACCTCAATTATTAGTAAAATTGTTTTACATCATTAAGACTGTTAACAATATCTACATGCTAATAACATGCAATTGTATTTATATATACAACAAAATAACGGTTCACAGTGTGAATGGGAAGGCTAATTTGCATATTGATCTTAAATATTTGATTTTAATAAATATATGCTTAGTATTATTGATTTCTAATTGTTTGGTTTTATTTTAATGAATATGAGCAAAAATCTCGGGGATAAATCTTAAAAGAAATCCATTAACAAGAAGAAATAACTAATATTATTCTTTACTTCCTATTTTAACTAAATAGTTAAATTAGGAAAATTTACCAATGAAAAACGGGAGTAACGGAAAATGATGGAAGAGTTCATTTCAAAGTTGTTCTATTTTCCGATTATACCCCCTCTGTTCCAAATATTTTTATCTGAATTCTTATTCAGTTTCATTAGCCTTTCTAATTTAACATGATATTTTATTATATTAAAACTTAAATACTTGCACCCGGAGGGTGCATATATTTGCTAGTATCTATAAAGAACTACCGGTTGATTAACAAAAAATCACATTAGAATATGCAAACATTTGAGGTACGTATTTGACCAACCGATTAGAAACGGATTGAATGTGGCACAAGGTCACAAATATGAGCCATCCAACGAGGATCGAACTCGCTATTCAGTAGTAATGGATCTGAGAATAGCTTGCTAACTCCTATACCTCGATGGGATGCACTTTAGTTTAACTTAGTTGTGTCACAAAGCCACAAGTATACGGCATCCAGTTAGAATCGAACTCACTAACAATGGTTTGACAATCTAGCTTGCTAACCATTACACCACGTGAGATGTCATAGATAGGAACATTCGAGGTATGTACAAAGAATTATGAGTCTTGATTGTGTTTTCTTTAATCCAACACATTATCTGAAATATCATCCATTTCAGTGTTAATTTTAGAAGTGGGAAAAGTCAAATATCGTAGAAAGCCAATTCTGTACAGTGGCAGTAGGAAAGATGGCTTAGAAATGTGTATCGCGTTATGTTCCGCTCAATAAAAAAGAGAAATACAAAAGATACATAATATAACATTTTAAATGGATGCATATTTGCCAGAAATCTGCTAGGATGTCCCGATGTTTCAAATCTTACACCTTTAATTACACCGAATTCCAGGCCAAGTTTGAAGAATCGGTACCAAAATCCTACCTGGATTTGATTCACTGGACAATCCCGAAAATCTTAAATGTTCGAATATGTTTCGCAGACGAAAGTTACAATTATCAAGCAAATCTTGACGAATTGGTATGGTAGATTTTATTTTTATAAAATACACAATCAACTTCTATTGTTTCTCACTGCCAAATAAGTTCCCAGTTGCTCTCACATGGGCAGTAAATTATTTATGATTGATTGTCAACGTATATCAAATCACCCAGGAGGCGCGTGGTCTAATGGTTAGAGTCGTGGGAAATGGACTCGTCGACCAGAGTTCAATTCCTGGACGAAGCTGTTGGCTTTTCACATGGCGTTAATACCCATGGGAAAGGTATGAATCCAATTCTCCCTCCAGCTATGGTTAAATAGCAGGGAAGACTGGGCTCTTTAACCATGGCTAGGTAACCAGTCTAGGAGAAGGAAAACTCTGAATTCAAACTCTGCTTAAGAAATTGACCTTGTGTCGCATCCTGCTCGTGCGGAGGGGTTGGTAAATATATATATATATATATCAAATCACCAAACAGAAACCAAAATATTAAAACTGGTTAGACAATCAGGAACGGAGATTTACATATATATATATATATATATATATATATATATATATATATATATATATATATATACACGATAAAGGGAAAAACGTGCCGGGAAAAAACCTTTAATCGCAATATTGATAGTTGATACAATACACACTGTAATACTATATATATATATATATATATATATATATATATATATATATATATATATATATATATATAAACTCTACTGCTAACAAAGATTTCATTAGATCATTCTCTGGGATGTTACATTATTACTGCTAAACCAGAGCAACCATCAGAGCGGTCTAGTTTTGTATTTACAATGATGTCGCTCTTAAAGCATGGCTTACTCCAGATTTATCATAAAGGTAGACGAGCTCAGTCGGTAGAGCGTTGGGCTAGAAACATCTAGGTACCTAGTTCGATACCGGTCCTCGCCAACTCAGCGTATGAGTAGCACAGGGATCTGTGCGGTAAAGTAAGGAACTGATGGTCGGTGTGGCGCTCCACCTCAGACGCCAAAACAATCTCCTTGGTGTAGCGCAATTGAAAAGGGATAGACCCCCTCGCTGACTGGCTGATACCGACTTTAGGCCACCCCGACGACTTTACTTTACATATATATATATATATATATTGTTGTGTGTGTGTGTGTGTGTGTGTGTGTGTGTGTGTGCATTGAGTTGTAAGGGTTTCCCGTATGCTTTGCATATATGTGTTATAAAAAATGAAAAAATCAAAATACTGTTTTTAAGCATGAATATAGGTGTTCAAATAGACTAATAATTTAAAATTTCTGACTTAACAAATGTGCCCGAATTAATAGTGTAGATGATATATATATATATATATATATATATATATATATATATATATAGTGTGTGTGTGTGTGTGTGTGTGGAAATATTGCAAGGCACAATTATTTTGTTAATACTTGGCGTGGTTTAATATTTATTGTCAAAGGAAATTGTCTCTATTTCAGATCCTGGACGAGGCATGTTGCATTTCATATAGCGCTAATATCTTTGGGGAAGGTATGCATCCAAGTATTCTCATCCAGCTATGAGTAAATAGTATGGTTGACTGGGCTCTTTAACCTTGGTTAGACAACCGGTCTAGGAGAAGGAAAACTCATAATTCAAACCTGTTAAACTCCTCTTAAGAAAGTGACCATGTGTCACATTCTGCTCGTGTAGAGGGGTTTGTATATACATATACTTGGCATTAAATAAATATCTACTCAATGAGGATAAATTAATTCACTTTAAATATGCAGAAGAAATAATCGTACCATGAATTCTTAGATTCTTATATGCCAAGATCGACAATTCTTAGAGCTCAGAAGAGGATATATTCTAGATTCATCCGAAGGTGTAATGAACCAGTATTTAATACAGGAAATTCAGTTTTATCTATGGACAGTGTGATTGCACAGTTCATTTTGGAACCGATGGACACTACCCAATCTCGTTCAAATTAACGTGAGTCACTCGAAAAGTCCCTCAATGTAATAGATATTTAATTGGAAAAGTCTCCATAGTAAGGAGATAGATATCGCAAAATGTGACAAAATCAATCTAGAAATGACAGTAGTAAATTCTTCATTACACGATCATTGCAGAAAGACCAGATGATATCTACTCCAGTAACCAGTCAGGTTGCAGGAGGCAATTGAAATGCTGGAAGGCCCGTTTCATTTTGACGCCTTGATATTTTCAGTTTAAAAGTGAATCTGGAGATTATACAGGCAAGAGCATTGATTAATACGCTAGGACCACACAAAGAAATCTAATAAATATTCGGTTATGGCCATGACAGAATTAGTAGAAACGGCCATTCAAGTTCTATGAAGTTTTGGGAGCAATTTTATATCTGATTAGTGGATAGCCTTTTCAAAGAAGCATATTCTCCCCTAACCACAAAGAATCAACTTAAAGTTCAACAGCCTTTTCATGATCTACGAGGCTTTAAATCGCAGCATTTAGAAAAAGTTAAATAAAACATATGAAACATATGACTGTTTCAGTATGTGCTGAAGAACAGGATAACATAAACCGGCCATTTTGTTTTATGAAATCAAATTTCTAATAAAATAAAATTTCTAATAAAGCAACAAAATAAAATTTAATTTCTATTTTAAATTCTTTTTGGACGAAATAATTCAAATCATGAAAAGGAAGAAAAAAAAGTCTGATAATACAAGGATTTTAAAATGCATAAAATATTTCTCGTAAAATGTTTAGATCGTTAGATTAGGTGGCTTGTTTGAATCGAGTCAGGTCATTTAGATAACATGACAAACGTTGGATAGCCTTGATGTAATTTGATAACAATTCACAAGGGACTTTACAGGCAGTTCTCTGTGGGATTATTCTGTCCGTAATGAGACATTGGGACACTGAGTGTGTGTGTGACCGTTGCATTCATAGAAAAATCTGTGCAAATTGCTCAAATGATTGAGAAAGGTTTACATGCAATGAACATAGTTCTGCTACAGTTTTTGCATCGGTGTTTTGAAATTCCTCTGGACTCCGTTGAAAGTCATTCCTGTTTAGATAAGTAGAATTCAGAAAAAGGCGAAAAATAATTTGAGATTAACAGTGTGAGAAATAAGATTCCTTAGGATTCCTTGACTAACTGAAAAGATCCGACTATTCTTAATATATCGGCTAGTCATTCATAACTTCTTGTGGAGGGCTATATAGTGAGAATGGAGGTGCGTGATCTAATGGTTAGAGTCGTAGTAAATGGACTCGTCAACGCGAGTTCAATTCCTGGACGAAGCTGTTGGAATTTCACATGGCGCTAATACCCTTGGGAAAGGTATGAATCCAATTCTCCCTCCAGCTATGGGCAAATAGCAGGGCAGACTGGACTCTTTAACCATGGCTAGGTAACCAGTCTAGGAGAAGGAAAACTCTGAATTCAAACCTATTAAACTCCGCTTAAGAAATTGACCTTGTGTCGCATCCTGCTCATGCGGAGGGGTTGGTATATATATATATATATATATATAATATATATATATATATATATATATATATGGTAAGAATCTGGATCAACCATGTAGATAATTCCATTCATTTCCAATTGGCCTGTAATTTTTATATTATCCAAAGTTTAATCATCAATGAAATTAAAAAAGGCAGGCAGTATATGGGTTTGCAGAGAATATAGTGATGCAACTGATGACGATTCCACAAAATGATTTAGCAAACTGGTATAAGAAGATGAAGGGAAGCTGAGATAGATCAGTGCGATTTCAAGTGTATTGATATGAAGCGAATTAATATAATAGGGGCCTTGGTAGGTTACATTTGCCTTAATTGTTAATTGCGAGATCATTTCTTTGTAAACCTCGTATATATATATATATTATATATATATATATATATATATATATATACGAGTATAGGTCAAAGGATATGAAAACAAAACAATATGCTGTTAAAGTGAAAATATTCTATATCATGTTTTCACTTTAACACGATATTGTGTTGTTTTCATATCCTTTTATCTATACTCATAATGTTGGATTCATTTCCTTTCTATTAACAATCGTCAGGTGAAGATGTTAACATCTTCATCTGACGATTGCTATCGCATGAAACCAAAATGGTCGTGAATGTTTCTTTGTCACCAAATAAATAGATATATAAAACCTTTATATATTTATTTTATTATATTACATAACAGCTCTATTTTATATTGAGTACTCTACCAATAATACTGCGTTTGGTACACCGTTCCAGTAAAAGTTGAAACAGTGACACTCTATAGTGTATATATATATTATATATAATATATATATATATATATATATATATATATATATATAAATTGTTAGCCTGTAGTCATCTTTGGTTCATATTTGTCATTTGCACCCGAATGTTCTGGTTCTTCAATTTGTTCTTCAATTTGTCTAAAAATCATAAGCAATCAACTTTTGGATGTACTTAATAAACATACCAAACAAATTAAATTATTCTATGACCTAATAGATTATTAAAGAATCATGTGTTATCCTAATGACATTTTTGGAATCAATGGATGCCGTAACTTTTTGGTGTTGTTCGACAGTTTTGCAATTTAACAGCAGCTCTGAATAATAATATAACGATGATATTAATTAACGATGATAGAAAATCTTTTTGCATTTTGTTAACTTAAAAAAAAGACTTTGACCATAAGAATTATTCTAACCTTTGGAGTTTAGTGCTTCCCACAATATTTGTTCCCTCTTAAAAATCAGGGGATGATATATATTTCTTTTCTTTTCTTTTTAAAAAATATTTTTCGTCTAGTGCGTTACAATGTTCTAACTCACGAGACAAGATACAAGCGAACTTCTTTAATGTATTTACCTGTAATTAAATATATATAAATTCCCACAGCACAAACCGAAGAAACTTTCTTTAATTTCGAGTTTCTTGGTTTATCAGGTCATTCTAATATAAGATTAATTAAATCTCATAATTTCAATTTCCTTGTGAGTTGTCGAATGATAAAAATGTATCTTTCATCGACCAGTTTACAAATCCCGACTGAAATAAGTTTATTACTTTTTCTTATTGACCAGGAGAAAATTACTCTCGAATTTTCAAAGGTGTTAACAGTAATGTTGGTTTTTCTTTGTATAGGAGGAGACATATTAACAAATTGATTTTCCTATGCGAAATAATTTCCATATTGTGACAATGTGAAGAAAATCTTTGAATACATTTGCAAAGCGAAAGATTAAAATTCTGCTTTCGCTATTTTTTTTACTAAAGAAAAACAAACTTATTTGATGCAAATAAGCTCATACTAATGTTATACATACTTCATTTGGAAATGATGATTTTCTTCATAGGAGCAATGTAAATATTTTTTTGGAAAATACATGAAAAACTTATCGAGAAGGAAAAGTCTATTTTCTACTATACATAAACACACACACACACACACACACACACACACATATATATATATATAGAGAGAGAAATAGATATATCGTATGTGTGTGTGTGTGTGTGTGTGTGTGTGTGTATGTGTGTGTATGTATGTATAATTTAAATTGGTGACCATCGGAAAGGCTTGAATAAGAATTTGAAGTCATCTGGAGCATTGGTTGAAATCCAATGTCGATTTCTTGAATAAAATTTATATATAAAGCTTCGATTATTTGAAGTTTTTGTTTGTTTTTTTCTTTAATAACACATATATGGGCCACACGACGACCACATTATCACGCAGATTAACAATACACTTATCTGATTCCAGCTCCATTAATCAACACCTTAAAACACATTTATGCCCCCCTCTACCTACCGCAAAATTCTAACCGAAAATACACACACACTACATAAAGAAAAAAACAAACAAAAACTTCAAATAATCGAAGCTTTATACGTCAAACAAAAAAAACTACCTTAAACAAAATAAACTTTGAAATAAGTCAATATATTCTCAAATGTTTATAATTTTCCGCTATCCTCCTTCCACTATACCCCTCCCCTTCTCACAACGTGTGCCCCCTTCCAACAAAAAATCACTACTGCAACGCTCGCTCGAACCACTACCATTCCTACAACCTCCTACTACCAATGGTTATTACCTCCCACTTCTAATTCCTTGCTACTACTCGTTCTCGTTAAAAACGAGACACGAAATCATACCATCGTTTCCTACCTGAGGATGGCAAATTGTATTGCCGAAAGCGCTAGTTTTGAAACCTTTGGGGGACTGTTATACCAGCTACACCCCGACACCAGAAAGATAACCCGAAAATTGGAACGGATCAACCAAAACTTGTCCACAGGAATTGTCTGTACAGTTCAACAAAACTGGTATATATATATATATATATATATATATATTATATATATATATATATATATATATCTCAAGGCGTTTCGACAGCTCGAATTGCTTTGCTCTCTCTTGCCATCCATCCCTATTGCGCATGATCTTTTTTAAGTCCTTTAGATGGCACCCAATGTCAACACAGAATTACTGAATGCGGGTTTTTTACGCTAATGTGAACATGTGTTGGAGTCTATAGGAGAACGTCACTTATGAGATCGTCCTTATTCTCCATCAGTGCAGAGAAGAAAAACGTGATCCGGAGTTAAGTCTAGTGAGAATACGAGTTGCTGCACTGAGCTGCGCTGAAAAGATTTCATTAAAAAATTATCGTGACTAACTTCCTTTTTAGATTGGCACAAACTTGTTTAAACAGCAAGCTAAATGTCTAGACATCTATACATAAATACTTATTCTTTAACTCCATTAACTCTGCACTCGTCATTAAGTAAAGTTTTATTCAAAAGGAAATTGAACCTTCCGTCTCCATACTTATCACGCCTCATTTATTCTTCGACATTTTGTTTCAGTTATATAAAATGCAACAGAATTAATAGGGCAGTCAATAAACACATATTATATTATTGACTGTCCTATTATTTCTGCTCAACTTGTATTTATTGACAGTTTTTCAGAGGTGACTTGTCAACATTCCAGTACAAATAGGTTTAAATATACGAAAAGTAATTAATAGAAGTAGTGGAATTTATGTCTTTCTTGTCTGCACATCAGAGAAAGATGATCTGGCAGAGGCAGCAGTATCAGAGTTCAGCTATCACCACAGCAGAACTTGAATGGTTTGCATATTAATTTGAAAGAATATTTCAAAATGATTGATAGATTACGTAATGTTTCGGCAAATTTAATATTCTAATAAAGTCTCGTATAAAACTCCATCATTTACGCGAAATAGATATTTAGATAACGCATAGCACATTGCAAATCATCTGCAGGGAGATAGAATACATCTTAATTTGTTTTACTTTGAAAAATTATGTCATTTTATAATGGATATTTCCCTGTTATGTCTGTAACCTTATGCAATAACCAATATTTATCTATTGGGCGATGGAACTGAAAATCTAATCTTACTTTGTTTTATATGAAAATAAACTTGAAAATTATTAAAGTGCATTTCATACCATATTAAATGGGATGTCATGTCTTATTTTTCTTGTCATAATTTTGGTCACACATATTTTTCAGTCTAGGCAGTTTTGTAAAATCTCCGGTAGCGTAAGTTTGTCCAAAGCAGGACTTGATAATCATTAGAAATGCGATGATAATGATGAAATTCAGGCTGATTTTACACTGGTCCATTCGCAGCAACATACAAGTAATTGGTGACAGTTGGAAAAGTATGTGGATTTGCAGCTGATTTGAGCGGTCGTGTGAAAGGGCACGAGGTGAATCTCAACGCCAAACATAGTTTTATTGCTTGGCACATGTGTAGCAGGACTTGCAAGAGTAAAGTTGGCCTAGGTAGCTACATGCGTTCCATCGGGCGCTTTTTGTGGCATTGAGAAGATGGGCTACTTCTATAAAGTAACAGTTAGTATATATATATATATACATGTATATATATATATATATATAATCACACATTCAATATACACTGAACATAGTAAAGATACATAGAGTAAAGTTGGCCTAGGTAGCTACATGCGTTCCATCGGGCGCTTTTTGTGGCATTGAGGACCGGTATCGAACTACGAACCTCGTGGTTTCTAGCCGAACGCTCTACCGACTGAGCTAACCCGCCAACTGAGCGTGTGAGTAGCACAGGGATCTGTGCGGTAAAGTAAGGAGCTGATGGTAGGTGTGGCGCTCCACCGCAGATGCTAAAACAATCTTCTTGGTCTAGCGCTATTAAAAAGGGGATAGACTCCCTCGCTGATTGGTTGATACCGACATTAGGCTGCCCCGACGACTTTACTTTACTTACTTTAATTCTTAAATTTTCTACAGTAGTATGGTGTGAACTTAAATACTCCTATATCTTCCCGTGTTCGTTTTACGGCATATATATTTTCAAAACATGTGATATACAATGTAACCAGAATTGTATTTCTTTTCCTCAGTCTTTCATTAAGATTTATTTATCTATTTATTCATATATATATATATATATTGTAGTCGAATCATTGCAACACTATTTTTGTACATATTTATATAATTGTTAAATAATGTTTTATTTTTATACCCTGCTCTCGCTTTCATTTTGAAAACGTCCGTATATTCAATTAAATGTAATGCATGTTCATAATCAACAAAAGCTTTTTAAATTTGGTTTCTTCTATTCTCTTTTTCTTTTTCAGTCGTCTTTCCTTTTCCTATCAGCTCATTCATTGCTTGTAGATGGTATTTTGTCAAGTAAACACTTCTGAAATCTGCCTGTATTTGTTCTTGATTTCCAAACAGGTTGTTTATTATTCTCCCTCGTAAGTACTTTGGAGAATAGTGTATATGTGTTAGATAGGATTGTGACAGCACAGTATTATGAAGGTTTTATTGTTTCCTTTTTAGTGTAATTGAATGCCAATTTGTAGACAAAAAGATTAAGCAGCTTTTTTTTTCTTGTTGGTGTATACATTGAATACATAGCTGAGTTATTTATTTATCTATTTATCAATTTTATAAAATTCTTTCCTGTATTATGTAAAATGTATATTGCCATATGATACTCGCCTGGGATATTACGGGGTTTTATATTCATCAACACAAATACAATTTTTCATGTTGTAATATCTCGAACAATATTAATGCCTGTTGATAAGACTCTTTTACATTTTCGAAACATAAAGCTTAACATATACTTTTGGCACCTCATGTGGTGTAATGGTTAGCAAGCTAGATTAGCAGATTATTGTTAGTGAGTTCGATTCTTACTGGGTGCCCTGTACTTCTGTCCTTGCGTCACATCTAATCTAAGTTTAATAAATAACTATATCTCGAACAATATTACTGCTTGTAGATGATACTCTTTTACATTTTCGAAACATAAAGCTTAATATATACTTTTGGCACCTCATATGGTGTAATGGTTAGCAAGCTAGATTAGCAGACCATTATTAGTGAGTTCGATTCTTACTGTGTGCCCTATACTTCTTTCATTGCGCCACATATAAGCTAAGCTTAGTAAATAAATATATCTCGAACAATATTAATGCCTGTTGATGAAACTCTTTTATACTTTCGAAACGTTTCACCTCATGTGGTGTAATGTTTAGCAAGCTATATTAGAAGACCATTATTAGTGAGTTTGATTCTTACTGGGTGCTCTATACTTCTGTCCTAGCGCCACATCTAAGCTAAGCTTAGTAAATAAATATCTCGAACAATATTAATGCCTGTTGATGATACTCTTTTACATTTTCGAAACATAAAGCTTAACATATACCTTTGGCACCTCATGTGGTGTAATGGTTAGCAAGCTAGATTAGCTGACCATTGTTAGTGAGTTCGATTCTCACTGGGTACCCTTTACTTTTGATCTGGTGCCGCATCTAATCCACGCTTAGTGAATGGGTACCTCACGTGGTGTAATGGTTAGCAAGATAGTTTCGAAAATCATTGTTAATGAGTTCGATTCTCACTAGGCATCTGGCTTCTGGCATTGTGTCACATTTATGTTAAGATTAGTAAATAACTATAATTTGGTTATCTCTATTATCTTTTCAGTACATCTGATTATTTTTTTATTCGTTCTTTAAATGAAATTATTTGCTGTTTTCTTATTTTCCTGTGAATCCATTTTGTTTAAAAACTTTCCCCCCTTACTGATTGCATCATCATTCTTTTTCTCTTGATTTGAATAAACAAAACTTCTTTAATACGGTTCTTTCAATGTTGTCTCTTTTAAATCTTATCCTCACACTTTTTCGTCAAATATAAAGTTGACGATGAGTAGGTATTTTCAAAACCTTTCGCTACGTGTAGGATGTGACATAACGTCGCAAGTATGGAGCATCCAGCTAGGATCGAACCATTACATCAAAAGAAGACGCCTAAGTTGACAATGAATATTTGTTATTTTTCGTTTGTTTCGCTTACTTCTGTTAATTACCTAATTATAGTTATTAGATTTATAATCGTATCTTGTATATTGCTTTCAATATGGGAAGTTCCCGTGGCGTAATGTCTAATATGCAGGAACATGTGATCTTAGTGAACGAGTTTGAATTCCAGTCGCGCTATTACGTTTACTTCCGGACTAATACCTTTGGGAAAGGCATGAACCCCTTCATCCCCCTATTAAGTTGTATTACTGCTGTTCTACAAGGATGGCTTTGGTATTAAATAACTTACGAAGATTTATATTCCCTTAAACAAAGAAACCGAAACAGATATCTTCAATATATCCCTCAGCCTTTAATCTTCCTGTCGGTAGGGGTGCATAATAAACTGAATGTATCCACAAAAAGGTATTCCTGAGTATGCTACTATACTGCATCTTATATTGAGTCTCCAGTTCTGGAAATCTGGGGAGTATGGAGTACCCCTTCATTGGTATTTCCATACCAGAAGTGGTAGGACCAGTTAGAGTACCACATATGGATGAAAAGAAATGCGTAAAAGAATTTGTATTCTATAGGAAGGTGTTAAAACACTCTTAAGAAACAAATACACAAGGAAGGAAAATATAAACAAACAATAAACACGATCATCTAACCACTGGACATAAAACAACCCTAAAGGGGTTGTCATGTCGTTAAAATTGATCAATAAATCAATCAATCAACCGATACCTTTATGTAAAATCTAGTAAGGTTCCTTTGAAGTTGTTTTGAAGGATATAGTAAGACACTCTACCATTATATTTGTTATTATTATATCTATGTCTTCAAACCTCATACTGAGCTTTCAAATTGGTTTGGAATATTTTATCCTAGTAAGAATCGAGATGTTTGTTAAACCATGTATAGTTCAGAAACAAATCAATCTTTGTATATATGTATATGCTTACCTACCTTCAGAAAAATAGATCTATCCAAATAATGCTTTATAAGGACCTTATGTGAAATCCCACGAAACCTTTTAAACCCAAATTACAAGCACGCGCCGATATATTCGTTTCTTTTCGCTGATCATAGATTTTTTGTTCATTGTACCTTTCAAATGGTGCCCCTTCGTGCGTTAACGTTGCAAAAACGTTGAAAAGACTTCCTGTCTGCTGGTCTTTCCCTGCTTTTGTTCTTCAGGTGGTGGAATAAATGATCCCACATTTTCTTTCCTTTGATGATTCTTGACTTTTCCACTTGAATTGATTTATCTTAATTTTTACTCCGAGCACTGAATCTGTTTTCTTCCACGGAGAAAGATCTGTCAAATTAACTCTACAGAGATGAAGTGAGTATTTTATTTCTCGATAAGCTTATATGTTTAAAAGATGAGATAAATAAAGAAATAATACATATGGCATGTGTTTTATTTGTTTTCTAGGTTTTTATTTGTTTTGTTTTGTATGTTTTTCAATGCTGATGTGCACAGATGAATTCGATGTGTCATTCAAGAAAGTTGACAGTATCCAAAAATAGAATGAGACATTAAAACTGCAGATAAATAAAGAACTCCAATGTTTTCATATACATGAATCTGTTTTAGATAAAGCGGATATAAAGTATACAATAAGCTGTTTGTTTATCGTTGGATCGACCACAATTAGTTGATTTTAATATCAATTTACACCAAAACCTTATATAAAGTTTTTATAATGAGAAAGAAAACGTAAGGATATTCATGCAATATAGCTGACAGTACAAGACGGACAAAACAAGTTTCATAATATCGTTCTAAAAATGGATATTTTGTCACATACGAAGTAGAATCAGTACATTCACAACGTAACATGCTGTTGTATTTTTTACAGTGTACTCTTTTAGATATGAAATTCAAAATTGAATTAAGTCTTCAGAGTAGGAAACAGATTATATCGAAAAATAAATACTTTCTGAGTAAAATAAAACAAAATTAATCATTAGACTAAGGACTTAATGATTTACCTACAATTAAACATTCAGAATATCGGACAGCGTCATATTTTGCAATATCAATCAGAGCGGCGAAGTTCAAGAATTAGGTATCTGCAAAGATTTCCAGACCTCTCTTTTAAGAATATAAAGAGTGAATACCCAGTATGAGGCTGATTGTCCCCAAAAGTAATGGTTTTTTTTACACACATTTATTATTATATAGTCATTAAGACTGAATACCCAGTACAAGGCTGATTGTCCCAGAAAATAATGGATTTTTTTACACACATTTATTGTTATATAGTCATTAAGACTCTGGTGAAAAATAAAAATTAATTATACATCTTACATCTAGCTTTGCTCGTGTGTAATATATAGGGTGGTTTATTGATTCATTAATTCGTTCATTTTACCGGCATATACACCAGTCTAGGGTTATTTCCTACCTAGAGATTAAGGAATCGAATTCATTGTATGTTTATATTTTCATTTCATGCGTATCTGTTATCATGAGTTTTTTTGCACCCAGTTATGATATCAAGTGTTCCTATCTAATACAAATAATTTGTCCACGGTTATTTTGCTTTAAGTGAATAATAATAATAATAATAATAATAATAATAATAATAATAATAATAATAATAATAATAATAATAATAATAATAATAATAATAATCAAACTATATCAAAGCGAAAATTGATAAGACCCAATAAAATAGTAAATGTAGACTTTGGGTCGGGAAGGTGATCCACTGGGAATTATGCAAAAAATTTAATTTTGACCATACAACAAAATGGTATATGCATAAACCAGAATCTGTTCTTGAGAACGAAACACATACAATTCTCTGGGACTTTGAAATAAAAACGGACCACCTTATCCCAGCAAGAAGACCAGACCTAATGTTGATAAGCAAAATAGAAAGAAATTGCCAACTGGTAGATTTTGCAGTTCCAGCAGATAACAGGGTAAAGCTAAAGGAAAAATGAAAAAATGGACAAATATCTGAACCTTGCAAGAGAAGTGAAAAAGTTATGGAATATGAAAGTGAAAGTGATACCAATTGTAGTTGGTGCACTTGGAACAGTCCCAAAAGGATTGGAAAAGGGTTTGGAAAGTTTGGAAATAAGAGGAAGGATTGAAACAATTCAGAACACTGCACTGCTCCAATATGCCAGAATACTCAGAAGAGTCTTGGAGACCTGAAGAGACTTGCTGTCAATCAGACTCCAGTGAAAGACCATCAGCTAATGCTGATGTGAAAATTCAGAAGGAGTAAATAATAATAAGCATAGGTAAGCAATTATAGCTTTCAGTAACTATTCTTAATACAAATGGTTTCCAGGTAAATGTTATTCACTCTAAGACTTATAATTTTCAAACATTTGTCCAGAGTGAACCTGCGAATAATGGTAATAAAGAGGTACTCAACACTAGAACTTGAGCTTCACGTTAGGATGCAGTTTAATACAATTCCTTTTTTAGAGAATTGTTCTTACCCTTCTGCAGAGGATACAATCAGCGTATCACGTATATGAATGTGGGAGAGGTAAATATATATATATATATATATATATATATATATATATATATATATATATATATATATATATATATATATATTATATTGGTTAAGAGGTTGATTTAGAAGGTTATCACAATGCAGATGTAAAGAAAAAATATAATACGGTAACAATGGTGTTGTGTGTTAACCCGTATATATATATATATATATATATATATATATATATATATATATATATATATATATATATATATATATATATATATTATATATATATATATATATATATATATATATATATATATATATATATATATATTTATTTATATATATATATATATATATTATTTATTTATACATATATAGGTGTGTGTGTGTGTGTGTGTGTGTGTGTGTGTGTGTGTGTAAAAGATAAAAAAATTCGAAGTTTTTACATATTTAGATAAACTTCTATATTCACTCTTCTTCCAGACTTAATAACAATAAAATTTAAAAAAATGAAATAAAAAGTTCTGATTAAGGGAACCACTTAACGTTGGCGTTCCGGTCAGGGAGATAATTAGTTTTGCTTCGAAATAAATATTAAATCTATTTATATATACATGTATATATTTATATATATATATATATATTTATATATACTAGCAAATATATGCACCCTCCGGGTGCAAGTATTTAAGTTTTAATGTAATAGAATAGTATATTATATTAGAAAGGCTAATGAAACTAAATAAGAATGCAGATAAAATGAATTGAAACAAAGGGGTGTATAATCGAAAAATAGAACAACTGAAACTTGCACTTCTATCACTCCCGTCTTTCATTACTAAATTTTCCTAATTTAATAACTTAGTTAAAATAGGAAGTAAAGAATAAAATCAGAATTATTTCTTCTCGTTAATCGATTTCTTTTAAGATTTATTGAAGAGATTTTTTATCATATTCATTGAGATAAAACCATACGATTAAAAATCAATAATACTAAGCACATATTTATTAAAATCAAATCTTTAATTTCAATATGCAAATTAGTCTTCCTATTCACAGTGTAAACTGCTATTTTAGTGTATATATAAATACAATTGCATATTATTCATTTGTAGATATGATTAAAAGTATTAATAATGTAAAACGATTTTATTAGAAATTGAGGTTTAAATAGAAATAAAATCATGGAGAATGTGACGTAAATAACAAAGGGAATTGTGACTTGAATAGTAATATAGTTTCGGTTACAGACAGAAAAGCACACAATCCCCATTATAATAAGTTATATATATATGTGTGTGTGTGTGTGTGTGTGTGTCTGTCTGTCTGTTTGTCTGTGTGCGTGCCAATGTAATACTATAGATGACAGTAATATTCACACCAGAGTATCATAGACACAGTGATGTATGTACAGGGGAAATATAGACTACGCCCGAAAATAATTGTCGAGATGATTAGATGAATCAGGCGATAATTTCTTCTAAAAATGTCAATATGTATATAGCAGCATTTAAGATTGTTAAATGAGTACAAACATTTATTTCCAGTTGAATTTTAATGATTTAATTTTAATCGATTTTTTTTTAAATTTTAAATATTATAGCTGCTTGCGTTTTAAAGACAGAGAAAAATGTAATCTTTTTTTTATCTATTTGAATTTCTGAGAAGAACTATTCCATGATTATCCAATAATAACTTTATACTATTTTATATCGTTCCGTGTTGCTTTTGATAATATCCGTAGAATATACAAATTGTCCGAGCACCAGGATCAGAGAAACAACAATGAAGTTAAAGTAAAAATGAAAAAAATAAATAATAAAGAACAATTGTATTTTGATGCATGATGGTACAATAAGAAGAGACAAGTTTAAATATGTGTGATTAATTTTTGCAGAGACTAAATAAGTCTACCCTAAAATGTGCGTGAGAAAAAAAAGATGATTTTTTTGCAGTAGCGTTCTTGACTTGAAACGGTCTGTCAATTCATATCATTTGGAATCAGCAGAGGAGTATTTATTATCACTTTAAATAGCTTCACAAAAAAGACCTGTCTAGTAGAGTAAATCATGTACACGCGTACATACAACCTAAAACACGGGATAGATAGATAGATAGAACAGAATATAATGAGATAGATTGATAGAAAAGAATGAGATAGATAGATATATATATATATATAGATAGATAGATAAATAGACATATATATATATATATATATATATATATATATATATATATATATATATATATAGAGAGAGAGAGAGAGAGAGAGAGAGAGAGAGAGAGAGAGAGATGAAACAAAATATAATTAAATAGACTGATAGAAAAGAATGAGATAAATAGATAGATAGATAGATAGATAGACAGACAAACAGACATATAGATAGATAGATAGATAGATAGATAGATAGAACAGAATATAATGAGATAGATTGATAGAAAAGAACGATATATATATATATATATATATATATATATATATATATATATATATATATATAGATAGATAGATAGATAGATAGATAGATAGATAAACAGACATATATATATATATATATATATATTATATATATATATATATATAGAGAGAGAGAGAGAGAGAGAGAGAGAGAGAGAGATAAAACAGAATATAATTAAATAGACTGATAGAAAAGAATGAGATAAATAGATAGATAGATAGACAGACAAACAGACATATAGATAGATAGATAGATAGATAGATAGATAGATAGATAGATAGATAAACATACAAACAAACAGATAGATAGATAGATAGATAGATAGATAGATAGAACATTCAGATATTGTAGATTTTGAAATGTAAATATTTAGACTATACTGCTTTCTGCAATTACCCGATATGGATACAGATAAACATTAAACTGTTGACCAACTTTTATTTCTGAGGGATTTTACCAGCCAGGTATATAATATGGGTTGCTCTTGTATAATGTTACTGGACATGTATAATGTTCCATATACACTGTTCAAGACCCTTGTTTTCTGCATATTTTATTATGAATTAACAATGATTCACAAGTGTTTATTTTCGTAGACGTTTCACGTCACACATTGTTTTACAAGATCGCTAAATGTCACTTTTAAATATCTCTCGCGTTGAGAAAGCAGCGAAACCAAGCGGCAAACAGTTGAACTAAAACTGCTACGTTTCCATTACTGATTTATATAAAAGCTCTAAAATCAAGAGTCAATATGCAATGAGGGTCAGAGTTGAAACCAACGAGATCCATCATGTTATAAAAGGATAATCGACGTTTGGATAAAATAGAAAGAGAGAGAGAAAGGGAGAGAGAGAGAGAGAGAGAGAGAGAGAGAGAGGGAGAGAGGGGGTAGGAGGGAGAAAAGAAGTGCAATGCATGAAACAAGAAAATGACCGTTCATCATGCCGGATATTCCGGCTCTATTTACATTTTACTAAATTGAATTATTTATCCACAAATGAATCAGAATCCCCTGCGTGCCCGGATTTTGCTTCGGCAAAATATTGCATTCGTAAAATAAAGCTCCAACGTGGATTAATATCAGGATTTATGAGCACCGCATCTAAAAATGACCAGTGAGGTAATTATTTGTCCGACATTTATATAAATGTCGAAACCTAGTCCGTATTATAGACATAGGGGGATAGATATGTGTTTACGCATGATGAACTAAACACAGTTACAAATATATACACACATACAAATATATATATACACATATACAAATATATATATATATGTATATATGTGTGTGTGTGTGTGTGTGTATGTGTGTGTGTGTGTGTGGTTTCAGTACTTCCCGGGAAAGGCGTGATTATTCAGATTTTCCAAATGTACCTGAATATGTTAGCGAATCTGGGTACCTATACTGGATTTTCAATAGAAACCTTTGTTAGGTGTGTAGCTCAGTCGGTAGAGTGTTCGGCTAGAAACCACAAGGTTCCTAGTTCGATACCGGCCTTCGCCAACTCAGCGTATGAGTAGCACAGGTATATGTACGGTAAAGTAAGGAGCTGATGGTAGGTGTAGCGCTCTACCTCAGACGCAAAAACAATCTCCTTGGACTAGCGCTATTGAAAAGGGGTTAGGCTAGAAACCATAAGGTTCCTAGTTCGATACCGGCCCTCACCAATTTAGCGCAATTGAAAAGGGGATAGACTCCCTCGCTGATTGGCTGATACCGACTTTAGGCTGCCCCGTCGACTTTACCTTACTTTACTATCAATAGCTGTTTAAGTCATAACTCCTTTTCTATCCAGCCTTTTTAAATTCACAGTGAATAAACCAGGGAAATTTGAGATCGAAGTGTATCGAACTTATTAAACAAACCTATGCATAAAAATTGCAACCCTCCTGTTTTATAACTCAAACACAAGCACATATAAATAGAAGTCATCAAAATTATTAGGAAATTATAACCAAGGGAACATATTCTAATTTCTTTTCTTTTTTTTTACTATGACGACGACTGTGTTATTTTCTTTTTTATTCTAATTAATTAAATTTTCATTTTATTCCCCTTTAAAGTATTCTACGCTTAAAGTATTTTCGGCGTAAATTGCTAAAAACTCGAGTTTTCCCTTTTTAATTGAATTAAATTTAAATAAGTAATGTTATTTCACAAAAATGCTTGTAATTTTATTTTGGATTCCCTTAAATATTTCCCGTATATATATCTACCAACCCCTCCGCACAAGCAGGATGTGATACAAGGTCAATTTCTTAAGCAGAGTTCAACAGGTTTGAATTCAGAGTTTTCCTTCTCCTAGACTGGTTACCTAACCATGGTTAAAGAACCCAGTCTGTCCTGCTATTTTACCCATAATTGGAGGGAGAGTAGGATTCATACCTTTCCCAAGGGTATTAGCGCTAAGTGAAATGCAATTACCACGTCCAGGAATTGAACTCGGGGCGACGAGTCCATTTTCCCATGATTTTAACCATTACACAACGCGCTTCCAATTTCCCGTATATGTTACACAATAAAAATATTATCCTATTTTTTTTAGATAATTCCTCTGAATATTCACATCAAAATATACAGCGACATTATTAGATCCATTTTTTAGTATAAACTGGTTAATTATTTTCTTTTATATATTAAGAGTATTTGTTAAAAAGAATTAGATTACACAGTTGTAGTAAGATAGAAGGCGATAGAGAAAGAGATTGAGATGAATAAATGAAGGAAAACTCATCTATATTGCTCTGTCCGTTCACACCTGAAACAATGTACACAAGCTCTCCCTACGGAGCATCCTCATCACTGCAGAAGAACTCCGTATTGAATGATGTTCAACACCCCACCCACCAAAAAATATATATACATATATATATGTATGTGAGTGTCACTGTGTGTCTCTCTGTGTGTGTGCGCGCGTGTGTGCGTGTGTGTTCATAGAAGAATAAAAGGGATAAGATAAATAACAATAATTATTTTAAGTTATATATTCTTTGATTGTTATCAACTAGTTACGACATTCGGAGAAAAGGGTTTTATCGGGAAAATGTTTTTAGAATGTTTTTAATGTTTTCTAAAGAGCTGTTATGACCCACGAATCCTCTGTTTAAATTATCTTCAATTGCTTTTTTCATATGAATATATCTCTGTGGAGAAGGCTTTTGGCTAATGAGATTTTCATTAGGCTTCGGTATTATACGTTTTAAATTGGCCGTGGGCAACCATAGACTGATTTAGTTGTTTATTTATTTTGTTTAGGTGTTTGTAAATTACACATTTTATTACCTGGCAAGTTTCATATTAAATCCATACGGCATTTAGGTTTTCAGTTATTTCATCCCCTTGTCTTCTCTTCTTTTAATTACTGATTTTAGATTCATCTCATTTTCAAATCTTTCTATGAGGGTGAATTTACCATTTCTGTTAAAATTGTAATGATTTTAGGTGTTCTCAGCATAGATGGTTCTTAATATTACATGGCTGAAAAAATTAAGTGGATTTTATTGTGGACTTCTTATGGATTACTTTACTATTTAGTATGGTGTTGTTGTCTATCATCTATCTGAGGTTATTTGGTTCACGATAGGTCAGTATGCCGCCCTGTCGGCTGGGGCGTTAGAATGCACCGACTGCACCTCTGCAGAGGGGTAAGACTCCTCCAATGGGGCCACCTGTTGGCCGTGGGTGGCGACCCGTGATGCTTAAAGATAGAACCCAGGTGGATGAGCAGTTCATGACTCGCAATACACCACTTTGACCCTATCTTGGGCGGTTGGAGAGGCCCCCTCCGATCAATCGGCTGGCCACGTCAACCCCTAGCACCAATATGATTGCCCCAACTCTATTGCCCTTATGGCAAGCCCCAACCATTTTTTATCATGTGGGTGCTAGAAGGCGGTGGCTGCGAGTCTACATGTCCTGGGAATGACGTTAAACTCTATCTGATGGTGAAGTTTCAGTTTTGGAGGTTTGGGGAATGTGGAGCACCCCTTCATCACTATTGCTCCCTGGTCCACTCTGACCCGCAGTGGTAGTACCTATTAGGGTCCCATCTATGGGTTAAATAGAAAAATGTATTTATAAAAAAATGTATAATCCATTAAAAATTGATTTATTTCAAAACTTTATCGGCATTAAATAACCCATTGAGGTTGATATGCCGTAAACCAAAACAAAACAAAACAAACATAGGTAAGTATACCTCGTTCTTGAAAAATATTTTTTAAGATAGGATTTATCTTTTTTAAATTTCAAAGGTTTTTGATAATTTGACCCAGTGGTTGGCACAGTGTTAAGCAGATAGTAACAATTAGTGTAATGCTGTGATTGAGGATATTGAATTAGTATTGGTTTGAGAAACGATATAAGTAATCAGAGCCGACCTATTTAGAGATATTAATCATAATTTACACACATTCATGCACCCCACCCACACACACATATATATATATATATATATATATATATATATATATATATATGTATATACACATACATACATACATACATACATATATATATATATATAATATATATATATATATATATATAATATATATATGCATCTTCAGTTCTTTATTAATTCATAATTTTAATCCATTGATTTGTGTTGTAATTCTCAAGTGATCGCATGATATTTTATGTGGATGAATACTTTGTTGAATTCAATGGTTTTCAATGGAATATAAATCATTTCTTTTTTAGTTTGCGATTTAAATACGCGTTTATCGGATTGATTTATATTTCATATTTATATGATTTCTTTCTGTGTGAATGTTTGTAATCATGAATTAGCGCGCATTTATGTCAAGGTAATAAATAGAAGAAAACATGAGCACACCGTAAAATATATCTGTTAAAAATAACAACGTTTAATTGTTTAAGAATGAATCCGTTTCATCAAACTCTGTTTACACATTTTGATCCTTTTACTAAACTGTCAGCATATCGAACAAAAATAAAATATAAGGCAAAAAAGGGACAATTGATTATCAAATATATTCTTTAATAATTTCCGGACTTGTTCTACTTTTTCAAAGATTCTTAATTAACTTATCTATCAATCATTGAAAATCAGATTTACTATAGAATTAACAGATATGTAATCTTATCTTATTTTATTCTTTACATTTTTAAGTAATAACCTTTTTTAATTGGTTTCTATATCGTTAATTGTAATTTAATATCATGTTCTGACCGGCTGTCAATGAGCATATTAAGTGATTCTATTCAAAACGAACTCTTTAAGTGAATCAATTTAACAAGCCTCTTCATAAATTATATAATTTGTAATTTAAATCATGTCATATCTGTTTGTATGTGATATATTCTGCTAAAATTATGTTTCAATCTTTGATACTATTAATAATATCGGTTTTCTCATTTTTAAACATTTTCCTCTCTTTCATATTCCTGAAAAGTACTCATAACATTTGTGAAAAATATTAAACAGGGAATTGTTTCAATATTTAACGAGGGATTACTGTGATCTGCAAATGAAGGATGATGTTAACATAAGAAATTCTGTTAATAATCATTTGGCCTAAAGGAAATGTTGTTTCAAATATTATTAATACTAGCAAATATATGCACCCTCCGGGTGCAAGTATTTAAGTTTTAATCTAATAAAATAACATTAAATGAGAAAGGCTAATGAAACTGAATAAGAATGCAGATAAAAAAATTTGGAACAGAGGGGGTATGATTGAAAAATAGAACAACTTTGAAACTAACTCTTCCATCATTTTTCATTACTCCCGTCTTTCATTGGTAAATTTTCCTAATTTAACTATTTAGTTAAAATGGGAACTAAGGAATAGAATTACAGTTATTTCTTCTTGTTAATGGATTTCTTTTAAGATTTATCCCCGAGATTTTTGCTTATATTCATTAAGATGAAAACAAACAATTAGAAATCAATAATACTAAGCATATATTTATTAAAATCAAATTTTTAAGATCAATATGCAAATTAGCCTTCCCGTTCACACTGTGAACCGTTATTTTGTTGTATATATAAATACAATTGCATGTTATAAGTATGTAGATATGATCAACAGTATTAATAATGTAAAACAATTTTATTAATAATTGAGGTTTAAATAAAAATAAAATCCTGGAGAATGTGATGTAAATAACTAAGGGAATTGTGACTTGTATAGTAATATAGTTTCGGTTACAGACAAACAAACGCACAAACTTCATTATAATAAGATTTACTGTAACTAGTTTAGGCATGCACTTTACTATAACAGCCGTACATTATATGAGAATAAAGCTAAATTAGCAATCAAATGGTACTTTGAAGCAGGGTTGACAAACAGGATTCTAGGAGTCTTTCTAGTATTACTAAGCCTAATTTCTACTGATTTAAAGCGATAAATGTCGGACACCACCGAACACCCGATACAGTATTAGTGGTCTGCATGACTACATTGCAATTTTTGATTTACAGTGTGTCCCCCACCTATATATATATATATATATATATATATATATATATAGATAGAGAGAGAGAGAGAGAGAGAGAGAGAGAGAGAGAGAGAGAGAGAGAGAGAGATTGTTGCTTTTTGATTTCTGGTTCATTATCCGTATTTATTATCAGAATTGTCCAATGATCCTTCTTGACAAGTGTACACTCAATTTAATCAGCCGACACCAGCGACGTTTCAAATATAATTAAAACTGTGTTCAATACAGTAATAAAAAGGGCCCCTTTCTCTCTCTCTCTCTCTCTCTCTCTCTCTCTCTCTCTCTCTCTCTCTCTCTCTCTCTCTCTCTCTCTCTCTCTCTCTCTCTCTTCTAATATGTAATTTTAGACGGGAAAATCGTATTGATTTCAAGATTGTTTCATGATTAATCAATTAATTGCGTTCCTGTTTGTCTCCGGGGTAACATTTAATTCCCTTTGTAAATATATCTAATAACAATACCGAAAAGATATAATAACACATTCTATTTGTTTTATTTAACAAATGAATCCCTTAAAAATCTGGAAATTGCTTAGTAGAAATAATTTAACATTAGTCATACAGTCATTTAGATATTTTCCAGATACGAGTTAAACCAACAGTAAATAAAAATATAGCATTGTTTTCTTCAATCCATAAATCTGTAATCTTTGATCCATAAATTTTTAATCCTGATGTTCACTTCTATTATTCTTTATTTAGCAATTAATTAAAAACCTACAAAAGAGTTCGCTTAGGCTGCCTTCGTCGATTTAATAATTTACCCAATTGTTACGTAATTGTTTTTTTTTTTTGTAGGTAAATCTTTTAAAGAGTTTCCATTCATGTAATTACTGATAATTATTTCAATCCCTATCCTCGAGATATATGCATCATCACTTACTATGAATAGCTTTTGCGTAAACAATAATGAAAACCCCGACTTAATAAAGAAACAAAAACTAGAAAACAAATAACCAAGGGAGACATCGTCTGTAATCTGAAGAGCAACCAAAATTGAAATCACTGGTTTTCTTTCACTAATTAAACAATGTACGTAAAACAACAGTAAAAACTACACCCGTTCGTAAGATTCAAGTTATTTTGTCACTGCTCCAATCTTGTGAGTTAGATTTATGGTGAATACTCAAGGCAGAATTTTATTTTTGTGATGGTTTGGTTAGGTTTGTTTTACGGCATATCAACCCCAGTGGGTCATTTAATGCCGATAAAGTTTTGAATTAAATCAATTCTTAATGGATAATACAATATTTTATAAATACATTTTTCTATTTAACCCATAAATTACTTACTATGAATCTGAGTTAATACTGAATAACTTTGTAAGTAGAAGCCAACTATTTTCTATATTTTAAATTGTAGCTTACCTGATTTGTTTGTTTCATTGGTTGGTTGGATTTTTATGGCATGTCGATCTATTGGGTCATTTAATCCGATGATCGTTTTGCTTTATTAGCAATTAAGTCAACAACAGACCAATCTCTGTCTAAAAGTATACATAACTCTCTTATTCCCCTCTATATGCCAGTTAAGAGGAGAGGAAGAGCTCACAGCATGTAATAGTTTTATTACTAAAAAATCAGCAGTCACACCTCCACCCCTAACTCTCGGTAGATTCGCCCCTTCCCTTTGATCCAGACCACAGAGAATACATTTTGCTTTGTTTTAATAAAACAAAACAAAAGTTCTTTTTATGCTCAACTAAAATTGAAATCATGCTTTAAAATAGATTTTTAAATTACTTTAATTATTAATTTATAGAGTCAAATTCGGAATACATGTCTGATTTAACATGATTATTAAACTTACTTTAATTTTTACGGCATTTGGTCATTTAATCCGAAGATGGTTTTGTTTTATTTATTCTTGATGGATACTTAATTTCTTTTAACTCAATTTTTTAAACACAGTTTTAACTCTTGTTTTTCGATTTAACCCATAGATAGGATCCTAACAGGTACTACCCCTCCAGAGTGGACCTGGGATTAATTAGGATGAAGAGGTACTCCACATTCAATACAGAGCTCCAGAATTTGAACTTCACCATAGAGTTTAACGTCATTCCCAAGACTCTAAGACCCTCAGACACTGAGTTCTATCACATATATGATAAAAAAAGGTTGGTAGTTTGCCTAAGGGTTTCCGTAATCATATAGGTGCTAGGGCTTGACGTGACCAGCCGATTGATTAGAGGGGTCTCTCCGACCGCCCGTCTAGTCTAAGTAATGGCCTAAGTGGATTGTTGCATATCACTGACTGCTTAGTTACCAGGGTTCCATTGTTGAGCATCACGGGTCGCCAAGTGCAGCCAGCAGGTAGCTCCATTGGAGGGACCTTACCCCTCTGTAGATATGCAGTCGGAGTATTCTAAAGCCCTAATCTCATCAATGGGCTTTCTGTTTTACGGAATATCACCCATTTTCCGGTCATTTTATAGCGAATCAGGTCATTTTGATAAACATAGGACTAAAGTTTGCTTACAGAACCTGCTGTCGATTAAGTGGTCACATAATTAAGTATTGAACAGGTTCGTAGCTGCTGGTCGTATTTTATGTTGCTATAAACCCTTTTTGATCCATAAATCTTTAATCATGATGTTCACTTATATTATTCTTTATTTAGCAATTAATTAAAAACCTACAAAAGAGTTCGCTTAGACTGCCTTCGTCGATTTAATAATTTGCCCAATTGTTACGTAATTGTTTTTCTTTTTGTAGGTAAATCTTTTAAAGAGTTTCCATTCATGTAATTACTAATAATTATTTCAATCCCCATCCTCGAGATATATGCATCATCACTTACTATGAATAGCTTTTGCGTAAACAATAATGAAAACCCCGACTTAATAAAGAAACAAAAACTAGGAAACAAGTAACCAAGGGAGACATCGTCTGTAATCTGAAGAGCAACCAAAATTGAAATCACTGATTTTCTTTCACTAATTAAACAATGTACGTAAAACAACAGTAGAAAATACACCCGTTCGTAAGATTCAAGTTGTTTTGTCACTGCTCCAATCTTGTGAGTTAGATTTATGGTGAATACTCAAGGCAGAATTTTATTTTTGTGATGGTTTGGTTTGTTTTGTTTTACGGCATATCAACCCCAGTGGGTCATTTAATGCCAATAAAGTTTTGAAATAAATCAATTCTTAATGGATAATACAATTTTTTTATAAATACATTTTTCTATTTAACCCATAGATGGGACCCTAACAGGTACTACCACTCCGAGTCAGAGTGGACCAGGGAGCAATGGTGATGAATGGGGTGCTCCACATTCCCCAAACCTCCAAAACTGGAACCTCACCATCAGATAGAGTTTAACGTCATTCCCAGGACATGTAGACCCGCAGTCACCGCCTTCTAGCACCCATATGATAAAAAGGGGTTGGGGCTTGCCATAAGGGCAATAGGGTTGGGAAAATCATATAGGTGCTAGGGCTTGACGTGACCAGCCGATTGATCGGAGGGGGCCTCTCCGACCGCCCGTCTAGCCCAAGATAGGGCCAAAGTGGGCAGAATTTTATTAAAATCACTTAGATGAGTAATAGTTAAATAGTTTATTGCTTACATATTATGAATTACAGTTGCAAAAGTATGTGTATCTGTCCATCCTCTCAGCCACAGTTAGGATGTGACACAAGGTCAATTATTTAGCGGAATACTGATGGTTTTCCCTTCTTCTGGACCGTTTGCTGTATCATTTTCAAAGAGCCCAGTTTATTTACCCACAACTGGAGGGGGTGATATGTTAATGATTTTTCCAAGACGATTAGCACAAATTCTGAGACAAACAAACAGCCTCGTCTAAAATGTGAACTCGAGTTGCAGATTCTATTTCCTATGGAGATAATAGTCACGCCAAATGTCCAATAGAAATATATGCATTTGTTGTATACCCTTTCTTTCCTTTCTTACTTCTATTATTCTTCTGCTCATCTTTGGTATCTTACGTTCTTCTTCCAGCGTCTGGACCTAGTCTTGGGGACTTGGTGTCTGGTCTTCTATTTCTCTGTTCTTGCTGGTTGGTCATTAGGTCAGTCTTAATATTTTCGGTCTAATAAACCATTAGAAGTGAGTAGGATTATCTGTAGGAACCCATTACATCAGCTATTTTCCACAACTAAGCAGAACTAAATAACTAACTATTTAATACGTAATGCTTATTCTGATACAAAATCACTGTAGAGGAATATCCAATCCGGATTTGCTACACAAATAACTTGGTGAGCAATTTTAGCTAGCTAATCATCAACTCAGACATATTGTTGTATACCCTTTCTTTACTTCTATTCTTCTTCTGCTCATCTTTGGTATCTTATGTTCTTCTTCTAACGTCTGGACTTCGTCTTGCTGGTTGGTCGTCCTTGATTCATTTCTTGTTGCCAAGACATTCATCAACCACAAAACCATATTATTCATTTAAATCTTTATTTACTTAACTAAACATATTCATCTAACTAACATAGCGCGCGTATGCAGGTAAGCTCCGCTAAGGCCTTATCTGCCTGACGTCCAAGATGAAACTGAAGAGCCAACCAGGTCCCACGTGACTTCATGTATTTCGCGGGCTTTCTGTAATATTTCATGGAAAGTCCCGCGCGTGATATGAAAAGGGGCCATCCCTTCAGAAATACAGGGGGTTGACAATAATCTATGCATAGATAATGTAACACATTTTCTAATTTGTATAAATTATTGAGGTATACATAGTGTATTGCTTGCAGAGCTAACTAATTACCAAATTGTATTTAGTAGTAGTAGTAGGTAGCTGTCCAGCGTTTTTTCGGCAAGAGCCAGCAGTTAGTCTTGGTGGTTCACTCTTGTTGGTGTACATATTGCGCAATGGAAAACAGGCAAAGTTTGTTTAGGATGCACAAGGGTTTGTCAGTTGTTTGTGTGTCCCTCTCCGCCACTGAGAATGTGCTGAGCTGGCAAAGAGGGTCTAGGAACAGATCAGCATCTTGGTGGTTGCAGTGACTTGCCGAGAGTATTTCAAGGTGTATACATCCGCCCTAACAGGTGGTCACACATCTTGCTTTGTCAGGGTTTGTCTCCCACGTAATAATGAGCTAGAAAGAAGTACGACGTACCCTCTCAAATCTAGAAAAAAAACTTTACCTAAAATCTAAACGGACACTAACATGATATTTCATATTTCAAATATTATATAATTATGAATAATAGAATAAAATTAAAATGACGATAACATTTATTGAATCATTTACGTAATAACACAATTTTAATAATAACGGTTTTGTCTTATTTTGAATTCAAAATAAATAGCGTTAAACCTTAAAAACAGATTTTTCGTTTGAATTAGAATTACGATGAATATTTACGTTAAAGACTGTTAGACTAAGAAATACGGTAGAAAAATCCGTTTTACTGAGCTTCGAAAAAGCATATCTTACCTCCATGAAGAAATGCTCAGTTTTATTTAGATAGCATCTATAATAGTCCAATACTAATCTAACTGACAACCACGCATGATGGAATTCTTATTCTCGTAGGAAAATGGATTTGACGAGCCGGATTTAAATTGTTAACGAGGCTTTTTTTTCATTTCCCAGTGCACTAATAAAGGTATTAATCCTTCTCCTCTTCACCATCTAAGGGTAAAATATTAGAGCTAATTTGGTTACTTAGCTTTGTCTAGGAGAAGAAAAAAAAAACTGAATTCGAAATATTTTTAATTTATATGTCTTTTTAATAGTTGCAACATATTTTCGGTAAAAATGTAACTTAATTTTATAAGATTTATGCTGAATATTTTATTTAATACAATGTTTTAGGGGAAGTTCCTGTCAATTGAGTTGATGAATACTCTTCCTACTTTGGTTTTTATAGCGCTGTTGAATAAGGATGGAAGGCAGATGATATTTGTTTTCTATTATTATTTTTTATACGTTTCTTCTCCTTGTTTTGCATTGATTTATGAAAGTTTTTTTTAGTTTATCTGCTATTTTTATTAGCTTTACATGGTGTTTTTCGATGTTTTTAAGATCTATCAAGAACTGAAGATGATATATAATCTTTTTGAAATGCACATTGTTACTTAGCTAAGTGCAGCCATGGGATGATTCTTTCATATTGCATAGTGTGCTATTTGGTTTCCTATATGAATAAACCCCAAGAATAGATAATTGTCATAATTATTGTACGAACGCATAACGGGATGTAATAATAACGTTATGGTTTAGTGAGCTTCCCAAGTTTCTCCTCTTCGAAATAATCAGAGTTGATTTTAATTTTCTTTTCTATAGATGTATCAAACCAACTATTTTCAAGTGGATCACGTTCCTGACCAAATTAGAACCAACGGACCCATTGAAATTGCCCAAATAAGAAAGACAAATGGGTTTTCTGGTGTGTACTACTTTTCAAGAATTCATCGTAAAATGAGAGTTTTCCTGTTTTCATACCAACACACATAGACACACAGACACACAGAGACAAACATCCGCACACACACACACACACAAGCACACTCACACACACAGGTGTCCTAGGTATGACGTTACACAATATCTAGTGTTAGGTTCCAAATCTAGACCTCTGGGGAGAGTGGAGTACAAGTTTCTTTCCATTACTGTCAGGTATACTCTGAACTAGAGTGGTTTTACCTATTAGGGTCCCATCTTTGGTTACATAGATCAAAAATCCGTTTTAAAAAAATGTGTTAAAAATAAAAATTCTGAATACCCCCAAAATGTTGATGAAATGCCGTGAAAAAAACCAACCAACCACCACCAACACACACACACACACACACACACACACACACACACACATATATATATATATATAATATATATATATATATATATATATATATATATATATATAATGAATATTTGCCTTGTTGGCAAGTTTTGTTAAAAATGATAGATAAGAATTTGATGTTTATCTTTTTATTTTTATTTTCCTTTGGGGAAACGATATGTCCCACGTTTAAAATCTGTCTAAAGTGTCCGTCTGAGTACGGGTACTTTCGACCATTTTCAGCCATTCGCAAGTGCTCCTTGTTGTAGAGTTTTGGGTTTATTCTGTGTTCAATGATCTTTTAAATTAGGGGTGGCGTTACTGCTGGCCCGAGGTGTAGATTTAACAGCCCAGAATCATGTGACCTTAGAACCGCAATGACGTGGTTGTTTTACTTATATCAAATGCATTTTAAGATACCCACTCCCAAGTTAAAGAGATTGTGTTTAATGCAGGCTATATATATTAATAAGTATTAAGTATCGCGTCTAATTCTTAGTGTTGTTTTCTGCAATTAATGCTCTATAATAATAGAAAGCAGAGAAATGAATTATGAGCGGTTTTGTTACAATTTAATATTGATTTGGAGAAGCTAAATGAGTTCTAAACACAATGACTTTGGTAAGCTTTTAGTATCGGTTCAAGTGTCAAAGTGAGCCACTTTGCTAGGTGGTGTTGTGTAGACCCAAGCATTGATAGAATAGGTCTAAGAGACACATTTCTTGTGAATTTTGGGGTAATCCATATATATATTTACCAACCCCTCCGCACGAGCAGGATGTGACACAAGGTCAATTTCTTAAGCGGAGTTCAACAGGTTTTGAATTCAGAGTTTTCCTTCTCCTAGACCGGTTGCCTAACCAAGGTTAAAGAGCCCAGTCTGCCCTACTATTTATCCATAGCTGGAGGGAGAGTAGGATTCATACTTTTCCCAAGGGTATTAGCGCTAAGTGAAATGCAATTACCAAGTCCAGGATTTGAACTCAGGGCGACGAGTCCATTTCCCATGACTTTAACCATTACACCACGCGCTTCCTACTTGGGTAATCCATATAGTTGTCGTCATTGGAATCCGATAGTACGGGTCTTTTCATTGACTCTCTTTAAGTATTGGGTCATCTTTAACAAAATTCTGTAGTTTCTTCTGGATACGTTGTTCATGCAAAAAAGTTTTATCAAATTCTTCAACATTTGCTAGAGTGACGAATTTGGTGGTATCATTGAGAATGTCCTAAATTTTGTTTATGTAATCGAAGTGATTCTGTTTAGAATCACTATGTCAGGTTTAGAAATTGTAAATGAGTTGTTCTGTCGGAGTGCCCTGATGTCGGTGAAGTGTTGGAGATGTAGGTAAAAATATGATTTAGCAACACCACAACAACAATGTCAGAAAGGCGGGTCTTAAGAGAGACTAGTTCCTCTGGGGATTTGGCTGTATGTTTTGCAAGGTGAGCAATCAATATTTCGAACTCCGAAAATACAGCTACTCTATTGATTTTTTTTAGGTGGGGTGCAAAATTCGAGTCCGTGTTTGAGAACGAATTATTCAGTCTCAGTCAAAGAGTAATTGGATACTTTGTTGATATGCTAATGTTACATAATTATTAGATTCCTAATATTTATGTACAGTAGTGTAGAAATCAAAATGGCTGTTATAAGTTGCAGTCGGTGGCCTTGAAGGATGAGTGACAAGGCTTGACCTGTCCTGAACCTTCTGGTGGATACCGTGAGAATCGGTGGAGAAGACCCTCTTCTGGTTTAGATTAGAAATAGATTTTTAGTCAGATCGGCCAAAAACCACGACAGTGGTAAGTCGTGTTATGCACGCGGCCGGCTCAGTCTGCGCAGGTAGTCTGGTGGGGATTTCAGAATAAAATATGATCTAAGTTAAATCGAAGTCTTGTGTTATTATCTAAAAGCTACCAATGACACAGGGCTTCTGATAAAGAGAAATCCCCAATGGAATACCAGACACGAAGTCCCCAAGACGAAGTCCAGACGCCAGAACAGACGCTAGAAGAGACGAACAGAAGAATTGAAGTAATAAAGGAAAGAGAGTATACAACACTAACTAGAAACTGAAGATTCTGTGCCGTATCGCTTGCTGATGATTCGGGATAATGAATCCTTGTGCTTTGAGTTGATTTTATTTTTACTTTTACGGTCCAACGTAGCAATATATCGTCAAAACCGAATTTTGTCCAAGAAAAAAAAGGAATTCACGATTAAGCCGTCATTACTATTGGTATTTATGCGTAAGTTGTAAAAGTTTCTTCATTTTCTTTTTTTTTTTTTTGCATTTAATATTGTATATAGTAGACATTCATTTTTCTTATAGAGTGGCTTGATCAATGCAAGATCTTTTTTTTTACCTGGGGATTTTAATGGGACATCCTGTGAGGGTCAAACTCATGATTCAGTTATAAATTATTACTGAACCGTGAGTTGGATGACCAAAGGATGCCCCATGGACCTGCGAGACTAACATAAAAAAACACTCTACCCAGACAACGCCGGTTAGCCGCTTTTAATTATGTTATGTAGGAGAAAATACAATGACATATTAGTGTTTTTCTCTCAAAAAGAACAAACTAATATTTTAATATTATATGGGAGAGTATAGTAATATAATTTTGTGTTATTATGTAGGATATAAAAACCTTTTCTATTTGAAGACTATGCGAGAAGCAATGAATTTTGGAATAACTCGCTGGGTAATACATTTTTCTGCACGTATTTTGCCTTGTAACATGGTGTTGCCAGATCTCATTTGGTAATTATTATTATTATTATTATTATTATTATTATTATTATTCTCTCTCTCTCTCTCTCTCTCTCTCTTCTCTCTCTCTCTCTCTCTCTCTCTCTCTCTCTTCTCTCTCTCTCTCTCTCTCTCTCTCTCTCTCTCTCTCTCTCGTCATTTTTTCTGTCGCCCTTTTGGTTTATTTTACGATTTTTCTGAAGATACGTAAAATAAAATTGACCATATGTTGCGTCCTGCTCGTGCAGAAGAGCCAGATATATATAATATATATATATTATATATATATATATATATATATATATATATATATATACACATATACACACACATACATACATACACATACACACACATACACATATATATATATAATAATAATAATAATACATACATACATACATACATACATACATATATACGTACAATTAGTTATGAAATATATCGGATTTTACGAAGTGTTCGTATGAACTAAATATAGTATGGATGTTTCCATGGACACTGACAAACCGTTATCATTAATAAACACAGCGCCATTGGACATAAGTGTACTTAATTATTTCATGATAAAATTTAGGTATTGCTTCAGTATTTCTCTTTTGTCCTGCATCTCAAACTCGCTTTTTGTCAATAATATTGCAAACATCTCTGACCTCGTTCTCAGTGCTTCAGCGATCATAGACTCGACTGTTACATTTGCTAGAAGATTTGCTAGCATTAAAAACTGCCAATTTGGTATATTTAACATCATGTTTGTATGGAAATGAATATATTATTCATTCTGTTTATTTTTGTTTTATATAAAAACCTCATGCTCTGTAATTTACATGTAATAATAGCAACGGGCATGAAGTCTATATAAATCAAACCATTGTAATTTGAAACATGATAAAACCGGTTTATTGTGAGCACGATCAGAGGAGAAAAGCACTTGAAACCACATCAATCTGGGTATATGCAAACAACAATCGAGAAAGCGGATTTGACCAACTCATTGATGGAAAATAAATTACCCAGCTTTTATTATAATCGATTTTGTGTTTCCGTACCGCTTTCAAGATTAGGTTGGATGATCAGGAAGTCCTGTCTGTTGCTGGGAGCCGTTCATGGTGATAATTGCAACAAGTACTTTGTACTTTACCCCCCTTATGTTTGTTATTTTTAATTACTCACTGGATCGATTGTATTTTGCAGATTTATCGGAAACATCGTACACATTGTTACATGAGGTCGAATTTCCACTAATAGGCAAAACAAGTGACGCGTATAAAAACATTTTTTATTTATTTTGGGTTTTATCAAATGGAGAAAAAAAAACAAAACAATTATAAGTTATTATAAAAGAATTATCAGAAATAAAAACAGGAAATTATATCGGAAGAATATCGAATATAAATATAAGAGGTGTTATTCAATATTGTGGGGAAATAAACTCTCAAATATCATTATGAATGAAGGAATATTGATAGAAAATAAGGTTATTAATGACTTTGTAGAAATCAGATATGAATTTTCTCTGTTCCATAAAAGTGTACCCTCCCCTAATTCAGTAAAAATGAGCTGGGTGATTCAGACGCTGTCTTCAGTTATATCATCACATGTAAATAGAAAATTTCAGAATTCAGTGAACATTTCTTGATAATTGTATAATTTGAAAAACTAGAAAGAAATGAAGGTTATATTCTTTCCCAATGGATTGAATAGACACAGAATCAATTGTCTAAATATTTTAGATGATCCTTGATATGTATTATTATCTTTAGTTTTTTTTTTACAGTTCTCCGCATCTTTATCATGATATATAAAAAAAACATTGATAGTGATAAACATTGGAGAAGAAGACGTCTAAAAGAAGCAGTGCATATGTTGGGCTATAGTGGCCACTTGAGTAGAACAAGTATAGAGATAAACACAATATGACGCCCTGTCGGCCGGGGCGTTAGAATGCACCGACTGCACCTCTGCAGAGGGGTAAGACTCCCCCAATTGGGCCACCTGTTGGCCGTGGGTGGCGACCCGTGATGCTTAAGGATGGAGCCCAGGTGGATGAGCAGTTCATGACATGCAATACTCCACTTTGGCCCTATCTTGGGCTAGACGGGTGGTCGGAGAGGCCCCCTCCGATCAATCGGCTGGTCACATCAAGCCCTAGCACCTATATGATTTTCCCAACCCTATTGCCCTTATGGCAAGCCCCAACCCCTTTTTATCATATGGGTGCTAGAAGGCGGTGTCTGCAGGTCCACATGTCCTGGGAATGACGTTAAACTCTATCTGATGGTGAGGTTCCAGTTTTGGAGGTTTGGGGAATGTGGAGCACCCCATTCATCACCATTGCTCCCTGGTCCACTCTGACCCGGAGTGGTATTACCTGTTAGGGTCCCATCTATGGGTTCATTAGAAAAATGCATTAAATGACCCACTGAGGTTGATATGCCGTAAAACAAACCAAACCAAACCAAACACAATATGAGAACGAATAATTAAAAAAGCTAGATTAAATAGTTTTTTAAGTGAATTACTTTAAAATTCAAAATATCTTAAAATAACTTATACCATTGCATTTATCGCTTCGAATTTCCAAGAAATGACAATAAACAATATAGATTTATTTTTTCCTGTTTCTTTTTTTTTTTTTTTTGTAACTGATCGTGAAGCTTCTCGTGACGCTTCTTGGGTGTATAGGCGTGCAAAAACAATGACGTCATAATTTGGATAAGATCTTCATAAGTTCTAAAAACTATTCAAAATTATTTCCAAAGTTGAATCATTAATATGCTCGGATCGATCAGGGGCACCTGAAGAAGACCGGATGATACAACGTTGTGATTTATACATCACGATACAGATGAGGACAACAAATCGAAAAAGCAAAATAATATCTAGAAGCAGGCTTAAAATTTTAGACACCAACATGTTTTTTTTTAGTTCCTTACGTTGTATAATCTTCAAGTTTTAATTCATTTCTTTGTGTCTTCGCCAATCGTACACAAAACTATTTATTACTTAGGTGTACTGTGTACAGTATCGAAATAAATGTAAGGGACTTTTTACATGAAGTGTATTTTTACTAAGCTAATTTTGTCATCAACTCTCGAGTTAGATACCACATTCTTTTTTACTCTAACGAAGATTACATTTTTTTTTATTTGTGGTTTGTTGGGCCAGCCCATTTCATTGCATTGAGTCTTTTTTAACATACGTTGCGTTTTTAGTTTTGATCAAAACCATTAACTGAGTCCGCTGCTGGCACTAAAGGCTCACCGTGTATCCATTATTTCCCGCCGCGAATTTTGATCAGAAACCCACATAAGAAGTACGAAAGCGATGCAAAAATAATGGATTCTAACAATAGGCGCCTAAGTTGGATAGAATAAATAGATCAAAACACAGTAATAAAAGAATAGCTTAGTCGGCCACAGACCCAAACCTACATCGCGCACAAATATATATATATATATATATATATATATATATATATATATATATATAATATATATATATATATATTAAAGCAGGAGAACTTAGATGCTTAAATGTTAATGTTAGATTTGGCCCTACATCTAATACAAGGAAATAACGGTTTCATCATAGACTGGAACCAATTTACGCATCTCTTTTCTAAGATAATTAAAACTATCTTCCAGGACAAAAAGTTATTTGCGAAAAGAAAAAGATGAATCATTTTGCATCGCTCCAAAGCAGAACGCAATTAAACATCTTCGTTTTAGATTTATATTTGCTTCACTATAAAACAAAAACAAAAATAATAAATACATAAATGAAAAAAAGGGAAAGATATTTCTTTTATATCATCTCGCCTTATAATGAATCTAAGAAATAATTCACGCACCTCGTCTTTTTATCGCTTTGCGAAAAATTAGTGTTAAGATATTTTTCATTAAATCGCTTTGCCTAGCAGCATGATATGACAAAATGGAAAAAATTGTAAATCATTAACTGATTTGCTATTATGAATTGCATTTCAATATTTGAAAGTTATCCCTTTGAAGGCAGCAATCTCAATGTTTTTTTTCCGATATTTGAAGCATTAAAAATAAAAATGCGTATGATATTTGTGAACGCTTTTTAACTATCACGAAGTCATCCACAGACACCGTGTTTCGACATTTCTCGTCTCATCAGTGTTGCTAGACACAGTAACTACTTCGGACCTGGAACGAAACACGACTGAATTTTCATCAGCCCGGTTCCATAACTTCTCGGCCGTTGACAGCTGCCATTAAGGAGCGGTGTTTTAACTAATAAATGCATACAATGGTGTATATATTTTACGATCAACAGAGAGATCAAATCTGTAAACAACAGACGATCATTGCTTTATTATGCTGGCGGAGAAAGTCAATTGAAATCACTCCTAGAGAGCTCTACCGGGTTTTGGGAGCATATACGTCATCAACAGACACCGTGTTTTGAAGTTTCATGTCTCATCAGTGTGGCTAGACACAGCAACTACTTCTGACCAGGAGCGAAACACGACTGACTTAGCTCATTAGCCCTGTTCCTTAACCTCTCGGCCGTCGACATTTGTCATTAAGGAGCGGTGTTTTAACTGATAAATACATACACTGGTGTATATATTTTACAATCACCAGAGCGATCAATATATATATATATATACATACATATATATATATTATTTTTTAAATGTTTTTTTTTAAAGTTGGACGTTATTACGAAGCATTAAAAATATATAAATGAATGAACTCGATATTATGGAGTATTGGATTCACTTATTTTTTTATTATTTTTTGTCATAAATTTTCAGGTTCGTTAGATACCCTTTATCAAATGAATGTTATTACTGTTTAACGGCTTCCTTGTCTCTGTTGTTATCGACAGTGGCAGCGTCTGTGAAATATTTATAATAACGGAGAATTCCGATGTCTGCGTTCAATCCCTTCACGTGTGTTTGTAATTTTAGAATCCATTTAGTTTCTGATTGTTTTCTAGATTGCGTTGTTGGAAATGCGTGTTCTAATAAAATGCATTTGAGGTGTGTAAGGTTGTGTGATAAGGCTGTGTGATATAATACATATATATATACATATATATACATATATATATATATATATATATATATATATATATATATATATATAAATCATGTCGCATGACCTTCTGCACTAGGATGTTTTGTGTAATAGAAGGCAAGTGACCGTACAACTGTTTTCTTGTAGGATGCTGCTTCATTGATTTGTTTAAGGCAATACATAACATCCTCGTGCAGCTACCATCTAGTTTATTCTCCAAGCGCTGCGTTAGGGTCCATGTAGTGCTGCCGTACAGTAGCAATGATGCGGCTATGGATATGTATATATTAGAAATATGGACTTCTCAAGTCCGTTATATAAAATTTCATGTGGAATTTATAATCATCAGCCGAAAAGTAACATCTTACGACGTGAAAAATAATTCATACTATAAATATGGTTCGTTAGCCACTTTTCTCACATTTCCGTCGGTAGAGCGTTCGGCTAGAAACCACAAGGTTCCTAGTTCGATACCAGCCCTCGCCAACTCAGCGTATGAGTAGCACAGGGATCTGTGCGGTAAGTAAGGAGCTGATTGTAGGCGTGGCGCTCCACCTCAGATGCAAAAAAAAACAATCTCCTTGGACTAGAGCTAGGGAAAAGGGGTTAGGCTAGAAACCACAAGGTTCCTAGTTCGATACCGGCCATTACCAACTCAGCATATGAGCAGTACAGAGATCTGTGCTGTAAAGTAAGGAGCTGATTGTAGGAGTGGTGCTCCACTTCAGATGCCAAAAAAAAAAAACAATATCCTTGGACTAGCGCTAGTGAAAAGGGGTTAGGCTAGAAACCACAAGGTTCCTAGTTCGATACCGGCCCTCGCCAGCTCAGCGTATGAGTAGCACAGGGATCTGTGTGATAAAGTTAGGAGCTGGTGGTAAGTGTGGCGTTCCACCTCAGATGCAAAAAAAACAATCTCCTTGGTCTAGCGCTAGTGAAAAGGGGATAGACTCCCTGGCTGATAGACTGATACCGACTTTAGGCCACCCCGACGACTTTACTTACTTTATATCTGGCATAATATAATTCAGCAGGTTCTTATGAAGCAGGTAAAAAATATTATATGCATTAGATAAACAGACTGAGATTTATAGATAGATAGTTCGATAGATTTATAGATAGATAGACTAAATCAAATGCAAATAGCCAGACACCAAATTTAAGGTTTCCAAATTTAAGGTTTTCCAAATCTCTATGATAACAAAAAAAAAAAAATGAAAAGATAAAAGAAACTTTCAAGAAAAAATAGATTTAATATTTATTTCGAAGCAAAACTAATTATCTCCCTTTACCGGAACGCCAACGTTAAGTTGTTCCCTTAACCAGAACTTTTTATTTCATTTTTTTTATTTAAATCTGGAAGAAGAGTGAATATAAAAGTTTACCTAAATATGTAAAAACTTCTAATTTTTTTTATCTTCACATACACACACACACACACACACACACATATATATATATATATATATATATGTGTGTGTGTGTGTGTGTGTGTGTGTGTGAGTGTGTGTGTGTGTGTGTGTGTGTGTGTGTGTTCACGTCTTAGATCACAGGATTATAAAAAGTAAATTTTCTGTTTGTTTAAACATGAAAGGATAGCGAAACTATGGATTCAAATAGGCTAACACCCAAAACATACAGCTGACTTACCAGTTTCGTTTGGATTAATCGTGTAAATGATGCTCGTCTAAGGAGATTTACACAGTAACTGTTATTCGTTGACTTCTGGTTTAGAAAGTATGGTAGTTAATTTTTATTTGATGTAAAAGAAAAATATCGTTAATGGATTTTTAATTAGAAACTGACTTGAAAATGATCTACAAGGGAGACCTAATAAATGGTCTTATGATATATTAACTAAATGAAGTTTAGTAGTATCTAAAGAGATGGTTGTGGCATTTTCGTAAAAGATTGGATAATTCTTAAATTGTTATGAGTTGTAAAAAAGTAAAGTCGTCGGGGCGGCCTAAAGTCGGTATCAGCTAATCAGCGAGGGAGTCTATCTTCTTTTCACTTCCAAGGAGATTATGTTAGCGTCTGAGGTGGACCGCCACACCTACCGTCAGCTCCTTACTTTACCGCACAGATCCCTGTGCTACTCATACGCTGAGTTGGCGAGGACCGGTATCGAACTAGGAACCTTGTGGTTTCTAGCCGAACGCTCTACCAACTGAGCTAACCCGGCCACATTTTTGTACGTTGAGGTATCAGAGGGGGTAGATATTGGTGTAATGTTATTTCTAGACGTTATTTGAGGGTATTGTGAGTGGTTAGTGTCTTTTTTTTGGGGGGGGGATGAGAGGTTTATTTGGGTGTATCTTAAACGTTAAATTATCCTGGCAAGTCGAATAGATCGAAAGGTAGTCAGACAGTAGACGTCCATTCTGTTAGTGTAGCGAAGACATAACGTCAAAGGGGCTAGGTAACTGACAGTTTCTCTCCTATGCTATTTTCCTTATTATATATAGTATGGAACAACACATTTCTTAAAGTAAATGATGTATTATATTTTGATGTATTATATTTTATATATATATTATAAAGAGTCGGTATTAAATGGCCCACGGGGTTGATATGCCATTAAACAAAACAAACCAAAACCAACCTAAGATACGATTTTAAAAAATTCAATTAATTTATCAGTGATTAAAATCTAGATGTTTTATGAGAAAATAGATATGAGAGGCTTATCTGGTTTATATATATATATATATATATATATATATATATATATATATATATATATATAATATATATATATAAACAGGGTCAGGCAAAATGATCTGACACATCGCGCTTTCATTGTGGAAACGTTTATCAACATCATTTTGTATGGATGCATTTGAAGATCATTGTGAAGAATTCTTCGCAAACTTCTTTCGGAAAGTCTAAGAGCCTGGACGCGTTTAAATGTGGAACGGAGTGGAGACTGTTGAACTGAAGCTTATACCGCTGCCACATTTTCTGGAGTTCTGGCGGTGCGAGATCGGCCGGTTGATTTTCGTTTCAATGCAGATCCAGTAGCTCTGAAGTTGGTAACCCATAACAAGATCGTGTTTCGAGCTGGTACGGGATCATGTCTACCAAGATTGAAGTGCAAACGGAACGCTCTTTGTGTTGCAGTTACAGATTTGTTTGTTTTGATAAACGTTTCCACAATGAAAGCGCGATACTCACCAGTCCAATTCATGGCAGCAACTGAAAAAGAAACGAAAAACAATGGCATTATAAAGAAACAAAACAAAATGGCATCAAAAATGAAAAAAATGACATTATATGTACTTTTCGAAAATAAAAACACTTTTTTGTTTCTTTACTTTATTTGCATTTTATTTAACCTACAAATGTGTCAGATCATTTTGCCTGACCCTGTATAATATATATATATATATATATATATATATATATATATATATATATATATATATATATATATAAATCATAAAGTATTCCAGATCTATAATCTCTCATATCCCTACTTTTCTTTTATTAGCTATACAAAATAACCAATTATATCATACTATACGTAGTCCATTACAAGCAACACTTCAGTTTGACCTTTACTTAATGTTTATCTGATCTGGCTTCTGATATCACTGTATAAAAATATTACGATTATTAGCTAGCGAAAGCCCTTGATTATAAGTGTTAAGAGAACATCGTTGCATTTCAAAAACCCAATAATTCAGCATAAAGAAAAATAAACTTATGCAAATTTACTACACATCCAATTTTTACTTGAGTAAATGAAAAAGCAATATAAATGTATATTTAACGTAATCCTTTTATTAAAGATAGCTGAGAATTTGGGTTTCTTTGTTATATCCTCCATTGCAGGACTCCTTTGATAGAAAAGTATGTGCGATGATACAAGGTAAACGTTCTCGAATATTCAATAATACAAATGATTAGTGAGAGAATACCTAAAGTTATATAACTGATTTAACTGTCTTTTTCAAGTTTCCATATTATGCAATATTCCTTCATTGAAAAGGATAGCTCATGCGGAGATATTCGCAACAGAACATATATTCTTCTTAAAATATTCTTCTTAAGGCTCATAAGTTTGGGATGACAGCCAAATTTTTTGTTATGTGTAGTTCTTTACATGATATTATAATTTGTTGAATTTTTGAATAGTATCCACACCATTGTAGTTTTTTATCACAACTGATCAGCCCATCTGGGCTTTTGTCTATCTCGTAGGTATCATACAATCAGTGCTAACTAGTTAATATAGACTTATTATATTAGTAGATTTAACTTACCAGTTCTTTGGTCTGGGATTGGAGTTTGGTTTTCATCTCTCTTTCATTGACTTCGGACAAAAAAAAAGAAGAGAGAAAATCTCGGGATGGATTTGTTTCTGCAAATGACAACGCATTGCACTGAAATAAAGAATCAGAGTAGATTGACATAATTGTCGCAGCAACCGTGCAAACATCCTCCTCACGCGTACATGTGTGGATGCTTTGTGTTAATATGATCATATGTCACATAATATCCACAATGGAATATAGATAAATATGGGTTGAGTCCTATATATATATATGTGGAGAAAAGTAGACAAACACGGGATGTTGTGGAAACTTTATGTTTATTGTCGACGGTGCAACGTTTATTAGACCATCTTCAGGACTTGAATATAGTTCTTACTCCAATGATGGAAATTCTCAAAATGCTGAAAGCGGAAGGTCGTCAGTAGGGGGAAGTGTAGTTGGGGGTGGTTAGTGGATTCTTCTTCTCACTGGAATGGGGAGTGCCGAAATGGTGAATGGTGGTACCACAGGTGTTAGATTGTGGGGATTGGTTAGCTAAATATGTGTATGTGTGTGTGTGTCTGTTTAATTGTTTTTTGTTTATGTGTGATTGGGAACTGGATTTGTCGTTAAGTTATATATGTGGGGCCTTACTACCAAGTTTTGGATAAATCTCATATATATATATATATATATATATATATATATATATATATATATATATGAGATTTATCCAAAACTTGGTAGTAAGGGATGATTCTATATGTGATTTCTAAGATACACTGTATTAATATTGTATGATCCAGTATGTATAAATACAGTGAATCTTTAAATCATTGAAGAGAGTTCAATGTATAATAAACTTTTTAGATTATATACAGAGCAATATTTATCATATAAAGGAAGGAAAACTCAACACCGTTATTCCATAATAAATTTATTTCGACCAAAATTGGGGCCTATATACATCTAAGTTGATTTAATATAGCTCCCCAAAATCCAGGTAGGTAAGTGGCGGTAATTATTCTAATCAGAACCTTTTTGATATGAAAATATTAAAATTGTTCTAGTTCATATTGAGATCTCAATCTATAATAATTGTAGAATTATATACAGAGAAATACATTTAACAAATACCAAACTTACATGACAGTCATATTAACAGTTATGAATTAAAATATATATATATATATATATATATATATATTGTGTGTGTGTGTGTGTGTGTGTGTGTGTGTGTGTGTGTATATATATTATATATATATATATATATATATATATATATAATCGTAATTTCTAAAATGTATTAAATCTTTGAGATTTCAAAATAAACCATGGATTTTCATGGTCACAGATACTACACACTTATTGTAAAGAGAAATTTCAATTCATACGTAGATAAATCTTTTATTAATAAGGGGAAATAATCAGGTTTACTAATGACACAATGTTACAAAACAAGAGATTAGTCTTCTGGCTTATATTGTAAAATTACTTTCTACACTCTAGTATTTGAAAGTTTCGATACATCTTAAAATAATATATTCATTTTTCTCACATGCAAATGAGTGGTTTACTGGTTTATCTAATTTGCACCAAAATAGATTACAATGATTTGCATTTACATTTAAGGTCACCATTGCATTTTCAGAATTCAAAGTTCATCTAGTGCTCATTGAAAACGAAAAGGTCGTTAGTGAAGTTTTAGGGAAAATGCATAATTCTCTGGCAAATCCAAGGCCTTTACCATTTTTAATATTATCTTTAACTGCTAGTTACAAGTACAATTATGGTTCCAAACATTAATTAACTAGAACAAATTGTTTGCCTGGATGTGATATTTCGGTCCAATTACTCGAAGTAATTGGGAAACATTTAAAGAAATTTTGAGGGTTTTCTTTTTTCTTTTTTTTCTTTTTTTTTTTTTTGGTACAAGTGGCATATTTTTTTCAAATTGTAAAATGCCAGTGAAATATAATACGAAAAAGAGACCGATATTTGCCGATCGGAAAGAAATTCTAATAATTAACTCGAATTGATTGATCGATTATTGTTGTGGCTATAATTACCGAGTTTAAAATTACAAAATCTGCAAAGCAATCACCATCCATCAATTTTGGCCAGTTGATAATAGCTTTAAAGTAGCAAAAGAAATAAGTAAGAATAAACAAAAATTGATAAGAATACAAAGAAAAAAGGCATCGGACAAAACAGTGATCCTAACTGCAGTAGTCATTCTGTAAATTACCTTTTGCTCTCTTAAAAATGAGATGAAATAAGATTCAAATATATTACTTTTTTTACAAATGTTTACATAAATCTTTTTACAGAATATATTTTATATGAATATATAAAGATTAAAATTGATGGTACTAGATTATTAGTAGTATAATTATGTATAGATGATATTCAGATGTACTTATTGTTTCAGGTATTATAAGGCATATATCCGCTAAAGCTGATCACAGAAATGTAAGAAAATGAAACAATATCTAATCGTACTACACCAAATCATAATAAGTATTTTAAAGTGTGATCATATATATATTTACCAAACCCTCCGCACAAGCAGGATGTGACACAAGGTCAATTTCTTAAGCGGAGTTTAACAGGTTTGAATTCAGAGTTTTCCTTCTCCTAGACCGGTTGCCTAACCAAGGTTAAAGAGCCCAGTCTGATCTGCTATTTATGCATAGCTGGAGGGAGAGTAAGATTCATACCTTTCCCAATGGTATTAGAGCTAAGTAAAATTCAATTACCACATCCAGGTGTGTGATATATAAATACAATTTCGCTGAACATATTGTTTCAGATGTTACAATGGCATAGTTATGGTTACTGATATTCTGGGAATTTTGACTTCGATTTCCTGATTACATCAAGTATTCATCCTAGTTGTACTTTGTGAGTATCGATTGCGTTTCCATGTATATATATATACAAGATTCATGTTCTTGTGATTACCTGAAGATGCCGTATTAATACGGTTGAAATAAATTATTGTAATGAAGCAAGTTTAGAGTTTTTCTTCATTTACTAAATATATATATATATATATATATATATATATATATATATGTGTGTGCTTAATTGGAGTCGTACCTAATTTTGAAAATTAATTAATTAATAATGAATTAGGCGGGAATACCTATTAAATGTATGGCTAAACAAATCGAGAATTCCCGCCTAATTCATTATTAATTAATTAATTTTCAAAATTAGGTACGACTCCAATTAAGCACATATTCTCCCAAAAATTATCGGCAAAAGGCCATTCTAAAACAAACCGTGTTTACAAACATATATATATATATATATAAGAGGTTGGTCTGAAAAGTTCATATGATGACGTCATATATATATAATATATATATATATATATATATATAATATATATATATATATATATGTGTGTTGTGTGTGTGTGTGTGTGTGTTGTGTGTGTGTACAAGGCTGGACAGAAAAGTTAAAAGCTGAAAAGTTCGTATGATGACGTCATATTTGCTGTTGATGAGTTTTTTGACTAATTGAATCCAAGTAATGCAACACTGAAAAATAAACCTCATTTAGTCACATTATATAGAAGTATCTTAGTTAGCCTATGAACTTTTCCGCCATGCTTCGTATATATAGTTTTAAGAATAACTTAACACTTCTGCCCGTGGCGATGGTGTGGGGTGAATATATACGATGGTAAGAGTGGAAAGTTTATAGGCTGGCGTCCTATCTGCTATTGATGACTTTTTTGACCAATGGGACCCAAACACTGCAACACCCATTTATTAAGAGTGTGAACCGCAAGAGTGCCTATGTGGAAAAATAAACTTCATTTGGTCATATTTTGTTAAATCCAGCCTAACGAAAGAGATGTTGAAATTTGTCTGCTTCTCCTATTACTAGTCCCTGGCTTTTAAAATAAATTATTTCTTTGCATCCCGGTACTATTTGTTTACAATGTTATATATGTTAAGTATGATTTGTCTCATTAAATAAATCCAGAAGTGAACGACTATCAGCTGTCCAATATAAAAGTACAAAACAATAAGTAGAAAAAAAACTAATATGTGAGCATTTTTAAAAAGTTAAGATCATTAAATATACTAGCAAATATATGCACCCTCCGGGTGCAAGTATTTAAGTTTTAATGTAATAAAATATCATATTAAATTAGAAAGGCTAATGAAACTAAATAAGAATACAGATAAAAGGATTTGAAACAGAGGGAGTATAATAAAAGATTTGAAACAGAGGGAGTATAATAAGAAATGGAACAACTGAAACTTACTCTTCCATCACTCTCGTCTTTCATTGTTATCTTTTCTAATTTAAGTATTTAGTTATAAGAGGAAGTAAAGATAAAATGATAGTTATTTTATCTTGTTAATGGATTTCATTTAAGATTCATTGAAGAGATTTTGCTTATATTCATTAAATAAAACCAAACAATTAGAAATCAATAATACTAAACACATATTTATTAAATTCGATTTTTAATATTAATATGCAAATTAGCCTTCCCGTTTACACTGTAAACCGCTATTTTGTTGTATATATAAATATAATTGCATATCAGTATGTAGACATAGTTAACAGTATTAAAAATGTAAGACAATTTTATTAATAATTGAGATTTAGATAAAAATAAAATCATGGAGAATGTGATGTCAATAACTAAGAGAATTGTGACTTGAGTAGGAATAGTTTCGGTTACAGACAGAAAAAACACACAATCTCCATTATAATAAGATTAAAAAGAAAAACAAAAGACAGTTAATTAGCAAACAAAAATACAATCTAATATTTGAGTATCCATGAACTACTTCCTGTAAAACTATCAGTTTGTAAATGTTAATGACGATTCATAAATTCGCTAAAACGTGAATATAGAAAAAAAGATTTGCACAAGAAATGCAGAAAATGCTGTTTTATTTTTATAACAACAATATAAAACTTGAGTGTATTATTTTGTGTTCTATACTACACGTGGGGGCGCGTGGTCTAATGGTTAGAGTCATAGGAAGTGGACTCGTCAACCCGAGTTCAATTCCTGGGCGAAGCTGTTTGAATTTCATATAGTGCTAATACCCTTGGGAAAGGTATGAATCCAATTCTCCCTCCAGCTATGGGTAAATAGCGGGGCAGACTGGGCTCTTTAACTATAGCTAGGTAACCAGTCTATGAGAAGGAAAACTCCGAATTCAAACCTGTTAAACTCCGCTCAAGAAATTGACCTTGTGTCACATCCTGCTAGTGCGGAGGGGTTGGTAAATATATATACTACACGTCTATTCATTTATATGAATAATTATTTCCCAATTCTCAAGAATTGGCGTGCGGAGTACTTGCGCAGATACAGACAATTTTAGGGACACTACGCCATCGTCCTTAGTGCACGGAAAGGTGCTAACAATGTTTTTATTATCTTCCTCGGGATTATAAATATCATCTGTTGTTCACTGAAAAGAAACTGACATCAGCAGATGATATTTCTTACCCTCAGAAAGATTAGAAGGAAATGTCTAATTCTTAGTTATTTTAAAAATGTTTCAATACTATGAATTTTAATTGAAACATTAATGTTGGTACATTTTGTTATATATTAATAAATTATCCTAATTTTCTATTTCCAACATTCCATACACACTATCCACGTCCATATATATATATATATATATATATATATATATATATATATATATAATTATATATATATATATATATATATAGGTATATGTAAAACAACATTTTTTTGCGATGAAACAAAGAAATACAGTGCTCCAACAAACACCATAGGATCTTGCTCCTCAGCCTGATGATTGCTATTTAGCATGAAACCGCGGTCGCTGATAATGAACATTGATCTATAAACATTGTAAAATAAATAAATATATATATATATATATATATATATATATATATATGTGTGTGTGTGTGTGTGAAGGAAGGGTGGATGGGTTTTAGGATCCGACGATATGCTGTAGATAGAAGGAAAGTGGTCAAGAAATGAACAACTCAAAACAAGTCAGAGGGTGAAACGGTTTCGTCTGTGTTCACAGACGTCATCAGTCATTGTAACTTTATTAAAGCAAAGCATACGTTTAAGTAGAGTTGGCGGCGGTGGTGACCCCATCCTACCCTTTCCCGCTCCTCCTTATCACACATCACTACACCCCCACCCCTTGACCTCCCCGGCGCCAACGTCGCCCACTGTACTTAAACGTATGCTTTGCTTTAATAAAGTTACAATGACTGATGACGTCTGTGAACACAGACGAAACCGTTTCACCCTCTGACTTGTTTTGAGTTGTTCATTTCTTGACCACTTTCCTTTTATCTACAGCATATATATATATATATATATATATATATATATATATATATATATTGCAATTCATGCCAGGTCATACATTTTCAGTTGAAAAATATTCACCAATGAAAATAATAAGCGTTAATTTTCTCATTGTAAATGAAATGAGAAACTTCATATCGATGTCCATGGAATTGCATTCACGTCTTAGACAGAACATCCTTTTTTCTAAATAATCATTGCATTTTCCTTTATCTTATATAATATAATGATAGATATATGATTTTGTATACGTGTCTCTCCAAAGAAGGATGAACCATAACATACAATTCCATTCGGAATTCATTCATACAAATATATAAAATAAATAGTATTTGTATGAATTTCAATGAAATCACTGACAATGCTTAATCCACATTGAATAGAAAAATAATAATAATAAAATATTTCATATTTTAACAAGAGAAATTAAATTTACGACGGGAAAAATCCATTTCATTGGCTTTTTTGTTTCTTTTCATATATATTTTCATTCTTTAAAAATATAAAATAATTATCCAGCAAATATGGCCAACGTATTGAAAAAACACGGAAGCCAAATGACGAAGACAATATAAAAAATGTTTGCTTAAACAAAGGTTAAATTAACGATAAAAATCTCTTGGAATCAATTTGCATAAAACAATGATGTTGAAAGGAAGTAAAACAATGCAATGTAATGAAGCGAGAAATTTGTACGTGTATGACGTAACATTGTATTGTCTAACTTCATGACTTAATCTCACAATGACAATACTCAGCTGAATCTTGTGACTGAATTCAGCATGTGGGTTCATGACGAATTTTAGTAAATGATACAAACATTTTTTATTGACTGACCTAAATTTACGAGCCGGAAAATGCAGATGTTTAGAGCTTTCCAAAAAGCTAAAGATGCTATGTCACACAATGCGAAAAGGGAAAGCATTTGTTTTTATTATATCAATGTTTATTACAATGGAATATAAATTCAACTTCTATATTTTCATATTTTGTTCGTATTTCTTGTCCGTATTTGATAAATTTTAATATCTATATTTAATAAGATTTACTAAGTTTGGTACAGCACTATCTAACCTTTTTTTATATATTTACCAACCCCTCCGCACGAGCAGGATGTGACACAAGGTCAATTTCTTAAGCGGAGTTCAACATGTTTGAATTCAGAGTTTTCCTTCTAGAATGGTTGCCTAACCAAGGTTAAAGAGCCCAGTCTGCCCTACTATTTATCCATTGCTGGAGGGAGAGTAGGATTCATACCTTTCCCAAGGGTATTAGCGCAAAGTTAAATGCAATTATCACATCCAGGATTTGAACTCGGGGTGACGAGCCCATTTCCCATGACTTTAACCATCGCACCACGCGCTTCCTTTTTTTTAAATTGGACATTATCATCTAGAGGCTGAAATAGACACCAGGCCATCTAGTGTATAAAAAGGACATAGTATTATCTAAAAACAGATATATACAGATACCCTAAGAGTTACAAATTACGCAGATTCATCTAGGAACTCTTATCAAACACAACAGCATAAATTTCACACACAGAATAACACAGGGTCTTCCAAAGGCTGAAACATACACAGCTCCATATAAGGGCCGAAAATGGAAAGCATTCTAACAATATTTCTCTAAATTGGGATTGTCTCTTGCTTAGAAACATATCATGCCATTCCATATTTATATTGATTTAGATAAGACTGGTTTACAAAGAAATTGAGTCAAGCACAAAAAAAGCTGTTTTAACCTAATTTGGGGGTGCTGAATTCAGATTGAAAATCCGTTTTTACTCATCACCTCTAGTTTTTTTTAGATATGCGTACTGTACATTTTGTACACATAGTGTACATAAAGGCGTATATGCATTCAGAGTTAATTTCTAATATTGTGTGACATGTCTTCTTTTTTAGTTATTATGCAATAAATGTAAGTGATAGCATTACATTATATATATATATATATATATATATATATATATATATATTTATATAGCTATATATCAAGACGGATTTTGGCAGTTAAGCGTAGCCAACGTCTCAATCATCAGCCAGTTGTACACTGGCCAGTAGTGCACTGGCAGTCAGCATATCATCTCAGAAAGCACATTTCTAACTGTCTGCGGTACTATGAATTGTGTACATTGTGTCATCCAAGTATATTTATTCCGTCAAAGTTCTTTATCTATCCTGTTTTATCTATAATAAACTGCGGCGACTGTTGAAATAAGCACGTATATACTCTGTATATACTAAAATGAGACTATTTAAAAGACAGAAAACTAGAAGTGATATAGCAAAACTGTTTATAAATTTGAATTCAGCACACCCAAATTAGTAAAAAAACATCTATTCACATTCAAATATTTTTTTGTAAACCAGTGTAATCAATGGGGCCAATAGAAATTTAATACCTATTCAACGGCCATTTTATGTAAAGGTTGGAGTCTTTGAAACAAAACAAAATGCAAAACTAGAGACACTATCCGAGGTTGTAAACCATCCAAATCAAAGAAATTCTGTGATTGGCTAGAATACTGAGAATAATCATCGGGACGTGTTGAGATTAGATGTCACGCAGACCTCAGCAAAGGCCGCCAATTATTAGTGGAGAAAACAAATCTTGCAAAGAAATAATAATAATAATAATAATAATAATAATAATAATAATAATAATAATAATAATAATAACTAGGTATGACTCGGTGGGAAATGGGTCGAATAGTGCAAGCGATTAGTATTTGCTGACACTAACAAATGGTATATATACTAACATTAATCTATCCTAGAAAATGAGACCAATAACACTTATTGGGATTTTGATATACAAATTGGTCACCCAATCTTGGTTAGTATTAATCAAAAAGAAAAAGAAAACTTGTCAGTTTGCTGTTTCAGCCTACCACAGTGCGGGAAAAAGAAAGCGAAAAGTTAGAAAAATACTATCAGATAGAAAATATACTATCAGATAGATAAAAAAATTCGCTTGAATATTTTTTTCATTTGGCTGACTTATGTAATCTGTAATGATTTAACTCTGGATTTGGAAGTTTTTGATTGTCCAAATATCGCAAAGGAGAATATACGATCAAACTCTGATAAAACCTATAATATCTAAGCAACAAAGTCTTTAAGCAAACCATTTT
>CM042140.1:27107839-27147243 GCA_023376005.1 Doryteuthis pealeii
TTTAAACCGGTTGCCCTATCACGGTTAAAGAGCCCAGCCTTTTCTACTATTTACGCATGGCTATAGTTAGAATAGTCGAACACACACATTTCCAAACGGTATTTGCGCCATGTGATAAACCACCTCGTCCAAGAATTGAACTCACTTCACCGGGTTCATTTCCTAAGAAAATAACAATTACACGACGAGCGCCTCTATAAAGTCCTAAATACATATATAGTCGAAAATGTTTAATGTAGGTCATAATTTAATTAAATTTTATGAATTCTACGGCTATTTTTATCACTAGTGTTATATTATTTTTATTAGTGTTATAATTTTCAAGGTTGCCTACATTTCGTTCCATTTTATTTTCCGGTAATTACTATCGTCCAAATATTTTTAAATATAATTTCTAATCATTTAATTATATCATTTTGAATTTTTGAATTTTTGAATTCACGAATTTTAATAACATATGAGGAATTATTTTCAATCATTGAGTATATATATATATATATATATATATATATATATAAGATTTTTGGATGTTTGTTTATTTAGAAGCATTGTTGAATAAAGTATATATTATATTTTTACTTGAAGCACTTACAATGCATGTATCGCAAAAAATTCGATACTTTTTCTTATAGAAAATGAACTTGACAAGTGTAATCCCGGCAAAGGATCGCTCGGTGTGTAGAATATCGTACAGACTGTTTCGACTTTATTAAGACTCATCAGCGATATATACTAACGACTTCCCTCCGACAGAAATCGAAATAGTCAAACATCATACCGCCTTGGCCACAGTACACATCTAACAATCCCTGCGAAATTAACCTTGTCAAATGATACTTACACGCCTCCACCATAATAGGTAAAGGGGCGTTGAGAGAATAAATAATAAATAACAAAAACAAACAGGCCTCATGCCCTTCGGCGAAGTGAATAAGATTTTTGGATTACACTTGTCAAGATCATTTTCTATAAGAAAAAGTATCGAATTTTATGCGATACATGCATTGTAAGTACCTTCAAGTAAATATATATATATATATATATATATATATATATATATATATATATACATATACATATATATATAGTTTAAGCAACTCCTCCGCCACGGGTAGGATGTAACAAACAGTCAATTCTTAAGCTAGGTAAAGCTAATTTTAGTTTTCACATTCTTCTGTACTGGTTATCTAACCAAGAATCCAAGTCTTTCCCAGGAGCATTAGTGCATAGTGAAGCGCAAACTGCCTAGCCCAGGATTTGAACTCATGTCGCTGTTTTCATTTCCTGAGATGCTAACCTCTTTAATAATCTGTGTGTACACCCCGATATATATATATATATATATATATATATATATATATATATATATATGTGTGTGTGTGTGTGTGTGTATGTAGGAAGCGCGTCGTGTAATGGTTAGTCATGGGAAAGAGACTCGTCGCCTGGATGTGGTAATTGTATTTCACTTTGCGCTAATACCCATGGAAAAGGTATGAATCCTAATCTCTCTCCAGGTATGAGTAAATAGTAGGGCAGACTGGGATCTTTAACCTTGACTAGGTAACCAGTCTAGGAGAAGGAAAACTCTGAATGTAAATCTGTTAAACTCCGCCTAAGAAATTGACCTTGTGTCACATCCTGCTCGTGCGGAGGGGTTTGGTAAATATATATATATATATATTATTATTATATTATATATCATTTACTATTCGTCATCATATGTTGTATATATATATATATATATATATATACATATGATGACGAAATAATATATATATATATATATATATATATATATATATTATATATAAAACAAGGTTTGTTTTGAATGGCTTTTTGCCGATAATTTTTTGGAGAATAAGTGCTTAATTGGAGTCGTACCTAATTTAGAAATTAATTAATTAATAATGAATTAGGCGGGAATACCTATTAAATGTATGGCTAAACAAAATCGAGAAAAATCAATCTCTGTATGTACATTTCGGCCTATTAGGCCTCATCAGCAGAGCTATAGATCGGAAGACCGCCCTGTGCGTGATTTGAAACCGGACTGCCAAGCTGACAGGCCGATCCCATAACCTCAACACTAAACGAACTTCTTAGATTTTTTTTATGATTTTGTTTAGAGTAGGTTAACATTCCACTTCTTGTGACTTTTATGACACGACGATATGATAAGTTGTAAACAAGGTTTGTTTTGAAAGGCTTTTTGCCGATAATTTTTTGGAGAATAAGTGCTTAATTGGAGTCGTACCTAATTTAGAAATTAATTAATTAATAATGAATTAGGCGGGAATACCTATTAAATGTATGGCTAAACAAAATCGAGAAAAATCAATCTCTGTATGTACATTTCGGCCTATTAGGCCTCATCAGCAGAGCTATAGATGGCTTTTTGCCGATAGCTCTGCTGATGAGGCCTAATAGGCCAAAATGTACATACAGAGATTGATTTTTCTCGATTTTGTTTAGCCATACATTTAATAGGTATTCCCGCCTAATTCATTATTAATTAATTAATTTCTAAATTAGGTACGACTCCAATTAAGCACTTATTCTCCAAAAAATTATCGGCAAAAAGCCATTCAAAACAAACCTTGTTTACAACTTATCATATCGTCGTGTCATAAAAGTCACTAGAAGTGGAATGCTAACCTACTCTAAACAAAATCATTAAAAAAATCTAAGAAGTTCGTTTAGTGTTGAGGTTATGGGATCGGCCTGTCAGCTTGGCAGTCCGGTTTCAAATCACGCACAGGGCGGTCTTCCGATCTATAGCTCTGCTGATGAGGCCTAATAGGCCGAAATGTACATACAGAGATTGATTTTTCTCGATTTTGTTTAGCCATACATTTAATAGGTATTCCCGCCTAATTCATTATTAATTAATTAATTTCTAAATTAGGTACGACTCCAATTAAGCACTTATTCTCCAAAAAATTATCGGCAAAAAGCCATTCAAAACAAACCTTGTTTACAACTTATCATATCGTCGTGTCATAAAAGTCACTAGAAGTGGAATGCTAACCTACTCTAAACAAAATCATAAAAAAAATCTAAGAAGTTCGTTTAGTGTTGAGGTTATGGGATCGGCCTGTCAGCTTGGCAGTCCGGTTTCAAATCACGCACAGGGCGGTCTTCCGATCTATAGCTCTGCTGATGAGGCCTAATAGGCCGAAATGTACATACAGAGATTGATTTTTCTCGATTTTGTTTAGCCATACATTTAATAGGTATTCCCGCCTAATTCATTATTAATTAATTAATTTCTAAATACGACTCCAATTAAGCACTTATTCTCCAAAAATTATCGGCAAAAAGCCATTCAAAACAAACCTTGTTTACAACTTATCATATCGTCGTGTCATAAAAGTCACTAGAAGTGGAATGCTAACCTACTCTAAACAAAATCATAAAAAAAATCTAAGAAGTTCGTTTAGTGTTGAGGTTATGGGATCGGCCTGTCAGCTTGGCAGTCCGGTTTCAAATCACGCACAGGGCGGTCTTCCGATCTATAGCTCTGCTGATGAGGCCTAATAGGCCGAAATGTACATACAGAGATTGATTTTTCTCGATTTTGTTTAGCCATACATTTAATAGGTAATCCCGCCTAATTCATTATTAATTAATTAATTTCTAAATTAGGTACGACTCCAATTAAGCACTTATTCTCCAATATATATATATATATATAGGGGGTGTTTATTTATTATTTTCCTATACGTCATCAGAAGTTTGAAATAGCGTATGCTGCACATGCGCATAAAAACACACACACACACACACACACACACACATTCATGTGTTTATGCGCATGTGAATTTTTATTTTACAAAATTCATTTTCCTGTTCGACATCAGAAGTTTGAAATAGCGTATGCTGCATATGAGCATAATCACATGAGTGTGTGTGTGTGGTGTGTGTGAGCGTGTGTGTGGTGTGTGTGTGTGTGAGTGTGTGAGTGTGTGTGTGTTTATGCGCATGTGCAGCATACGTTATTTCAAACTTCTGATGACGTATAGGAAAAAATAATAAATAAACACCTACCATATATATATATATATATATATATATATTATATATATATATATATAGTAGGTATGCTGATGCGCATAATCACACACACACACTCACACACACCACACACACACATACACTCATGTCTTTATGTGCATATGCAGCATACACTATTCTCTGATGACATACAGGAAAATAAATTTTGTAAAATAAAAATCAACATTTCTTTGTAGAGACAAACATGAATGTGTTCCCCACGCTGAGATCAACGTATTAGGTGTAATACTTCAACAAAGTCGCTATCAATTGTCGACAAGATATCAGTACATATCCTTAGATTTTATATTTGCTTCTCATATATTTGTGAACCGATGGAACGTAAATAAGACAGGCACTATTTTTACATCTGTTCATAAATAGTATCAGAGTTTTTCATTGGGCAGAAATACAAGCCTTATATGAAAAAAAAGCAATGAAATAAAATCGTAGCAAAGGTACCTGGAGCGGTACAAGGAATCACTATTCTAACCGAGGGATGTATTACTGCTAATATTAAACCAGAAACATTTCCTCTTTATTGCATCCCCTAAGTTTTCGTATAAGACTTAATTTTAGAATTAAGTGAACGGATTAATGTGTAGCGTGTTCTCTCTTCCTTGCTTTCTCTCCCCCTCTCCCCCTCTCTCTCTATCAATATATATATATATATATATATTTGTCTCTGTGTGTGTGAGTGTGTGTGTATGTGTGTGTGTGTATGCGTGCATCTGTGGATATGCATGAATATCTAGCTAATAACAATCGATATTCTTGGTTACATAATCTCTAAAAAATATGTGCCTCTAATTCAAAACTAAATGATATCATATGGGTGCTAGAAGGCGGTGGCTGCGGGTCTACATGTCCTGGGAATGACGTTAAACTCTATCTGATGGTGAGGTTCCAGTTTTGGAGGTTTGGGGAATGTGGAGCACCCTTCATCACCATTGCTCCCAGGTCCACTCTGATCCGGAGTGGTAGTACCTGTTAGGGTCCCATCTATGGGTTAAATAGAAAAATGTATTTATAAAAAAAAAATTGTATTATCCATTAAGAATTGATTTATTTCAAAACTTTATCGGCATTAAATGACCTACTGAGGTTGATATGCCGTAAAACAAAACAAACCAAACCAAAACAAAACTAAATGAATAGGGACTTATTTTAAAAGATGAAAATACACCAAAACTGCACGGTATGCCCTCAATTCATGTTGCTTATGCTTCCATTAATGAATACTGAAATCTAATTGTAATTTTCTTTTCTCTTTTTCCTGATCTACTTGTAGTAGAATTATTAATGCGTCATTCAATAAATAAGGGGGAGGAGGTTCATGTCCCAGAAATCTGTCAGCGTGACCTTCTTTGCAAAGCGCTAGTCCTATAACCTTCCTTACAGCAGTGAAAGTGTATTTCCACTACAGGTTCGAAGAGGCAAACCTATCTTTATCCCATTTGTAAATATTTTTAGGCTAAATAATTCTTCTCCGTACAAATCGCACATTCTTCTGTAAATTTCACATGGTTTGCACTTCTCAACCATCAAGCATTTGATGACATACCTCTATTCAAACCAGAAGCACTCTGTTTGATTTGCTGGCATTTTTAATTGCCTAAAACCAAATATTTTAAGATTAAAACATTTTTGGCTATAAACTAATTCCAAAGAATACAGAAGTTACATATATGGAAAAATTCTAAAAAAGATTATTTTGCTTTTTCCTAAAAAGATTCCCTCTATTTATTGAATGACATTCGTATAGTTCAAACTAAGACTTTACTTTAAGTGGTTTCTTTTCCCTTAACTGGAATTGTACAAAGTGACATTACCAAATGTAGGTCTGATGTATTGCCCATTTGATTAGATCTACAATATAAACGTTTTCAGTTTATAGCGAATATAGTTATTTTGTTGTATACCCTTTTCTTTACTTACTTCTATTCTTCTTCTGACGTCTTTTCTATCTTACGTCTTCTTCTAGCGTCTGGTCTTCGTCTTGGTGGTTGGTCGCACTTAACTCATTTCTTCTTCTATATCAGTCTTGTTACCAAGACATTCACCAACCACAAAACCGTGTTATTTTCTTAAGCTTTTATTTACTTAACTAAACATTTCATGTAACTAAACTTCTGACTAACATAGCGCGTGTATGCAGTGAGTTCCAGTCAAGGCAGTAAACCTCTGCCCGACGTCCAAACTGAAACTGAGGACCCACCCAGGTCCCACGTGACTTCAAGTATTTCGCAGGCTTTCTGTACAATTCTATGGAAAGTCCCGCCCGTGATATGAAAAGGGCCATCCCTTTAGAAATGCAGGCGAATGACAATACTCTTATGCAACCGCATAGATTATGTAATAATTTGTAGAGCAAGGGATCGTGATATGATTGGGCAATCGCCTTGTATTTTTATTGTATGCAAACAATCAAGAATGAATGCAAATTCCGAGAAAAATAATAGCACCCACTTATATATGTCTATCCAATATGCATGTCTGTTGAGGATTGTCATTAAAAGTTGTTCAGCTGAAATTACAGATTGGTGGCTACATTTAAATTGTCTACATTTAAGTTGTCTTATCACTCCAACCATCTGTTTTCTCCAGATATTCAGTTGCATATCTTATTATTATAATGGAGATTTTGTGTTTTTCTGTCTGTAACCGAAACTATATTACTACTCGTCAAAAGTCCCTTAGTTATCTATGTCCCATTCTCCATGATTTTATTTCTATTTAAACCTCAATTATGACTAAAATTGTTTTACATTATTAATACTGTTGACCATATCTACATACAAATAACATGCAATTGTATTTATATATACAACAAAATACCGGTTTATTGTGTGAATGGGAAGGCTAATTTGCATATTGAGAATAACATTTGATTTTGATAAATATATGCTTAGTATTAATGATTTCTAATTGTTTGGTTTTATCTTAATGAATATGATAAAAAATCTAGGGGATAAATCTTAAAAGAAATCCATTAACAAGAAGAAATATCTGTAATTTTATTCTTTATTTCCTATTATAACTAAATAGTTAAATTAAGAAAATTAAGCAATGAATTACGGGAGTGAGGGACGAGTAAGTTTCAGTTGTTCTGTTTTTTCAATGATACCGCCATCTGTTTCAAATCTTTTTATCTGCATTCTTATTCAGTTTAATTAGCCTTTCTAATTCAAAATGATATTTTATCATATCAAAACTTAGATACTTGCACCCGGAGGGTGCATATATTTGCTAGTATATATAAATATATATTGGTTGGTGGTATGGTTGTTTTTACGGCGTATCAACACTTGGGTTATTTTATGCCAACGAGGTTTTGTTTTATTCATTCTTGTTGGATATTCAATTTTTTTCAAACTCATTTCTAACACCTCTTTAAACAGATTTTTTAATCTATTTAACCCAAAGATGGAACATTAATCGGTACTACCACTCCGGGTCCTCATGGCAATGAAGGGGTAATGCTCATTCCCCAGAGAGCTAAACTTAGAACTTCACCACTAGTTTAACACCATACTCAGTACACTAAGACTGTTAGCCACCGCCTTCTAGCACATAGATGATAAAAAGGTTGGGGATTTGCTATGAGAGCAATAGGGTTGGGACAATCATATAGGTGCTAGGACTTGACGTGACCAGCTTTTTTATCGGAAGTAGGCTCTCCGACCATACGTCTAGCCTATGTGTGGGACAAAGGGACATGTGCTCAATCAGCAGGATTCCCTCCTTAAGCATCAAGGGTCACCACCCACGGCAAACAGCAGGCACCATTGGGGGTATTTTGCCCCTTGGCAGACGTTTGAATACAACAGAATCCAAATTGTCTTGTAATTTTTTTCACTATCTCTAATGATATTCTTAATATTATCATCTCAAAAATAATTTATAAAATAACCGAAGGAAATATATCAGAAATTTGGGTTATCTGCTCTTTAAGCAGTTCCTAGAAGTCCAGACGCTAGGGAGTAGAAAGCCCCAAATCCTGAGAACAGTTTCGGCAGGCAATGAGGTAAGAACAGCTTTAACTCCGAACAGGGTCAGACCTGGAAATCAGCAGAACAGGCAACCAACCGTGAGAGTCAACACGGGGAACTCAACAGGCAGAGAACACATTAGCAGTGGCCAAAATAAGGTCAGCTTTTAGTCAAGGTCCAACAGGAATAAAACCTGACAAACTCAACAGACTACTACAACAAGAAATAATAACAGAAACATTGCTTCTACAGGGCTAAGTAACTTTGTCTCTTACATTCTATAATATTTCCCACAGAGCGTACGAGTTTGGCAATTTTCCTTGAACTTTTATGAACTCTTTTGCACACAACTTTGAATATACTCTTTGTGAATACTTCTTATATTGCATCAATAAATTGTTAACCCAATTATATACATTATAATTGCCTTGCCTCCTTTCCTTTACGACAGAACTATTATTTCTCCCCAATATTTATGTTAATTATTATTCAGAGTACTTTGCGTTATTATCTACACCATTATCAAGGATTATTTTAATATGTTATCATTGTATCTATATATCTTATTATTTGTGTCACTAAGTTGACGCTGAATAACGCTGGTGGACTTTTTATGCGGGAGGTTTATAATACATTTTTAAAGTATGTGACATGATATGCAAACATAACGTAGAATAGAATGTTATATATATATATATATGATAGTTACGATTAAAATCCAGAAAGGGTAAATGAATATAAAAACTTAAATATCTCGGGATTGTCCGCACAGAAATGCGCAAAATGGCTTAATATAAAGAGCTAAATATACGATTGAAAACCGAAAGTTTTAAAACTCGAGTTTCACGCAGATAGCGAATCTTCAGGGTAATTGTTATTCCTCTATCGTTGTACAATAAAAGAGGTGGGCTGTCCCCATTTTCAGTGCGTTGGATGTATTACACACCCGTATCTATTCCCTATGTAATATCTGAATTCACTTGGTAGAGGTTGTGCTAATTTAAAAGTCTGTACATATTACCATAATACATATAACGTGTAATGTAAAATAAAATTATCTAAGGTATTTCTGTATTGTTTAATATTATTCTTTTCACGTGCTGTGATACAATTCAACAAATAGAAACACTTGATCATAAATCAAATAATATTTACAGATACTGAAAATGGGGTTTATTTTTCAATATTGTCCTCCTTGCGGTCCACATGCCTCTTCAAGCAGAAAGCAGATACATTATTACTTAAAAGCGAGTTACACACTCGCTTGAGGTCCCATACTTACGACCTTGTGTGAGATCCTAACCTTGGCGAAGGGCTTGGGTCAATACTCACTTCTTCAATTGAAACAGACATAAATTGACTATAAATATGGGGCCGTATACATTGGTAGGCCGTGGGTTAGGCAGGTTTCATTTTTTTCTGACATATTTTGAAGTGTCTGTTTTACTAGGATTTTTTTTTAAATTGGTGAAGAATATTATTTGATTAAACAAAATCTAATTGTCATTATTGTCTGCCCATTGTGGACTGCTATACTGATATTAGTTGCTATACTCACATTGGTTTCTCTCAAATCACGGAAGTTAAGCAGCGATGAGCCTGTTCAATATTAAGATGGGCAGGGTCGTAGAAGAGAGAAATGGTGTTTGCTTGGGGGCGGGGTACAAATACAATTTCGAATGTGGCCTTAAGTTATCAAAGGCCACCAACATGGTTAGAGGTAAGTACATTAAAAATTACCAGTACTTCTAGATTGGAAGAAAATAGTCATGTTTTGAAATAATAGAGAACCGTCTGTATTACAAATGAATGAACTTTTCATCTTTTTGTAAAAAAAAATCTCCTCACCTAGTTAATAAGTATCGAAAATCGGAAAATAAAATGAAAATAAAAACTAAAAAAAAAATTTTTGGAGATTTTTTTTACGCATTTCTATAATTATTGATTGGCAATTATCTTATAAAAGAAAAAAATATATACATCAATATTTGTTCCGTTTAATAGGGAGGGTGTTAAATTTCCAATACAGTTTTCGACAAAAAATTATTAGTGATTGATACTAAAGTAAAGTAGTTATTTAAAAAATTGCAGGGCTTGGATCCTATAGTCATCATCAGCACATCTGACATCATATTTTCAACTCACCATGACATGGTGCCAGTCTGTGGCATTTAGAAAAAAACATCCTGCTTTTTCAGATAATTTCAGAACCCTTGGTCTAACAGACTATCACTACAGCAACGAGTTCAATCCTTCAGATGTTCTGCCTTGTGCCATACTAAGTACGATATATATAAATTGAAGATCTAACCATCTCTAAAAATAGACAGTAATTCTGACAAGGAAAATAGAGAAAGTGACGCAGATATGAGCAGGTTTGAATTGCAAATCTATTTTATACTTTATTCGACGGTGATGATTATTTTCCGCTTGTAAATCTAACAACTTTTATTCTTATTTATTTATTTGTTTGTCCGCGGGAAACTTAAAACCAACACGATGCAAATATCGGGCGGTGGAGACGAATTAGTATTTGATATTACTTCAGCTGACGGCGTGAAACGAAATGAGATCAATTCACCAATCGAGGCAACATTTCTTTTTTGTCTCAGCTTTCATTTTCGTATCGGCCAATAAGTAGACAGAAGGGACCTTTAGCTCATCTAATAAAACCTGAAAAACACCGACCTTTTATGCCGAAAACATATGCTCTGTAAATACTACAGAGATTTCCCGGGGATACTATGTCGCCATAAAATGAGATTGGATTTATTTAAATTATATTTTATATATTATAACAAAAAAAGATTGATCATAGGATTGTGTCTGGTGTCTGTCTTGGGTGACAAATTGTTTTACAGGATTTTACTCAGAAAAGTACCTATTCTGTATGATAGCTATGAAAAAGTAGTTTAGTACCTTATCCAACCCTCTCTAATATTGTGGAATACCAGTAATTAGATACTTTTGGTCGAACTATTTGACAATACCAGTAAGGGAGGGAAGTGAATTATTTTTTCAAAAACTCTAACAGTTTTAATTGGACATAAACGCACATGCACGTACAGACACACTACCACCAGACACTCTACGGACCAACCATGATACCTCCAATAATACCACCCCAAATCATAATACCTCTTCTTCCTTGTTGGCATCTCAACACACACACACACACACACATATAAATTTATATATATATATATATATGTGTGTGTGTGTGTGTGTGTGTGTGTATGTATATTAAATCTAAAAGCATTTGTAAAACGTAAAAGGTATACAGTTCTTAATGCAGGAAAATACAGAGAAATATCACAATATATTTTAAGAATAAACATATAAGAAATAATAAAATCTCAAGTCATACAGTTACGCTGTCGACCCTGAGGTGCGCTAGTACTCAACATGTCGCTGAAGGCTAGCCCACCTCAGGATCGACAATATAAAGCTTTGAGTCATGAGTTTTTTAATTATAATTTTACATTATATATATATATATATATATATATATATATATATATATATGCGCGCACGTATGTGTTATCAATCAATCAATCAATCATATATATATATATATATATATATATATATATATATATATATATATATATGATTATATATATGTATCACTAAAGACCAGATAACCCCTTTCTTTTTTGCCACCGAAATACTCTAGCTCAGGTGGCAAATAATTTAAAATTTAATTAGGAAGTAACATATATTTGTTTTCTTACTAGCGCAGGTCAATTTAAGTGATGAGCAAAAAGTATTTGTGGGAAGAAGGATTTGGGTATTAGCCATTGTATTTATTTTACTGCCTTCAAATACGAGAAACTTGTATTGTCGAAGAAAAAATTGTAAGCTTTAACATTTGATATTCATTGCAATGCACACACACACACATAAACACATACACACACACACATAAACTCATACACACACAAACACACACACACACACATATATATATATCTTATTATAATGGAGATTGTGTGTTTTTCTGTCTGTAACCGAAACTATATTCCTACTCAAGTCACAATTCTCTTAGTTATTGACATCACATTCTCCATGATTTTATTTTTATCTAAACCTCAATTATTAATAAAATTGTCTTACATTATTAATACTGTTAACTATGTCTACATACTAACAACATGCAATTATATTTATATACAACAAAATAGTGGTTTACAGTGTGAACGGGAAGGCTAATTTGCATATTAACATTAAAAAATCGAATTTAATAAATATGTGCTTAGTATTATTGATTTCTAACTGTTTGGTTTTATTTTAACGAATATAAGCAAAAATCTCTTCAATGAATCTTAAATGAAATCCATTAACAAGATAAAATAACTGTCATTTTATTCTTTACTTCCTCTTATAACTAAATACTTAAATTAGAAAAAATAACAATGAAAGACGAGAGTGATGGAAGAGTAAGTTTCAGTTGATCCATTTTTTATTATACTCCCTGTTTCAAATATTTTATTATACTCCCTCTGTTTCAAATCTTTTTATCTGTATTCTTATTTAGTTTCATTAGCCTTTCTAATTTAATACAATATTTTATTACATTAAAACTTAAATACTTGCACCCGGAGGGTGCATATATTTGCTAGTATATATATATATATATATATATATATATATATATATATATATAATCCGTTTCAAATTATTAACCTGGTGACTCTTTTCCAAAGACTACTCAATGAATGAAATAATCGATGATTGAAATAATCAATGAATGAGAAAAACAGGTATATACATTTAATTCTCAAAAATTTGTAAGCATCTATATAAGGGAACAGAAGTCATTTACCTAATTTACTTAAATTATTAGTGAATCAAATTATTATCTATGTGTTAATAAAAACCCTTGGAAAGAAGAACATAGCATATTAATTGCTTAATTAATAGATTTTTAGGAATACATACAGTAACTAAAATGAAATTAAATCGAAATAAGATACGTAAAGAGAGTTAAAAATAATAGTGGAGTTGGTTAATATGAGATATATGATCCTTTTTTTAAATAATTTGGAAAAGGTCCTACTCTATCGAATATGTCAATTTCTGTTTTTCCTCTAATGTAATTTCACGGGATATGTTTACTATTTCCTTCCACAAGTCAGCCTTGTTTTTAAAGTGTCGTCCATTCGTGTCAGAACACCCTACAGGGTTTCAATTGGGTTTTTTATCTGGAGAATTGGTCTACCAGTTAATCTTCTGAGGTCCACAGAATCCTGAGTTTTGCAGGTACTTCGTAGTGTTATGTGCTGAATGAGAAGGGGCATTATCTTTCATACATATGATGGTTCACCTGAAGGTGATTCTTTCCTTTTTTTAATCAAGATTACTGGTGCTCTTTGAGGAAAGCTATATAAGCATCTGCGGTTATTTTCCTACCACCAGACACTCTCTACGGACCAACCATAATACCTCCAATAATACCAGCCCAAATTATAATACCTCTTCTTCCTTGTTGGCATCATAAGCTTTGATGATGATCTCGTCCATTTACGATTAAACCTTTGCTAAAACGACCAGGGCCATCAGGTGTTTCACGAGTATCATCTGTGACCAGAACTTTCAGGAAATCAACCTTCATGTTCTCCATTGCACATTTCAAACGTATTTGTATGTGTATCTTGTAAATTGAGGTTTTGTCACTGGCCTCAGTGAAGTCCCAACCTTTATCAGAAAATAATAGTCAGTACTTCTAGACAGTTGCTTCTTCAATGTTCCTGAAACATGCTCCACTGGCCAGTCCTAGGTTATTACTGCTTCAAGTTTCATTCTTGACAAAGAAAGTCAGTAAATCGCTCCCGGATGACTCTTATCCGTCATCTTACGTACTTTCGTAGGAACTGCAACAAATATCTTAACAGTTCGGTGATATCTTCCAACTTTTTTTTTTATTTCTAATGTAGATTTGCCTTTAGAAAGTTCAGATGTTATAATATCTTTCTAGGAAAGGTTACAAGTCATATTCGCAGCCCATAATTGCATGATTATAATGACACTCGTTTATAGTTTAGAACTCTTCAAGATTATGTTAATATTGCAAATGTTCACCGTTTGTTTTCTGTTGCACTGAACAATACAGTTTTCATAGAGCCTACGCATATCTATATCCCCATTATACTGTGAATGTTTTGTTAAATCCCGACTGATAGTATTCAGAGTAAATGAAGAAATGTCTCCTTGTTAATAATTCGAAATGCATTGTACAGTGGTACCTTGACTGATGAGTTTAATTCGATTTGATTATAACTCAATTTCTTCATATAACAATTCAATTCTCCCCATTGAAATAAACTGAAATGCCTTTAATCCGTTCCAGTGCCCCTAAACACATTATTTTTTTCTGTTATATTTTTTTTATAAAAACATAGCAGTGTATTGTATAAAAACATAATAAAATAGAATGTAATGAATTATGTGCAGTAATACGTTTTAATGTTAATTTCTTGTGTTAATAAATTTTGAAACTTAAATGTTTTTTAGTGAACTTATAACCATAAGAGTATCTGAATCTCGCCCGTACCTCAAATTTTAGCTTTCAACATACACGATCGACCGAGTGATAGCTCGTAACTCAAAATACTCATAAGTTGAGATACTAGTAAGTCACCTTACGACTTTATATTTGTATAGAAATCATCTCTCTGATCAAAATTATACTAATCTCCCTTGTTATATAGTAATGCTTATGGTCACAGAGAATGAAACTATTCTTTATTTAAGAGATGTAAATGATACGTAACTCGAAAAGAATTAATATTTTGTGAAAAACAAATTATCTGAGATAAGCTGTCGTCTATCGCAACCCCTAAACCTTCTCAATCAATTTACTGTTGATAAAATATTTGAATCAAGACCATCTGCGATACATTATTGCCTTACATCACAATTTCTCAAGGTTAAGGCTTGTTAATTTCATTTTGATTTGAATGTCTGTCTATTCCGCTCTCTCTCTTTTAAATTCGCCTATCTGCAACAACCACGCCGACTCCCCTGTTATTTTTAATAATAGTTAATTCTCTGCTAAAATATTAGGCTGCATTTTGTTGCAAAGTTGTTATGTACAGTTTAATATATTCACACTACCCTCGCAAATATGCTTAGCCACGATTTGAACTTGGGTCCGTGATTGCATTTCCTACGAAGATAACCGTTACACAAACCTCTCACTTCCTCGTATATATATACATGCAAAATATGGATATGTCTCTGAAAACTCAAATACATTCTCTCCCCCTCTCTTTCTCTCTCCCCCTCTCTTTTTCTCTCCCCCCCTCTCTCTCTCTCTCTCTCTCTCTCTATATATATATATATATATATATATATATATATACAAGGTGTGTCAAAGAAGTATCGATATTTGTTGTACTCTCTGACACACCTTGTAATCCCATTGATTCTTCATTTCTATCTTGGCAAATACAGCTTTTTTGACACACCTTGTATTCTGAAATCTACATGTTAAGAAAGTTGTAATGATATTAGTAGAAATTATACAGGTACAGAACTTATACTTAAAACCTGCATCTCATCATAGAGATATGTCTGTTTCGGGTTGAGCATGCTTTACAAATAATAAAAACCATCTCTAATGTGATCTTTCCATTTAGTTTGTCATGCTTGTGTGTCAAAAGCTTTGCCATATTTTGATAATTTGAAGCACAATTCGACAGCTCCTAATGCTTTTGAGGAGGTCTTGAAGGTGACAAACCAAATTGGATTGTGTTATGCCGAGCAATTCCAATATTCTGCTCTTAGGAAGTTATGTCAGTCCTTAATAAACATTATACCATACGTAGGCAAACAGAGAGAGAGGGAGAGAGAGAGAGAGAGAGGGAGAGAGAGAGAGAGAGAGAGAGAGAGAGAGATAGAGGGGGGAAGAGGAAGAGGGAGAGAATCATCAGGATTCTTGCAACCAAGAAAAAAGTATTTAACCATCTGGTTCCTGGACTGTGGTCAACTATGTCCTAAACTTTCACACAACAAATGATTTGGTTATTTCCGCGGCATTAAAGCCCAGTTTGAACTCGTGAGTTCCCTGAATAGACCAATTACCTAACCAAGTTTAAAGAAAACAGTCATCCCTACTATTTACTCAATTTACTGACGGAAGGATAGTTTGATGCATACATTTTCCAATTATATATGTAATTCCTCTATCAAAATTCAATATAAAAATTCAATATATACCCTTTGCCCATTAGGTTGCGTTCTGAGGATTCAGGCCCCGAATTGGGAAGTCGTTGTCCTAGAGGTGCCCTTACCCTCTGTAATCCTGCGATGGGATACATGGCAATATAGGTTAGGTGGCTGCGCAATTAGAATTAATGCTACCATTGACTAGATGATTTGGCATTCTCCGTTTGTGGCATGGGCTGGTGGCCCAGTGTGTTGTCCCCGCTCTTCACGCTGTGGTCCGCTGGTTCAATCTCTAGTGGCGGAGATTGTGGTATGCACTGCTGATGAGACCAAAGGAGGTCGAAACAGCTGTCCAGTGCTCCGGATGTCGCAAATGGTGTTTGCCGATTTGTCTGGTCGTGGTAATATGATTCAAAATTATCAATTATATATATATATATATATATATATATATATATATATATATATATATATATATATATATATAATTTTTAAAAAGACAAGGAGAAAGATCTATTTTGTGTCATTTATACTTTAAGTGTTTTAAACTAGTTTGAACTAAGGTCATCTCCAAGAACAGTTTTTTTTAGAAAGTTTATGAAATAGTTTTTAAAAGTTGTAATATGCAATTGGATAGCGACGAAAAATTAATTAGTAACATAACATATTCATATGTTGAAAAAGATATATATGTCTTCATAACTCATATGACTTTTGTCTCCGCTCTTGGCAACACGGAGTATAAACAAGCTCTGAAGATGGTTTATATAAAATCGAAATATTGTTCAATATCAGCTATGAATATGTTATAAAATGTTTTCACTTTAACAGCATTTTGTGTGTTTTCATATCCTTTTTATCTATACTCATATATATATATATATATATATATATATATATATATATATATATATATATATATATATATATATATAATGGTACTAATTTACAATACGTTATGCAGGTGTGTTTCTCTTTTAATTTAGTTTTATTAGATAATAAAATGTCTGCAACCAATACGTTTGCTGATTAAGAGATATTACTCAATTTATTACTGTTAGATCTTTGCACAATACTTTCTAAAGAAAGACATATTTAGTTATATAACTTATCTATATAATACTTTTTATTCTACAATATCGGACTGAAAGACGGTTAAGAATAACTAAGATTAACAAAATATATTTCTACTTTTATCCACAATGATAAATGAGAATATTAGTATTATCTGCGTTATTCGGACTATTGTCCCCATCTTCATTGTTATTTGTACAACGTTTCGGCCGATATACCCTTCTTCAGGTATTTCTTGTCGGACTCGGGAAACTTCTCAGACTCGGGAACACTCTTGGACTCTTGAACCTTCTTTTCGAACTTGGGAGCCATCACAGAACTTTGAACCTAACCTTTTATTTATTCCACGGGGGTATCCTATTCACATTCCGCTAACCATAGCTGGGGTAGGGGTTGTTTTAATTAATTATTTTTCTAACTGCTTTCACTCAGGATTGAACTCGGGTTCCAGAGATAACTGTCACTTAGAACTGTCTTAACCTAACTGCCTTATCCACTCGGCCATGTGTCCAATTGGAGGGTATATCGGCCGAAACGTTGTACAAATAACAATGAAGATGGCGACAATAGTCCGAATAACGCAGATAATACTAATCATCAAGCCTCATCTCAAACATTCAGAGAAATGAGAAATTATAACTCACTGTCAAGTTTATTATAAATGCTCCATAAATAAAATAAGCAAATATAGAGGTGATATTATGTACATAAATATGATCCTTGATATAATTAGAATGCATGATTATTACAAATACCATTTAAGATTTTAAAGAATTCATAAAACGTACAGTTCTGAGTGAAATAAAAAAAAAGGTATAAAGTCCAGTGGTGAGGCCCCTATTCTTTTCAGGATGAAATTCGTTTTGAAGTTTGATTTTGAAAAGCTCTGCGAAATTAGGAACTTGTGTCGATATCTGTTTCGTCAGTCATGATGCTAAGTCACTGAACATTCAAGTACTGAGACAACTGAATCGATTGACAAATATAGGTCATGTAAATTCTGTAGGTAGAATTCTGGGAGGAAAAAAATAGGTTTCTTTCTCCCATAAATTGATATATAAAGACTTGTTTACTCCACTTTGAATAGAAATTCTAATTCATGTACACATAATGTTACATTTCACTATGCTCTTTTTTATATATATATATATATATATATATATATATATATATATATATATATATATATATATGCATGTGTATGTGTGTGTGTGTGTATGTGTATGTGTATATCAACACATGGGAGGCTTATGCAGAAGACCGTAAAACCTGAAACCTCCTCGTCAGACAAGGTACGAAAAGGAGTGAAAAAGAGAGGAAAGAAGCCACCGCAGAAAAGAGAGTCCCGACGACTTTACTTTTTCATTTATAAAAAATATGCTCGTTTTATCTCTCTCTCTCTCTCTCTCTCTCTCTCTCTCTCTCTCTCTCTCTCTCTCTCTCTCTCTCAAAAATGCACACACATTTACTAATTCCCTAACTATTCCTCAAACACACACACACATGCACACACACATGCACACACACACATATATATATTTCCCTCTCAATACACATATATATATATGTATATATATAGACACATACATATATTTATCTATCTCCTCTCTCTCTCTCTCTCTCTCTCTCTCCTCTCTCTCTCTCTCTCTCTCTCTCTCTCTCTCTCTCTCTCTCTCTCTCTCTCTCTCTCTCTCTATATATATATAATATATATATATATAACGTAGAAAACCTGCAGATGTTCATGGAATACCTCCTGGAAATACATCCAGGAAATCCGACAACAAACTTCTTCGATTATGCAATGGATTGTATAAACAAAATACAATAGAGAAATCGATGAAATGCCACTCTCTTAAGAAAAATCGAAACAGATTTCGAAGCAAATTTTCAGATTCTGACGAAGGACATGCAAAATATCTCGGGGCAACGTTTTTATTTATAGATTTCTACAAGATTCCATGCACAGAGAAAAGACGAAGCAATTACATCGAGCATATGGTCTCTCCCAAAAGAAACCGTTATCGCGTTGGTAATGCTTGTAATGCTTTATTCTTTGTCACGTTTGTCTCGTGGGATTTGAAAGGAGATACATTAACACCATTTCTACAATTTGACTAAGTATGTACTACGAACATCAATAGATCTAATGAAGGAAAATGCTTTCACACTAAAAACAAGAAAAGAAGAAAACTGTATTCCACAGAGAATATTATGGATGCCGAGAACGTAGATGATGTAGCGGTTCTCACAAATAAACCTGCCCAAGCAGAATCTCTCCTTCACACGTGGAATAGATAGCAAGAAATATTGAACTATGTAAATACAGATAAAACACTGTTTCTGTGTTTTAAAATCATCTCCGCACTTCATAGCAAGCCTCTGAAAGTGATAGACCCGTTCATGTACCAGTAATATCTCACCTAAAGAAAGCGATATATGTAAAGGAAAGGCATAGATTCCTATTGACAGATCATATGGAGATCTGATGTCCCTGTGAGATGAAATGTGAAATCATCCAAGCTGTAATCGTATCAGTACTATTGTGTGGATGCACGACTTTGACTGTAAACAATAAGAAAAAAGAAAGAACTCTAAGTTAGAAGAAAGAAGAGTAAAGCATTTTATACAAAACTATTCATTTCTATTTGTTCAGATGTATTCAATATAATATTTACAAATGTAAAATAACTATTTTCTTACAATCTATAATATTTTACATAAGAAATCCTTTACGTATTTATTCATTGATTAGCAGATATAGGAAAAGATTACTTTGAGGAAAATTTTTAATAAGATAAAGTACTTAAAAAGCTAGATGATAACTACAAAAAGATGCTGCATGTTGTTTTGAATAAATCCTAGAAACAGCATTCCATAATACAGCAGCTACACTGCCACTTACCTCATTTTACATAAACCATCCAAATAAGACGAACAAGACTGCTGGTGAAGTACGGGACGAACTCATGAAGAGATATTTTCTTGCGAACTGCGACACATGGAGACATCAATTTCGGACGACTAGGAAAAATCCATATTCATCAGATATATTTGGACTATTTGATGGCATACTGAGCACCTGCCAAGAGCGATGACTGATAGAGACAGATGGCCAGAGAAAGTCACGATAATCCATACTATATATATATATATATATATATATATATATATATATATATATATATATGTGTGTGTGTGTGTGTGTGTGTGTGTGTGTGTGTGCAGTCATAGTGACCATTATTGGCACCCGTTCATTTTGTTTGCTATATCTTCAGAAATAAACAGAAAATAAACAACTTGTATTATTATTTGCTGTTTTGTATCAACCATGGGTTGTCAACCGTGAAAACGTTATATACAAGTAAACAAATATATATATATATATATAATATATTAATGATTTGAAAGCAATTACAATGCACATAAAAAATGAAAACAAACAGATGTTATTTTTTGTCTTATCGATTTCAAAGTAGAACTTTATCTTCAGAGACGAATTCCAGAAATGGACACGTTTTTTTTTTAATGTCGTTATTTTTTTTAATGTTATAAACACGCGTCTCGTGGTGTTCTTTTTTTTTTTTTTTTTTTGAACGCCACGCGGAAAGCCGTGATAGTCTTTTAGCCGTTCATTCAATTTCAATTTTATTATTTTATGAATAATACATAAATATATAAATAGATGAGAATAATAAAATTGAAATTGAATGAACGGCTAAATGACTATCACGGCTTTCCGCGTGGCGTTTAAAAAAAGAACACCACGAGACGCGTGTTTATGACATTAAAAAAAATAACGACATGAAAAAAACGCGTCTCTGAAGATAAAGTTCTACTTTGAAATCGATAAGACAAAAAATAACATATTTTTGTTTTTATTTTTTTATGTGCATTGTAATTGCTTTCAAATTATTAATATATTATACATACTTAACAACGCTTCAAGCTAATTACCAATTACTTTATATATATATATATATATATATATATATATATATATATATATATATATATATATATTGCAATACAAAATTATTTTCTAACATAACCCCCAGAAAAATCAAATATCCAAATTCTAACGGTGTTTTTCAGCGTTCCAAATGTGATTTTAAAAAAATTATATTTCGAACATTTCCAAAAAATTTCTCCGTTGTTCCCCAACAAACTTTTTTTTCATTCAAAATAAAATTTCACTCTGATGAAGGTCGAATCTTCTCTGTGTGCGAAATATTTTCATACAGATGAACTGACCGAAACACATGTGTAAGTGATATTGATTAAATTCATCTTTTATTATCCATTCTATTTCTTTCTTTTCTTCATTCATTCTTCCTCATATATATATATATATATATATATATATATATATATATATATATGGGGGGGGTCTGTGTCTGTATGTGTCTGTATGTGTGTGTGTCTGTGTGTCTGTGTGTGTGTAATTTTGGGGAAAAAGATTGGTAAATATTCAGATGAATTAATATTGATATATGTTTTTGTGTGCTTTAATGTATTTATTCCTGAGTTTAATACTTTCCCTTATAATGTAACATTTATATCCACACTGCTAAAAGGAAGCGTTCCATTAGCTTTCCTCTTCTATTTTCACTTCATGAAATAAAAAAAAACAGAAGGCTTACTTCCCTTGATAATAAAGATAACAGTTTATTTTTTGAATTACACAAACTTTGATATTCAAATCAACACAATTCTGCCCCTATCCACCTCTTAAAACATCTATACACTCAGTCACTTTTACTTATCAATATTCTAAAATAAAAAAATTTTCATTTCAATGTTTTTTCCATTCAAAATTGTCCTTTAGAGAAATTCCCGCACTTCTTTTGTTGAAACAACTGTTTTTAATTGGAAGAATGCTAATGCTGATTTGAAAGTTTAAAATACTACATTAAAAGAAAATTAATTTACAATTGCATTGCTCATAATTTACTGGCAGATATATTTCATTGACATCATAAAATTACAATATAAATATATCAAAATTGATAGTTTGTAGAAGTCAATACTCCATATAAAAGCTATATATTTTCTAATATATATATATATATATATATATATATATATATATATATATATATAGCCTGGGATAGTCACTGCTTCATCTTTCACTGGAATGGTGCGCCAAATAGCAGTATTATTAGAAGAGTGTTCGATATAAAGAATAGAGCTATTATATAATATAATAAAATAAATATATAAAGGTATTACATATCTATTTATTTGATGGCAATAGAACAGTCACAACCTTAGGTTTCATACATGCAAAATCGCATGCATTCATGCTGACATGGGAAAAATGGATACTGTCAACGGTTTGGTTGGGGGGGTATGGGTGTAGGGCGATACAATCAAGGATGTTAAATAATTCTAATATTAAGATTTCAAATATTATGTATACTGTGGGTGGGTTGGGGTATGGGCTGTGGAAGTTGGTCAGATGTTAAGCTAATCGGGGTTGGTAAAAGGTTCCAAGTATGTACGCAAATACGCACGCACGCCCGTAGTTTCACTTATACATGCCGTGCGTGCGTATTTGCGTACATACTTGGAACCTTTTACCAACCCCGATTAGCTTAATATCAGACCAATTTCCACAAACCATACCCCAACCCACCCACAGTATGCATAATATTTGAAATCTTAATATTAGAATTATTTAACATCCTTGATTGTATCGCCCTACACCCATAGACCCCCCCACCCAAACCATTGACACTATCCATTTTTCCTATGTCAACATCCGTCCAACAAAATACACACACCCACGCACACATAGGCATGCGAACACAAACGCTCACACTTCAGTATTGTTCAGACGCTGCACACTAGTAAAACAATTTGAATATGTGTCAAACCCACCGATTTGTATACATAACCATTGCACTGTCCATAAACACACATACGCATCCCCAAATACACTAAATCATACGCATATCACTTTATCCAATCATAAACATCTTATGCCCGTAAAGACCTTTTGAATTTTTCGATTTTTTCGATTTTCCTTGTATTCGAATCAACGTCACTTGATGAATGCATGCGATTTTGCATGTATGAAACCTAAGGTTGTGACTGTTCTATTGTCATCAAATAAATAGATATGTAATGCCTTTATATATTTATTTTATTATATTATATTATATATATATGTATATATGTAAATATATATATATATATGCATTTATGAATTCCTCCATATGTTTATCTATCTATCTATCTATCTATATACACACACATATATCTATATATCTATCTATCTATCTATATATATATATATATATATATATATATATATATATATATATATATATATATAGTATCACATTGCCGCTTTAAATTTTCCGTAGCAGTGCCATCAGTAAATAATACAAAAGTGCTCAATATAGAGCAATAATAATAATAATAATATAATAATAATAATAATAATAATAATAATAATAATAATAGTATAGGAAGAATTATTGTTTTCTCTACTAATATTATATATTTTATATATATATATATATATATATATATATATATATACTAGAGATAAACATTGTCCCGCCTGATGGTTGTATGATTCACAGGATTTTCCATTGCTTATTTCAGTTCGAATTTCAATTTTAAATAGTTATTTAATATATTATACTTACTTTCTATACTTTCACTATATTTCTCTATCAAATACCCGTTACACGCAAAATTCGTCATCGGATAGCAAGATTGATGATGAACTTAAACAAATTACCAACATCTTTACTAGTAATGGATATGCAGGTGATTTGATAATGGATATGTTCAATCTAACTATATCCAAATTTAACTGCAACATAGAATCTGGACCATCAAAATCCCTGTGAACAATCTTCATTACTCGATCTGCATTTCGGTCGACCCAAAAAGACGTTCTTCCTATCTTTGAACAAAGTCTATCAATTTATAAGTTTCTGTGCTGGTGTGATGCCACATATATAGGACGGACGATACAGAGGTTGGATGTAAGAATAAATCGGCATGTCCATACAAGAATAAGAAGTATACCACAATCAACATGCGGGCTCTCACAGGCGCAGGACTCTGCCATTGGTGGTCACCTATGCTGTTTATATAACTGTAGAATTAATTACAACGATCACCAATTTTCTGTCCTACACAAGGCTAGGTCATACCACCATCTTTACATCCTAGAGTCAGTTGCATTTTTTTAAGTGTCCGGCCTTGTGTTGGCAGAGATGATTGAAACATTACCTAGCACTATTCGCTTGGGATGTTGCTGCAGAGATTGGAGTAAACTGAAGGGATTCATATTTATTTATTTATTTATTTTTCCTTCTTGCTGCTCCAATTTTGATATTATCTTATCTCCTTTTACCTAATCTATACACTTTGACTTTTAAACGATCTACCGGTTGTAAACTTTGGGAAATGCACCCGTCGACAGGGCCCTTAAATCCCCTTTTTATTTCGTTTCTTTTTGTCTCTTTTAAACCTCCCGTTTAAATAGCTGATCGTAGTTTAACAAAATATGTTATTGTTTAAGTTTTTATATATATATATATATAATATATATATATATATATATATATATATATATATATATATATATAAAACTTCCCTGCCCATACATAGATACTCACTACCTACCCTGCTTCATTCCGTTTCTCCCCCCCACACACACAAGGAGTCAAAATTCTCCCCCCTACTTTACCACAAAACTGAACCAGTGACATTAGTCACTCAACTCTCCCCTCCTCCTTATCATCCTCCGGCATCAAACACTCCACAACCATGAACTTTACCCTCCTCCCTTGACCAACCCTTTTTCCCATCTAGCACCTGGCTTCCTCCCTGCTTCCTGTAAATTTTCCCTACACTTCATTCATGTTATCCTCATCCCTTATTTCCCCCTAACCTCCCCACCCTTCATTTCCGCTACTAACTCGCTCCCTCATCAAAACACACACATGTACGTAATTTTTGCTTGAATAAAAGTCAGTTGACTGAGGATGTCCTTATGAAAGGACGAAATATTTCTATTCTCAGACTTGTTTGAGTTATTATTTTTTGTTCACTATCCTTTTACCTACCTCATACTGTCGGATTTTACTCCAACCCTCCTATATAATATATATATATATATATATATATATATATATTACACAATTTCTGTCATTTTCAAAGGAACCGTTTCGTCTTACCTGATGAATGCTTTCAGCAAGAAACCGCTGGTTGTAATACCGTTCCCGTAATTAAATAAATAAAAGCAAAAACTTTTATTTGTTTTGATTTCTCATTGAACTATATATATATATATATATATATAATATATATATATATATATATATAAAATATTAAAATTCGAAGGCAATAATGCGTATAAAAAAAATAAAGACAAAAATATGTTTTTTTATGTCTAATCGATTTCAAAGCTAGAGCTTCATCATCAGAGTTTATTTTCAGAAATGACGTGCTTATGTTTTTATCTGTGTGTTTATAATTTCTCTTCTTATTTCCTTTTCCTCTCCTTTTTATTTTTTTTCCTCTCTTTCTTCTTCTCCTCCTTTATGAATGAAATGGGCGAATAACTGTAATTTCTTATTTCTCTCTTTTTTTCTTTATATATATATGAGTGGTGTCGGCTAATTCCACGAGTAGATTATTATCCCAAAGGCTGACATAATTCAGTCGTTTAATTTCTAAAATATTCTGATATTGTATTTATTTGTCAATAATTATAAAAATAAGAAGAACTGAATATGTTTCATTTATTGTCACAACGTTTGTAGCATAACTGATGTAAACGTTTCCTTCAGAGTATGAATATAAGTATTGAATAAAAATTCCAATTACATTTGCCTTAACCAGTACATTTATTGCTACGGGATAGAGATGGCTGAGTGTGTGTTCCTTTGGTGCATATCCCATCGTTCAAACCCCTGTATAAATCAGAATATCAAAATCTGATTTTAATAAACATTTATCGAGTATCACTCCGTTTATTTGCATTTGAAAGTCCCAAATATATAGCGTTTGTGATTATCTACCTCCCGAGTTCAGAGTATTGTGGTTTGATAAAAGCCGCCTTTCCACTCTGAAGTATTTGGGGAATTCATTGCGTGTTTTAAAATCCGTGTTTAACAGTTAAAATAGGTTCATTACTTTGGCGATAATGAAATTCTCGTATGCGTCAGTAGATGTGTAGTTGTTGAAAATCTCCTGTCTCCAGAGAAAGTGTGCATGCAAACGGGAAACACATCCTTGATTGATAGAACAAGTGGTTAAATTGGAGGGAGCGTGAGAACGAGGAAGATAATTAAATGGCTACATATTTTGAGGTAATAAAATCGATCTTATTTTGTGAGTAGAGAACCACCAATTTTGGTTTTTATGACCGACTTTGTAGATTTACATTGCTAATCACCGCTAGTAAAAAAGGGGTAGCCATCATTGATGACTGAAATGTTGCGAAAAAAACAAAATATTCTTTGAACATCGAGCAACTTCAAATAAAAACTATTTTTTATATGTGGCTAGATGGAAGCGAAATAAATAGGTTTGTAAGTTGGACGGTTTAAAGATTTTGAGTCAGTAACCAGTATAGTTAGAAGTATTAGCCAATGTTAAAACATTTTCATTTGTATATCAAACCATCATCAAGCATTGTTAATGTGTAAAGTAACCTCTGAATAATATTCAATATAGATATGAAAAAAAAAATCAGAGACAGAATTTTGCATTATATAGCTGTTAGTGTTCTATTTCATAAATGTATGACGTCATTTGTGTTTGAAATTATTTAAAAGATTTTCACATGGTATTACCTTACTTTACTGTTTATTTGTGTAATGTTTGAAATATATTTTAATTCTAAACTATAAATATTAAGCGTAATGTATTTCCTATAGCATATCATGATATATATCTTATTATAATGGAGATTGTGTGTTTTTCTGTCTGTAACCGAAACTATATTACTATACAAATCACAATTCCCTTCGTTATTTCACATTCTCCATAATTTTATTTTTATTTAAACCTCAATTATTGATAAAATTGTTTTACATCATTAAGACTGTTGACCATATCTACATACACAGAACATGCAATTATATTTATATATACTACAAAATAGCGGATTATAGTGTGAATGGGAAGGCTGATTTGCATATTGATCTTAAAAATTTGATTTTAATAAATATATGCTTAGTATTATTGATTTCTAATTGTTTGGTTTTATCTTTTTGAATATGAGCAAAAATCTCGGAGATAAATCTTAAAAGAAATCCATTAACAAGAAGAAATAACTAATATTATTCTTTACTTCCTATTTTAACTAAATAGTTAAATTAGGAAAATTTACCAATGAAAGAGGGGAGTAATGGAAAATGATGGAAGAGTTACTTTCAAAGTTGTTCTATTTTTCAATCATACCCCCTCTGTTCCAATTTTTTTATCTGCATTCTTATTCAGTTTCATTAGCCTTTCTAATTTAATATGATATTTTGTTATATTAAAACTTAAATACTTGCAACCGGAGGGTGCATATATTTGCTAGTATATATATATATATATATATATATATATATATATATATATATATATATATATATATGAGACAGATTGATAGGCATTGATAAATATATAGATAGATATGAACAGACTGAGATAAATAAATATATAGGATAGACTGAGACAGATGTTACTATAGAAAAATAAAGAAACAATAGAAAGTTTTAAGATAAAAACGAAAATATCAAACAACAAAACCAAAAAAGTAACTAAAACAAAATAAACAGAAATGCGCAAGCATTGTTAAAGCACAAAGAAAAAATTTATGAATAAAATAATAATCAAATACTCATAATTTACATATATATATATATGTCGTGTATTTGTGCATTTATACCTGTGTATGAAGAACATTAGAAGATGTATAGAAGTAAAGAAAGAAAGAAAGAAAGAAAAGAAATTAGATGATGAATATGTAAAAATAATAAAAAGAAATAACGGATTGTGTAAAGAAAGAATGAATAAAAGTGAAAGCAGATGATAAGGGGAAAAGGCAGAGAGGTTATTCAACAAAAAGAATAATTGCACGGGATCTGCGTGATAAGCTATTTTTCTTTTCGTTTCTTTTCTTTTCTTTTTGCATTTACCACATTTTCTTGGTCTGAATGACTTTTTATCTACCTCAATATGAACCGATGTCAATTCATATCTATCAATCTCAGTGTGTTCATCGGTATGTGTGCGTGTTTTATCCGAGAAAATCTATATGAATTAAAGTCAGTTCATGTAAGTATTTCTGCACCTTCGTTAACATAAAATCAGTCTACAGAATGTTAGATTGGTTTGGTTTGGTTTGGTTGGGTTTTACGGCATGTCAACCCCTTGGGTTATTTTATGCCGAAGAATATTAGATTGTTAGTACGGATGATAAACGGGCCATGTGCATAATGTGTTCTAACAAATGCCGAGGAGCAATCATTGTATATCTAATAAGCATGATGATTTAAAAACAGAGTTTAATTTAGGATGTAGTTTGTTCTATGTTATTTATTCGTTAATTTTATTGTTTTACGTCATATATATATACATATATTTTTCTATGAATGATGAATAGATCTACATTAATGATGTAACATACAATAAAAGTAAAGGCTACACAGTAAGTGTTATTTGAGATCGTAAAAATCCCGCGAGTGTGTGTGTGTGAGAGAGAGAGAGAGAGAGGAAGAGAGAGAGAGAGGGAAAGAGAAAAAGGTAAAAACTCACAACCTTTTTGTCGTATCTATGGAAATTTCAGTCATATCGTGTTGACACAATTTTGTCATATTTGTAAGGAAAGCTTCTTAAAGCTGATCTATTCATATAATTACACATGCATGCATACACAGTCACAGACATGTAGACACACATAAATATACATACGTATATATATATATATATATATATATATATATATATATATATATATATATATATATACCAAACTTGTTGGTAAATCCTCGCGGTGAGAAAAAAACCAGCAAATAGTTTGATTGTAAAAATATACTACCAAACATCACCCGGGAGAAAAAATGTTTGTAAAAAGAAAAGACCAAGATAATCGTACCAACCAAAATTAATCTATTGGTACAATATTTGGCCAAAAGATAAAAAATTATATATATATATATATATATATATATATATATATATATATATATAATATATTCATACAAAACCGCTAGGAAACTAAAGCTAATAAGTAAAAAGTGCTCAATACCTAAGTAGTGAAAATAAAGGAGTCGAGATCTTCGCCCTAAAGAGCACTAAGCGAAACTTTTAGTAGGTTTATCTGACTCATTATATATATATATATATATATATATATATATATATATATATATTTTTTGCCAGGTATTGTTAAAGCCCACGGAATATTTCTTCTTTATCATCTTCAGTTGTAAGCGTTCAAGTCTCCTATTCGTTTTTCCTAGATCAGGATCAAGATGGTGAAAAATCGTCCCATATTTTTATCCAAGCGCTTTCAACCATTTTGCCAGTCGTCCTCAGAGGATTTGTTTGTAGGTGTGTTTGTACCGTTTGTTTAATTTTATTCAGTTGGATTTATTCATTCATTTATTTATTCATTGTTTATCCAATTAGGATATTTTTTTTTTGAGGGTTGCTAAGATTAGTGGTTTCGTTATTTTTATTTATTTTACATTGTTTTTTCCCTCTCAAATTAACGTTGATTTTGTAGTGCTGGTTTCCGTGATATTTTTCTTTTCAGTGTGTTCTGTTTCAACACGTTTATAGGGCTTTTCTTGAGCATATTTTTCCCTATTTATCTTTCCTCATATCTATTAATAATGGAGATTTGCTTCCGGTTTTTGTCTGTAACAAAAACTACGTCACTGCTTACGTCACATTACCCAAAAATCGTCATAACATAGAATAAATACACTCAAAATGTGAACATGTAACATTAGACAGTCCTCATTGTTTTTTAAAACAAGTTTTAATAAATACATGACTGGTATTATATATCTATATATAGTTTGTTTTATTTTGATACATATTTAAAGTTTACATTTCAAATCGTTTTATTTTTTAACCCTTTAATGAATTTGATGAACTCCAAAATTCTTTATCCAAATCTAATAACTCAGCCACCGGACCAGATGAAATCCATTACAAACTTCTAAAAGAATTACCCACTATTTCCTTAAAATACCTCTTAAACATATATAATAATATCTGGATCTCAGGCAACATCCCTACTTTATGGAAGCAAGCCACAATAATTCCCATCCTCAAAAAACAAAAGGACCCCACAAATCCCACCAGTTATAGACCTATAGCCTAACTAGCTGTACATGTAAAACTTTGGAAAGGATAATCAATCAAAGATTGATATGGTTCCTTGAATCAAACCAACTGCTCTCAAACCTACAAACAGGCTTTTAGAACCAAAATAAGCACTATAGACCAACTAATCCATATAGAAACCCTTATCCGAGAAGCATTTCAAAAAAAGGAACACCTAGTGGCAGTCTTTTTTGACTTAGAAAAGGCCTACGACACAACATGGCCATATGGAATACTAAAAGACCTAAGGGACTTTGGATTACGGGCAGACTTCCCGGTTTATCAACATTTCCTGGAAGGTCGGACCTTCAAAACAAAAATAAATAACACATACTCTGATCCGAGACCACAAGAGGTAGGAGTCCCCCAGTATCTTGTCGGTAACCCTTTTCATGATAAAAATAAATAGCATAACATCCTGTCTTCCTCCAGAAATCAAAGGGTCATTATATGTAGACGACTTCCTCATCTGCTACAGCTCAAAAAATATGATCACCATTGAAAGAAAAATGCCGCTCAGGGTACCCGGTATGGTTCTCCCTTTGTTCTTATCGTCCCCTCTCTCAAAGGAAGAACCATACCGGGTACCCTGAGCGGCGATAGACGACCCAACCAACGTAGAAGACATAGCAGAGTTATCTGGCCAGCAGACACAAGAAGATAGCACAAGACACATTGTTTGCTCCTGGAATCTGCATGGATTGACCAAGGTGAGACTTCCTATGATTGACATAGCCAGCCTTAGAAAGCAAAACTTGACCCCATGTCAGACATTTCCAACCCTCCATGTTCTCTCCAATATGACAGGTGTGACGCTTTAGGTTTTCATGCACGATTCTTTCACTCTCAAAACTGGTACAGCCATCATCCACATGAACTCTCCAGTCAGTTCTCTCCAGTGCCAGCTTTTCCCATTTGTCAGGATTTATTTTTATTTTTACAAGGTTGTTTCTTATGATAAGAAGAGAAGTGAGGGATATACAACACTTGGTCTGTATGTATTTGGCTTATATTGAAATTAGCAACTTTATTATTATTAGAAAATGTCTGTCCAACAGGGTGATGCCAAATTATAGTGATAAAGAAAAAGATTGTTCTGAAAGTAAACATTCCTCCATGTGGTATCAAAGCCAATTTAACAATGAACATTTGTATTTAAATATATAGATGAGAACAGTGTATTACCATTCATAAAAGGAACAGTTTTCTATCTATAGTTCATCTCAAAGGATGACAATAAAACACATCTTGAATATATTCTAGCTTTCAAGAATATGATTTCAAGAAAGAGTCGTTTTTTTAATCCATTTATTCCGCTGTTTTAATTCGTCAACCATATGTCATCGTATAAGAAAATGATATGCAGTATGTTACAAATCGTTTATCATAATAATTAACACCCACACAGTGATTTGTTTATAGTGGTGAAGGCTTGTGTTGGACAATCCACACTTTTTGGCACAGTCGATAGGAAAGAATTGGTGCATCAAGGGTTGCCACAAACCCAATCAACGACCGACCTCAGGAATTTTGAATTCAGAGTTATCCCTCTCCTAGACTGGTTACCTACCCAAGGCTGAAGGGCCCAGTCTGCCCTACTATTTAACCCATAGCTGGAGGGAGAAATATATGGATTCATACCTTTCCAAGGGTATTAGCGCTATGTGAAATACCAACAACTTCGTCTAGGAACTACTGATATATATATATATATATATATATATTATATATATATATATATATATTATATATATAGGGTGATGTAAAGGTAGATATACAGTAGTGTCATCAGTGAAATTAGTGTCATATTATACTGAAGTGATAGTGACATATCTTAAGTAATAAAAATCGTTTCCTTTTATTCACTTCATGTAAATTGGCAATTTGTTTTGAGGGTGGGAGGTACTGTAAAGAATAAGGTTTTCTCACGCAAACCCCGCGCTGTTGAAGATATGATTCAGTTCACTTTGGTGACTTGTCAGGAAATTGATGCTGATAAAGACGTTTGATCCAGAGTGTGCATGAGTGTCTGTTCTCGATTATGTTGCATAGAGCTTTCTTTACCGGCACTAAATAGGTATATGTTATATACTGGTCTTTTCACTGTACCAAATCTATATAACGTTATATACCTTTCTTTAATTCTTACTCTGGTCGTCTATTCTTCCGGCCGGCTTTGCTTCTGATCGTCTATCATCTATCTTGGTCTGATATATCTTCTAAGGTCTCGTCTGGTCTTCTATTGATGATTCCGGGTCTGGTTTCTGTTGGGGATCACTCCTTATCAGAAGCCTTGTGTCATTGTTAGTTTTTAGGTAATAAACACAAGACTTCGATTTATGTTGATGTTACTTTATTTCAAATCCCCACCCAGACAATCTGTGCAGATGAGGCTTACATGTTGCTAGCTCGGCTTCTAAGTTCTAACTGACTCTTACTTACTTAGTATCCTTAAACCGGAAGAGGGCCTTCTATGGGGTTCCGGTTCTCATGATTCTCCCCAGAACGCAAGGTGAGATCGAGGTCAAGCGCCGTCACTCACCCTCAAGGCCATCAGCTATACTAATCGCCATTATGATTTCTACAATACCTTATAAATGTATTAGGGTCCCAATAATTATGTAACAATTAGAAGAGTGCGTGAACTCTGAAGGCAAGCAATTTGAGTACCTGAGGGATTAGAGCTTCTTACTACATGTGCTTCTTTGTACATGTATATGTAACATTTGTTGGAGGCGTGTGGTCTAATGGTTAGAATCGTAGGAAATGGACTCGTCAACGCGAGTTCAATTCTTGGACGAAGTCGTTGGCATTTCACATGGCGCTAATACCCTTGGGGAAATTATGAATCCAGTTCTCCCTCCAGCTATGGATAAATAGCAGGGTAGACTGGACTCTTTAACCATGGCTAGGTGACCAGTCTAGCAGAAGGAAAACTCTGAATTCAAATCTGTTAAACTCCGCGTGAGAAATTAACCTTGTGTTGCATCCTGCTCGTGTGGAGGAGTTGGTAAATATATATATATACGTAACATTTGTTTGTTTGTATAATAAATACAATGAGTAATGTATGTGTGCTCCCTTTTTTATAACTGAATACCTACTTTTGCACCCCATATATATATATATATATATATATATATATATATATATATATATATATATATAACATCCCCGTGTGGTGCAAAAATTAAATTTTGAAAAATATTGTCTGATGGGAGTGGGGAAAATGAAATGAATAAAATAAAACATTTAAATTTCTAAAAAAAAATGATTACTTACTTAAAACATTATAATCACTCCACGTTACAGAGATGTTGTTTTGCAACAGACGATAATGTTTTTGTTTTCTTTAAACACACCCATTTTTTAAATTATTCTACAATTTTTTTTAGATTGAACGAATTGAAAATATATACTTTTCTAAAAAAAATTATCTAGATTTTATCGACACCCAAAATTAGGTAAAATATTTTTTTGCCGGGTTCTTTCAGAAAAATACAAACAGATCTTTTAAATTATATATATTTTATTGATAGACAAAAATTCATATAAATATCCTTTCTTTCGAATAAAACCAACTTTCTTACGGTTAAATTCAAATTAATTCAAATTTTTAAAGATTTCTGCGGGGTGGGGGGGGGCAACTGAAAAGAAATATTTGTTTTGTTTTACGACAGATGATAATCAAATCAGTTTTTACCGTATAATAAGATATAAATTTTTAATTAATATTAATAAGATTAAATTGATATGTTATTGATATTGATCAATAACTTTATTGCAAAATGTTAAATTTAACTAAAGATTACCTTTTTGTATTCTTTTAAACCCTGTGTCATTGAATCTGAAAAAAAAAGAAGCATGGGATGTAAGGAGGACTGATGAAAATTAACGTTAGAGGTTACCAAATTTATTTTTAAATAGAGGAAATAAGCATGATTGATTAAACTGTCGTTAAATTTAAACTCGTAATGAAAAGCGGAATTGCGCAAATATAAACCGGATACAGTTAAATCCACAAAACCCTTCAAATTCAATGTAGAAGATTATATGATTATTTCATATTTGTAAATAATTGTCTCGCAAAACTCTATATGTCAGATAACTTTAAAATATATTGAAATAAAAAGCACGGTATATAAAATCAATAATACCGGATATGTTTTTGAAAAAACTTGTTTTAACAACAATGGGAACCGCTTAATATTTCATACACAATTTCTTAGTATATACAAAATAGGGTTATTTTTTATTCTATGTATTAATGATTTTGACTAAATTAAATATCATTCATAAAATTACGCAATTCCTGAGAGTATTGTACGTAAGCAGTGGCGTAGTTTCGGTTACAGACAAACATACACCGAATATCCATTATATATATATATATGTCTTGCATGTCTTGCAATGCTAGGATCCCATTGTTAAAAGCCATCAACGATAGATATGATGTCATCGTATATACATTTTAGCCTATGAAGTTTTCAACCCATGCCTGTAAGTTTTTTTTAAATTATGATTATGATTATAATTATATATATATATCTTATTATAATGGAGATTGTGGGTTTGTCTGCATGTAACCGAAACTATATTACTATATAAGTCACAATTCCCTTTGTTATTTACACCACATTCTCCATGATTTAATTTTTTTATTTAAACCTCAATTATTAGTAAAATTCTTTTACATCATTAAGACTGTTAACAATATCTACATACTAATAACATGCAATTGTATTTATATATACAACAAAATAGCGGTTTGCAGTGTGAATGGGAAGGCTAATTTGCATATTGATCTTAAAATTTGATTTTAATAAATATATGCTTATTATTATTGATTTCTAATTGTTTGGTTTTATCTTATTGAATATGAGCAAAAATTGGGATAAATCTTAAAAGACATCCATTATCAAGAAGAAATAACTGTAATATTATTCTTTACTTCCTATTTTACTAATAGTTAAATTAGGAAAATTTACCACTGAAAGACGGGGGTAATGGAAAATGATGGAAGAGTTAGTTTCAAAGTTGTTCTATTTTCCGATTATACCCCTCTGTTCCAAATATTTTTATCTGAATTCTTATTCAGTTTCATTGGCCTTTCTAATTTAACATGATATTTATTATATTAAAACTTAAATACTTGCACCTGGAGGGTGCATATATTTCCTAGTATAATTAAAAAACTTACGAGCATGGGTTCATATGCTGAAATGTATATACGACAACGTCATATCTGCCGTTGATGACTAATAACAAGGAAATCCTAGCACTACAACACAGATCAATTAAGTGTGTGAACCGCAAAACGATTTGGTTGAAGAAATAACTCATTTGATTACATTCTATGAAAAGATCTTGGTCACTATGAACTTTTCAATCTCATACTTGAGGTTGTATTTTTCGTTACACTCCTCAAGATCCACTGATGGACTCAAATATATGTGTTCAAATATCAAAGTCCACTTAAAACCATCGATAAAAACGAATTGAAAGAGGATTTAATATACAAACACTCTCATCGCGTTACTTCCAGTTTAATGAACTAGTCTATTAAACTAGTTTATCAAACGCGTAATATGATTTTTTTCTTATATTACAAGTTATACCATATCACACATCTGGTTGTTGCAAATTATTAGTAAGTCACGTGTACGCATGCTAAATACATTTATAATGAATTAAAGATTAAAATCTTATCCTCGTTTATTAAATACCATGTACAATCCAATATGATAGACCAAATTGTAATTTACAACAAAAGTAAACCGAGCAAATTAATGATATCTAACATTTATACTAAATGGTTTTACTAGTTTCAGTAACGTTTGGACTGTCAATGATTAATGTTAGGGCTACAAAAAATGAATATAGTTTAGATCTAAGTTATCAAATAAACGGTTGTATACTTTTTGAAGAAAATCTGTACTATAGCAAATAAAAACTGTCCAACTATTTAACGAGTTCACTTTAAAAATTACAAAGTTGATTCGACGGTCAGTATTAGGGTCAAGTTACACTGAAAACACCGGTTTCCGCTACTTCACCGATGTTAAGCAGTGATGAGTCTGTTCAATACGTTATTGGGTAACCAGGAAAGCAACTGCAGGTACTGAAAGCAACCAGAGTATTTTGTTAATTCAAGGGCGACTTGATTTGGAATTAAATTACCCGAGAAGAGCTGATATGCCATAAATCGAATGACTCTAAGTTCTTGGTTAAGGGATAAAACTTCTTGGTTTAGGGATAAAATAATTTAGAATTGTTCAGATACAAGTTGTCCAACTCTTTTGGATGGTCTAGAAATTCAAGATAATATTAATCTTTTGCAAGTCTCTCTAGCAAACGAAATGTAATTCCTTTCACAACTGAGCACGTTACTCTCACTTCAAATAGCAGTCGTCAGATTTCCCGTCCAAACACTTGCTTTCTTCCTCACTACCTGTGTCACCGACAGTCCGTCTTATTTCTGCTCGTTCGGCTGCGCTTATGCAAATTCTGATATACCTCATCCGGGTTGCTGCCAACAACATTTCAGCTACGGAGAGGTAGAGGGTTCGAATATCCGTAGCCACTCGCCACACTCTTCCCCCTTGCACAGGCCAAACATATCCTGACGCGCTTCGTTTGTGGGGGCTGGGAATCCGCTTGTTCATAGGGCTGCCTTTCAGTCTCGTCACACCAACAGAGGATTTTATCCTTTTTAAACGCCCCTGTATTATGGCAATTATTATTATAGAATACATTTCTTCCGCAAAATCCATATAATGTGAAGTTGGACGTTCATTGATTATTGTGAAAGATCAAGCTGTCTCTATAATATATAAACAAGACAGCAGGGTTTAATACCATGTGGTTTATTATTTGCTTAACATCAAAAATTTTAAGATTATGTTTGAACAGTTTATGTACACAGATGGAAAATAATTACACAAATGTCCACTGAAAAATATTAAGAAGTGAACAAATGTGTAAGTTGAGAGTCGAACAAGACAGAAGGAAAAGACTGCATAGAAATCTAAATAAATAAAACTCAGAACAGTTGTCAGTAAATTCCACGTCGCAGCTGGCAGAAATAATATATGTTTATGTCCTTCTAACATGATGGAAACCACAAGTGATTAATGTTTTCTCTACGCCAATCATTCTCTTCCATTTACGTATTGTCTATAATGGGCATTTACTAGATTTTCTGTCAAAACAAAGAAATATCACCAACTTGAAGGGAAAGCCAAAAACGAGACTCGACGAGTTATGTTCAGTTTGTTGTTGATTCCTAATTTTGCTGACGATCAGACAAACTTTGTTTAAATGCAGCCAAAAGACAAGTAACCAATTAGACAACATGCATATTTTCTCTCATGACTTTACCTCGGTGAAAAAAGATATTGTCTGACATTTCTTTTCTTTTCTTTATGCGTTTACTTGTATCATCGTGTTTATTTTACCATGTCTGTTCTTTGGGTCACATCAGGTCCGTTTAAGCGATTGATTCTGTTCGACCTTCTAAATGGAAGTAATAAAAAACGGTTAGAATATTGCATCCTGTCATGAGATGGATCCATAAGCTAACGGGTTATATGCAATGGGATACGCTGTTTTGAGGGGTGGAAACAATGAACTGAGCTATAAAGGGAAAACGTAAGAACGCAAAATAATCAATGATAAGAGTTCACTGCTTGCTTTACAATAATGTAAACTTATTGCAGAAATGAAAATGAGCAAACTTTAAAGCTTCATCACACACACACACACACACCACACTACATCACACACACACACGCGCACCACACACACTCATAACACACACATACACATGGTGTAATGGTAAAGGAAGTATTGTAGACCATTACAAAAGGTAGTGAGTTTATTCCCCAACAAGATGCGAATACATGTGATCTTATAACCAAATTTCTGGAAGCGCGTGTGTAATGGTTAAAGTCATTGGATATGGGTCTGTCGCTCCGAGTTCAAATCCTGGACGGGGTAATTGCATTTCCATTAGCGCTAATATACTGTTGGGAAAGGTTATGAATCCTACTCTCTCCAGCTATGGGCAAATAGTAGGGCAGACTGGGCTCTTTAAACTTGGTTAAGGCAACCGGTCTAGAGAGAAGGAAAACTCTGATTCAAACCTGTTTAAACTCCGCTTAAGAAATTGACCTTGTGTAATCCTGCTTGTGTGGAGGGGGTTGGGTAAAATATATAACCAAATTCTGATATACTTAAATATTCTATGTATCATATTGTACTATTAGTTTTTTAGGATGCCTTCTTTATATTCGAAAAGAGACAAACGATCCCCATATAAGTTAGATAGTTTCTATTTTATGATTATTCTATACTTGTGGTCGTGAGTCAAAAACTAAGTTTAGTAATTTTTGAAAGTAATATATCCGGGTCTATACAGATAAGATAGCTGTTGTTTTTCTGAATAATGTGTAAAGAATCTACTGATAAAATTAAATTTCTTACAGATTGTGATGCACTTTTACAAACTTAACCGTTATTAGCATCTCTTAAGATACTGCTTGTGTATTATAGAGTCCTAAATTTTAAAGATCTAAATTTTTACAGTCGCCATGACATATTTGCGATATTTAAGAACTCGAATTGTTGGGGGTTTTCTATCTCTTTGGGGATTTTCGGGTGACTATTTCATATAGGTGTATGTTAATTCTCTGGTGAGTGTTTCTACTCTATTTTCAATTTTGATGCGTCATTCGTATTCAAATTACCAAACAC
>CM042140.1:27147343-27199843 GCA_023376005.1 Doryteuthis pealeii
AATATTAGATATCATTATTTAGATATATACAATACTTATTAGAATATATAATTAGATAAACTACTACTTAAGCTAAAAAAGGATCATTAGGGTTCATTACTCACTATTAATATATATCTTCCACTGTTTACATTTTTGGACAAACCATCAGACTCTAGTTTTGGGTATTTACATAGTGTCTCTTAAACATGGCTTACGGTCCAGATTTATCATAAAATAGACAACGAGCTCAAGGTCGTAAGAGCATTAACTATGAAATACGCCTCCAACTACATGATAATCTAAGTCCTCGCCAACTCACGGTAATATAGAAAGCACAGGAATCTGAATGGCGGGTAAAGGGGTAAGGGCAGGGATGGATGGTACGGAATGGGTGGGGGCTCCACCATGTCAGACGCCCAGACAATCTCCATTTGGTGTGCGCTAATTAGACCCTCGCAGGGGACTGGCTGATACCAAAAGGGACTTAGGCCACACGACGGACTTTACAATATATAGATATATAGCCAATATAACTTAGGTGTGTGTAGTTGTGTGTGGGTTGTGTGTGTACGGTGCATTGGAGTGTAGGTAAGGGTTTCCCGTAATGCTTGCATATATTGATTATAAAAAATAAATAAAAAAAATCAAAATAAGAGTTTTTTTTAAGCAATAAATAGTTTCAATGACTAATAATTTTACATTTCTGATACAAATTTGCACGAAACATAGTTGTAGATTGTGATAATAATATCACTAAGTGAGTGAGTAATATATATATACAAATAATATATGTAGTAAATATCATATAAATGGTTGTGTGTTGATGGTGTGGAAATATTGCAAGGCACAATTATTTTGCATAATTATTGCGTGTTAATAATTTAATTGTCAAAGGAACTGTTCTCTATTTTCAAGAGCTGGACGAGGCATGTTGCATTTCATATATAGCGCTAATATCTTTGGGGAGGTAATGCATCCAAGTATTTCATCCATGCTATGAGTAAATATATGGTTGACTGGGCTTTTAACCTTGGTTAGACAACCGGTTAGGAAAAGAAAACTCATAATTCAAACCTGTTAAACTCCTCTTAAGAAAAGTGACCATTAAGTGTCACATTCTGCTCGTGTAGAGGGGTTTGTATATACATATCTTGGCATTAAATAAATATCTACTCAATGAGGATAAATTAATTCACTTAAATATGCAGAAGAAATAATCGTACCATGAATTCTTAGATTCTTATATGCCAAGATCGACAATTCTTAGAGCTCAGAAGAGGATATATTCTAGACATTCATCCCGAAGTGTAAATGAACCAGTATTTAATACAGGAAATTCAGTTTTATCTATGGACAGTGTGATTGCAAGTTCATTTTGGACCGATGGGACATACCAATCTCGTTCAAATTAAACGTGAGTCACTCGAAAAGTCCCTCAATGTAATAGATATTTAATTGGAAAAGTCTCCATAGTAAGGAGAGATAGATATCGACAAAATGTGACAAAATTCAGAAATGACAGAAGTATATCTTTCATTACACGATCATTGCAGTAAAGACCAGATGATATCTACTCCAGTAACACAAGTCAGGTTGCAGGAGCAATTGAAATGCTGGAAGGCCCGTTTCATTTTGACGCCTTGATATTTCAGTTTAAAAGTGAAACTGGAAATTATAGCAGGCAAAGCATTGATTAATACGCTAGGACCACACAAAGAATCTAATAAATATTCGGTTATGGCCCATGACAGAAATAGTAGAAACGGCCATATTCAAGTTCTATGAAGTTTGGGAGCAATTTTATATCTGATTAGTGGATAGCCTTTCAAAGAAGCATATCTCCCTAACCACAAAAGAATCAACTTAAAGTTTCACAGCCTTTTCATGATCTACGAGGCTTTAAATCGCAGCATTTAGAAAAGTTAAATAAAACATATGACTGTTTCAGTATGTGCTGAAGAACAGGATAAACATAAACACGGCCATTTGTTTTATGAAATCATTTCTAATAAAATCAAATTTCTAATAAAGCAACAAAATAAATTTAATTTCTATTTTAAATCTTTTTGGAACGAAATAATTCAAATCATGAAAGGAAGAAAAAAAAATCTGATAATACAAGGATTTTAAAATGCATAAAAATATTTCTCGTAAAATGTTTAGATCGTTAGATTAGTGGCTTGTTTTGAATCGAGTCAGGTCATTTAGATACATGACAACGTTGGATAGCCTTGATGTAATTTGATAACAATTCACAAGAGGACTTTACAAGCAGTTTCTGTGGGATTAATTCCTGTCGTAATGAAGACATTGGGACACTGGGTGTGTGTGGTGACCGTTGCATTCATAGAAAAAAAACTGTGCAAATTGCTCAAAATGATTGAGAAAGGTTTACATGCAATGAACATAGTTCGCACAGTTTTTGCATCGTGTTTTTGAAATTCCTCCTGGGACTCCGTTGAAAGTCATTCCTGTTTTAATATAGTAAGAATTCAGAAAAAGGCGAAAAAATTTGAGATTAACAGTGTGAGAAATAAGATTCCTTAGGATTCCTTGACTAACTGAAAAGATCCGACTATTCTATAATCGGCTAGTCCATTCAGATAACTTCTTGTGGAGGGCTAATATAGTGAGAATGGAGGTGCGTGATCTAATGGTTAGAGATCGTAGTAAATGGACTCGTCAACGCGAGTTCAATTCCTGGACGAAAGCTGTTGGAATTTCACATGGCGCTAATACCCTTGGGAAAGGATATGAACTCAATTCTCCCTCCAGCTATGGAGCAAAATAGCAGGGCAGAACTGACTCTTTAACATGGCTAGGTAACAGTCTAAGGAGAAAGGATAAACTCTGAATTCAAACCTATTAACTCCGCTTAAGAAATTGACCTGTGTCGCATCTGCTTCATGCGGAGGGTTGGTATATATATATAAATAAATATATAATAACTAAGTATATATAATATATAAAATATATACATAATATGGTAAGAATCTGATCAACCATGTAGATAATTAAATTCATTTCAATTGGCCTGTAATTTTATATTATCCAAAGTTTAATCATCAATGAAAATAAAAAAAGGCAGGCAGTATATGGGTTTGCAGAGAATATAGTGATGCAATGAGGATGACGATTCCACAAAAATGATTTAGCAAACTGAGGTATAAAAAGAAAGATGAAGGAAGCTGAGATAGATCAGTGCGATTCAAGTGTATTGTATGAAGCGAATTAATATATAAATGGGGCCTTGGTAGGTTACATTTTGCCTTAATTGTTAATTGCGAGATCATTTCTTTGTAAAAACCTCGTATATATATATATATATAATATATAATATATATAATATATATATACAGTATAGTCAAAGGATATGAAAACAAAACAATATGCTGTTAAAGTGAAAATATTCTATATCATGTTTTCACTTTAACACGATATTGTGTTGTTTTTCATATCCTTTTTTATCTATACTCATAATGTTGGATTCATTTCCTTTCTATTAACAATCGTCAAGGTGAAGATGTTAACATCTTCATCTGACGATTGCTATCGCATGAAACCAAAATGGTCGTGAATGTTTTCTTTGTCACCAAATAAATAGATATATAAAACCTTTATATATTTATTTTATTATATTACATTAACAGCTCTATTTTATATTGAGAGTACTCTTACCAATAATACTGCGTTTGGTACAACCGTTCCAGTAAAAGTGAAACAGTGACACTCTATAGTGGTGTATATATATATATATATAATATATATATAATATTATATATATATATATATATTATATATATATAAATTGTTAGCCTGTAGTCATCTTTGGTTCATATTTGTCATTTGCACCGAATGTTCTGGTTCTTACAAATTGTTCTTCAATTTGTCTAAAATCATAAGCAATCAACTTTTGGATGTACTTAATAAACATACCAAACAAATTAAATTATTCTATGACCTAATAGATTATTAAAGAATCATGTGTTATCCTAATGACATTTTTTGGAATCAATGGATGCCGTAATTTTTGGTGTTGTTCGACAGTTTTTGCAATTTAACAGCAGCTCTGAATAATAAATATAACGATGATTAATTAACGATGATAGAAAATCTTTTTCATTTTGTTAACTTAAAAAAAAGACTTTGACCATAAGAATTATTCTAACCTTTGAGGTTTAGTGCTTCCCACAATATTTGTCCCTCTTAAAAATCAGGGGATGATATATTTTCTTTTCTTTTCTTTTTAAAAAATATTTTCGCGTCTAGCGTTAACAATGTTCTAACTCACGAGACAAGATACAAAGCGAACTTCTTTAATGTATTTACCTGTAATTAAATTATATTAAAATTCCCACAGCACAACCGAAGAAACTTCTCTTAATTTCGAGTTTCTTGTTTATCAGGTCATTCTAATATAAGATTAATTAAATCTCATAATTTCAATTTCCTTGTGAGTTGTCGAATGATAAAAATGTATCTTTCATCGACCAGTTTACAAACCCGACTGAAATAAGTTTATTACTTTTTCTTATTGACCAGAGAAAATTACTCTCGAATTTTCAAAGGTGTTAACAGTAATGTTGGTTTTTCTTTGTATAGGAGGAGACATATAAACAATTGATTTTCCTATGCGAAATAATTTCCATATTGTGACAATGTGAAGAAAATCTTTGAATACATTTGCAAAGCGAAAGATTAAAATTTCTGCTTTCCGCTATTTTTTTTTACTAAAGAAAAAACAAACTTATTTGATGCAAAATAAGCTCATACTAATGTTATACATACTTCATTTGGAAATGATAATTTTCTTCATAGGAGCAATGTAAATATTTTTTTGGAAATACATGAAAAACTTATCGAGAAGGAAAAGTCTATTTTCTATACATATAAACACACACACACACACAACACACACATATAAATATATATATATATATGAGAGAAATAGATATATCGTATGTGTGTGTGTGTGTGTGTGTGTGTGTGTATGTGTGTGTATGTATGTAATTTAAATTGGTGACCATCGGAAAGGCCTTGAATAAGAATTTGAAGTCATCTGGAGCATTGGTTGAAATCCAATGTCGATTTCTTGAATAAAATTTATATATAAAGCTTCGATTATTTGAAGTTTTTGTTTGTTTTTTCTTTAATAACACATAATGGGCCACACGACGACCACATTTATCACGCAGATTAACAATACACTTATCTGATTCCAGCTCCATTAATCAACACCTTAAAACACATTTATGCCCCCTCTACCTACCGCAAAATTCTAACCGAAAATACACACTACATAAAGAAAAAAACAACAAAAACTTCAAATAATCGAAGCTTTATACGTCAAACAAAAAAAAACTACCTTAAACAAAATAAACTTTGAAATAAGTCAATATATTCTCAAATGTTTATAATTTTCCGGCTATCCTCCTTCCACTATACCCCTCCCTTTCTCACAACGTGTGCCCCTCCAACAAAAAATCACTACTGCAACGCTCGCTCGAACCACTACCATTCCTACAACCTCCTACTACCAATGGTTATTACCTCCCACTTCTAATTCCTTGCTACTACTCGTTCTCGTTAAAAACGAGACACGAAATCATACCATCGTTCCTACTTGAGGATGGCAAATTGTATTGCCGAAAAGCGCTAGTTTTGAAACCTTTGGGGGACTGTTTATACCAGCTACACCCCGACACCAGAAAGATAACCGAAAATTGGAACGGATCAACCAAAACTTGTCCACAGGAATTGTCTGTACAGTTCAACAAAACTATATATATATTATATATATATAAATATATATATATATATATATATATATATAATCCTCAAGGCGTTTCGACACCTCCAATTGCTTTGGCTCTCTCTTGCCATCCATCCCTATTGCTCATGATCTTTCTAAGTCCTTTAGATGGCACCCAATGTCAGCACAGAATTAATGAATGTAGGTTTTTTTTACGCTAATGTGAACATGTGTTGGAGTCCATAGGAGAACGTCACTTATGAGTTCGTCCTTATTCTCCATCAGTGCAGAGAAGAAAAACGTGATCCGGAGTTAAGTCTAGTGAGAATACAAGTTGCTGCACTGAGCTGCGCTGAAAAGATTTCATTAAAAAATTATCGTGACTAACTTCCTTTTTAGATTGGCACAAACTTGTTTAAACAGCAAGCTAAATGTCTAGACATCTATACATAAATACTTATTCTTTAACTCCATTAACTCTGCACTCGTCATTAAGTAAAAGTTTTTATTCAAAAGGAAATTTGAACCTTCCGTCTCCATACTTTCACGCCTCATTTATTCTTCGACATTTTCTTTTCAGTTATACAAAATGCAACAGAATTAATAGGGCAGTCAATAACACATATTATATTATTAACTGTCCTGTTATTTCTGCTCAACATGTATTTATTGACAGTTTTTCAGAGGTGACTTGTCAACATTCCAGTACAAATAGGTTTAAATATACGAAAAGTAATTAATAGAAGTAGTGGAATTTATGTCTTTCTTGTCTGCACATCAGAGAAAGATGATCTGGCAGAGGCAGCAGTATCAGAGTTCAGCTATCACCACAGCAGAACTTGAATGGTTTGCATATTAATTTGAAAGAATATTTCAAAATGATTGATAGATTACGTCATGTTTCGGCAAATTTAATATTCTAATAAAGTCTCATATAAAACTCCATCATTTACGCGAAATAGATATTTAGATAACGCATAGCACATTGCAAATCATCTGCAGGGAGATAGAATACATCTTAATTTGTTTTACTTTGAAAAATTATGTCATTTTATAATGGATATTTCCCTGTTATGTCTGTAACTTTATGCAATAACCCATATTTATCTATTGGGCGATGGAACTGAAAATCTAATCTTACTTTGTTTTATATCAAAATAAACTTAAAAATTATTAAACTGCATTTCATACCATATTAAATGGGATGTCATGTCTTATTTTTCTTGTCATAATTTTGGTCACACATATTTTTCAGTCTAGGCAGTTTTGTAAAATCTCCAGTAGCGTATGTTTGTCCAAAGCAGGACTTGATAATCATTAGAAATGCGATGATAATGATGAAATTCAGGCTGATTTTACACTGGTCCATTCGCAGCAACATACAAGTAATTGGTGTCAGTTGGCAAAGTATGTGGATTTGCAGCTGATTTGAGCGGTCGTGTGAAAGGGCACGAGGTGAATCTCAACGCCAAACATAGTTTTATTGCTTGGCACATGTGCAGCAGGACTTGCAAGAGTAAAGTTGGCCTAGGTAGCTACATGCGTTCCATCGGATGCTTTTTGTGACATTGAGAAGATGCGCTACTTCTATAAAGTAACAGTTAGTATATATATATATATATATATATATATATATATATATATATATATATATATATATCACACATTCAATATACACTGAACATAGTAAAGATACATAGAGTAAAGTTGGCCTAGGTAGCTACATGCGTTCCATCGGGCGCTTTTTGTGGCATTGAGGACCGGTATCGAACTAGGAACCTTGTGGTTTCTAGCCGAACGCTCTACCGACTGAGCTAACCCGCCAACTCAGCGTATGAGTAGCACAGGGATGTGTGCGGTAAAGTAAGGAGCTGATGGTAGGTGTGGCTCTCCACCTCAGATGCTAAAACAATCTCCTTGGTCTAGCGCTATTAAAAAGGGGATAGACTCCCTCGCTGATTGGTTGATACCGACATTAGGCTGCCCCGACGACTTTACTTTATTTACTTTAATTCTTAAATTTTCTACAGTAGTATGGTGTGAACTTAAATACTCCTATATCTTCCCGTGTTCGTTTTACGGCATATATATTTTCAAAACATGTGATATACAATGTAACCAGAATTGTATTTCTTTTCCTCAGTCTTTTATAAAGATTTATTTATCTATTTATTCATGTATATATATATTTTTTTTTGTAGTCGAATCATTGCAACACTATTTTTGTACATATTTATATAATTGTTAAATAATGTTTTTTTTTATACCCTGCTCTCGCTTTCATTTTGAAAACGTCCGTATATTCAATTAAATGTAATGCATGTTCCTAATCAACAAAAGCTTTTTAAATTTGGTTTCTTCTATTCTCTTTTTCTTTTCCAGTCGTCTTTCCTTTTCCTATCAGCTCATTCATTGCTTGTAGATGGTATTTTGTCAAGTAAACACTTCTGAAATCTGCCTGTATTTGTTCTTGATTTCCAAACAGGTTGTTTATTATTCTCCCTCGTAAGTACTTTGGAGAATAGTGTATATGTGTTAGATAGGATTGTGACAGCGCAGTATTATGAAGGTTGTATTGTCTCCTTTTTTAGTGTAATTGAATGCCAATTTGTAGACAAAAAGATTAAGCAGCTTTTTTTTCTTGTTGGTGTATACATTGAATACATAGCTGAGTTATTTATTTATCTATTTATCAATTTTATAAAATTCTTTCCTGTATTATGTAAAATGTATATTGCCATATTATACTCACCTGGGATATTACGGGGTTTTATATTCATCAACACAAATACAAGTTTTCATGTTGTAATATCTCGAACAATATTAATGCCTGTTGATGAGACTCTTACATTTTCGAAACTTAAAGCTTAACATATACTTTTGGCACCTCATATGGTGTAATGGTTAGCAAGCTAGATGAGCAGACTATTGTTAGTGAGTTCGATTCTTACTGGGTGCTCTATACTTCTGTCCTTGCGCCACATCTAAGCTAAGCTTAGTAAATAAGTAAATCTCGAACAATATTAATGCCTACTGATGACACTCTTTTATATTTTCGAAACGTTTCACCTCATGTGGTGTAATGGTTAGCAAGCTATATTAGAAGAGCATTGTTAGTGAGTTCGATTCTTACTGGGTGCCCTAGACTTCTTTCATTGCGCCACATCTAAGCTAAGCTTAGTAAATAACTATATCTCGAACAATATTAATGCCTGTTGATGAAACTCTTTTATACTTTCGAAACGTTACACCTCATGTGGTGTAATGGTTAGCAAGCTAGATTAGCAGACCATTATTAGTGAGTTCGATTCTTACTGGGTGTCCTATACTTCTGTCCTTGCGTCACATCTAATCTAAGTTTAGTAAATAAATATATCTCGAACAATATTAATGCTTGTAGATGATACTCTTTTACATTTTCGAAACTTAAAGCTTAACATATATTTTTGGCACCTCATGTGGTGTAATGGTTAGCAAGCTAGAATAGCAGATCATTGTTAGTGAGTTCGATTCTTACTGGGTGCCCTATACTTCTTTCCTTGCGCCACATCTAAGCTAAGCTTAGTAAATAACTAAATCTCGAACAATATTAATGCCTGTTGATGACACTCTTTTATATTTTCGAAACGTTACACCTCATGTAACGTAATGGTTAGCAAGCTAGATTAGCAGATTATTGTTAGTGAGTTCGATTCTTACTGGGTGCCCTATACTTCTTTCATTGCGTCACATATAAACTCAGCTTAGTAAATAACTATATCTCGAACAATATTAATGCCTGTTGATGACACTCTTATATATTTTCGAAGCATAAACCTTAACATATACTTTGGGCACCTCATGTGGTGTAATGATTAGCAAGCTATATTAGCATACTATAGTTAGTTAGTTCGATTCCCCCAGGGTACCCTTTACTTCTGGTCTTGTGCCGCATCTAATCCACGCTTAGTGAATGGGTACCTCACGTGGTGTAATGGTTAGCAAGATAGATTCGAAAATCATTGTTAATGAGTTCGATTCTCACTAGGCGTCTGGCATTGTGCCACATTTACGCTAAGATTAGTAAATAACTATAACTTGGTTATCTCTATTATATTTTCCGTACATTTGATTATTTTTTTTATTCGTTCTTTAAATGCAATTATTTGCTGTTCTCTTATTTTCGTGTGAATCCATTTTGTTTTAAACTTTCCCCTTTCCTGATTGCATCATCATTCTTTTTCTCTTGATTTGAATAAACAAAACTTCTTTAATACGGTTCTTTCAATGTTGTCTCTTTTAAATCTTATCCTCACACTTTTTCGTCAAATATAAAGTTGACGATGAGTAGGTATTTTCAAAACCCTTCGCTACGCGTAGGATGTGACATAACGTCGCAAGTATGGAGCATCCGGCTAGGATCGAACCATTACATCAAAAGAAGACTCCCAAGTTGACAATGAGTATTTCCCTTTGTTATTTTTAGTTTGTTTTGCCTACTTCTGTTAATTACGTAATTATAGTTACTAGCAAATATATGCACCCTCCGGGTGCAAGTATTAATGTCCTAAAATATTATATTAAATTAGAAAGTCTAAAGAAACTGAATAAGAATACAGATAAAATGATTTGATACAGAGGAGGGTATAATCGAAAAATATAACAGCTGTAGCTTCCTCTTCCATCACCCCTGTCTTTCCTTGCTAAACTTTTCTAATTTAACTATTTAGTTAAATCAGGAAGTAAATAATAAAATTACAGTTATTTCTTTTTGTTAATTGATTTCTTTTAAAAATTTATCTCCAAGATTTTTGCTCATATTCATTAAGATAAAATCACATAATTAGAAATCAACAATACCAAGCACATAATTATTAAAAAATCAAATTTTAAATATCAATATGCAAATTAGGCTTGCCGTACACACTGTAAACCGCTATTTGTTGTACATATAAATACAATTGCATTTTATTAGTACGTAGATATGACCAGCAGTATTAATAATGAAAAACAATTTTATCAATAATTGAGGCTTAAATAAAAATGATTCATGGAGAATGTGATATATAATAATTAAATGGATAGTGACTTGAGTAGTGATATAGTTTAGGTTACAGACAAACAAACACATAATCTCCATTATAATAAGATTAGATTTATAATCGTATCTTGTATATTGCTTTCAATATGGGAAGTTCCCGTGGCGTAATGTCTGATATACAGGAACATGTGATCTTAGTGAACGAGTTTGAATTCCAGTCGCGCTATTACGTTTACTTCCGGACTAATACCTTTGGGAAAGGCATGAACCCTATTAAGTTGTATTACTGCTGTTCTACAAGGATGGCTTTGGTATTAAATAACTTACGAAGGTTTGTATACCCTTAAACAAAGAAACCGAAACAGATATCTTCAATATATCCCTCAGCCTTTAATCTTCCTGTCGGTAGGGGTGTATAATAAACTTAATATATCCACAAAAGGGTATTCCTGAGTATGCCACTGTACTGCATCTTATATTGAGTCTCCAGTTCTGGAAATCTGCGGAGTATGGAGTACCCCTTCATTGGTATTCTTATACCAGAAGTGCAAGGACCAGTTTGGGTACCACATATGGATGAATAGAATTCCTTAAAAGTATTCGCATTCTATAGGAAGGTGCTAAAACACTCTTAAGAAACAAATACACAAGGAAGGAAAATATAAACAAACAATAAACACGATTATCTAACCACTGGACATAAAACAACCCTAAAGGGGTTGTCATGCCGTTAAAATTGATCAATAAATCAATCGATCAACCGATACCTTTATGTGAAATCCAGTAAGGTTCCTTTAAAGTTGTTTTGAAGGATATAGTATGACACTGTAACATTATATTTGTTATTATCATATCTATATCCTTAAACCTCATACTGAGCTTTCAAATAGGTTAGGAATATTTTATCCTAGTAAGAATCGAGATGTTTGTTAAACCATGTATAGTTCAGAAACAAATCAATCTTTCTATATATCTATATGCTTACCTACCTTCAGAAAAAATAGATCTATCCAAATAATGCTTTATAAGGACCTTATATGAAATCCCATGAAACCTTTTAAACCCAAATTACAAGCACGCGCCGATATATTCGTTTCTTTTCGCTGATCATAGATTTTTTGTTCATTGTACCTTTCAAATGGTGCCCCTTCGTGCGTTAACGTTGCAAAAACGTTGAAAAGACTTCCTGTCTGCTGGTCTTTCCCTGCTTTTGTTCTTCAGGTGGTGGAATAAATGATCCCACATTTTCTTTCCTTTGATGATTCTTGACTTTTCCACTTGAATTGATTTATCTTAATTTTTATTCCGAGCACTGAATCTGTTTTCTTCCACGGAGAAAGATCTGTCAAATTAACTCTACAGAGATGAAGTGAGTATTTTATTTCTCGATATGCTTATATGTTTAAAAGATGAGATAAATAAAGAAATAATACATATGGCGTTTGTTTTATTTGTTTTCTAGGTTTTTATTTGTTTTGTTTTTGGATGTTTTTCAATGCTGATGTGCATAGATGAATTCGATGTGTCATTCAAGAAAGTTGACAGTATCCAAAAATAGAATGAGACATTAAAACTGCAGATAAATAAAGAACTCCAATGTTTTCATATACATGAATCTATTTTAGATAAAGCGGATATAAAGTATACAATAAGCTGTTTGTTTATCGTTGGATCGACCACAATTAGTTGATTATAATAACAATCTACACCAAAACCTTATAAAAAGTTTTTATAATGAGAAAAAGAAAACGTAAGGATATTCATGCAATATAGCTGACAGAACAAGACGGACAAAACAAGTTTCATAATATCGTTCTAAAAATGGATATTTTGTCACATACGAAGTAGAATCAGTACATTTACAACGTAACACGTTATTGTATCTTTTACAGTGTAATCTTTTAGTTATGAAATTCAAAATTGAATTAAGTGTCCAGAGTAGGAAACAGATTATATCGAAAAATAAATACTTTCTGAGTAAAATTTTAAAAAAATCAATCATTAGACTAAGGACTTAATGATTTACCTACAATTAAACATTCAGAATATCGGTCTGCGTCTTATTTTGCAATATCAATCAGAGCGGCGAAGTTAAAGAATTAGGTATCTGCAAAGATTTCCAGACCTCTCTTTTTAAGAATATAAAGAGTGAATACCCAGTATAAGGCTGATTGTCCCAGTACAAAAGGGCGATTGGTAATGGATTTTTTTACACACATTTATTATTATATAGTCATTAAGACTGATAAACCCACAGTACAGGGCTGATTGTCCCAGAAAATAATGGATTCTTTTACACACATTTATTATTATATAGTCATTAAGACTGAATACCCAGTACAGGGCTGATTGTCCCAAAAAATAATGGATTCTTTACACACATTTATTTATTATATAGTCATTAAGACTGAATACCCAGTACAGGGCTGATTGTCCCAAAAAAATAATGGATTCTTTTACACACATTTATTATTATATAGTCATTAAGACTGAATACCCAGTACAAGGCTGATTGTCCCAAAAAATAATGGATTCTTTTCCACATTTATTATTATAATAGTCATTAAGACTGAATACCCAGTACAGGGCTGATTGTCCCAAAAAATAATGGATTCTTTTACACACATTTATTATTATAAATAGTCATTAAGACTCTGGTGAAAAATAAAAATTAATCATACATCTTACATCTAGCTTTTCTCGTGTGTAATAGATTATTTGGTTTATTGATTCATTAATTCGTTCATTTTACCGGCATATAAACCAGTCTAGGGTTATTTCCTGCTTAGAGATTAAGGAATCGAATTCATTGTATGTTCATATTTTCATTTCATGCGTATCTGTTATCATGAGTTTTTTGCACCCAGTTATGATATCAAGTGTTCCTATCTAATACAAATAATGTGTCCATGGTTGTTTTGCTTTAAGTACCTAATAATAATAATAATAATAATAATAATAATAATAATCAAACAATATCAAAGCGAAAATTGATAAGACCCAACAAAATAGTAAATGTAGACTTTGTGGTAATAGAGATGAGACTGTAAACCATGTACTCTGCGAATGTAGCAAACTAGCACAACGGGAATACAAAACTAGACACGACTGGGTCGGGAAGGTGATCCACTGGGAATTATGCCAAAAATTAAATTTTGACCATACAATAAAATGGTATATGCATACACTAGAATCTGTTCTTGAGAACGAAACACATAAAATTCTCTGGGACTTTGAAATGAAAACGGATCACCTTATCCCAACAAGAAGACCATAACTAATGTTGATAAACAAAAAAGAAAGAACTTGTCAACTGGTGGATTTTGCAGTTCCAGCAGATCACAGGGTGAAGTTAAAGGAAAATGAAAAACTGGACAAATATCTGGACCTTGCAAGAGAAGTGAAAAAGTTATGGAATATGAAATTCAAAGTGATACCAATTGTAGTTGGTGCACTTGGAACAGTCCCAAAAGGATTGGAAAAGGGTTTGGAAAGTTTCGAAATAAGAGGAAGGATTGAAACCATTCAGAACACTGCACTGCTGCAATCTGCCAGAATACTCAGAAGAGTCCTGGAGACCTGAGGAGACTTGCTGTCACTCAGACTCCAGTGAAAGACCATCAGCTAATGCTGATGTGAAAACTCAAAAGGAGTAAATAATAATAATCATAGGTAAGCAATTATAGCTTTTAGTAGCTATTCTTAATACAAATGGTTTCCAGGTAAATGTTATTGCTATTCTCTCGAAAAGACTTATAATTTTCAAACAGATGTATTTGACCAGGGCCAGAGTGAACCTGGGAATAATGGTAATAAAGAGGTACTCAACACTACTGAGAGCAATAGAACTTGAGCTTTACGTTAGGATGCAGTTTAATACAATTCCTTTTTTAGAGAATGGTTCTTACCCTTCTGCAGAGGATACAATAAGCGTATCACGTATATGAGTGTGGGAGAGAGAAGTATATATATATATATATATAATATATATTATATATATATATATATATATATATATATATATATATATTATATATATATATATTGGTTAGGAGGTTGATTTAGAAGGCTATCACAATGCAGATGTAAAGAAAAAAATAATACTGTAAATGGTGTTGTGTGTTTACCTGTATATATATATATATATATATATATATATATATATATATATATATAATATATATATATATATAATTATATATATATATATGTTATATATATATATATATATATTTATATAATATAATAAGATAAATATATAAAGGTTACATATCTATTTATTAGGTGACAAAGCAACAATCACAACCATATTTGTTTCATGCGATGCAATCATCAGGTGAAGATGTTTCAGATGACATTTGAAACATCTTCACCTGATGATTGCATTGCATGAAACCAATAAGGTCGTGAATGTTCCTTTGTCACCTAATAAATAGATATGTAAAACATTTATATATTCATCTTATTATATTATATAACAGCTCTATTTTATAGTGAGCACTCTACCAATAATACTGCCTTTGGTACACCATTACAGCAAAAGCTGAAACAGTGACCATCTCACATTATAGTATATCTTTATTTATATATATATGTGTGTGTGTATGTGTATGTGTGTATGTGTGTGTGTGTGTAAAAGATTTTAAAAAATCGAAGTTTTTACATATTTAGGTAAACTTTTATATTCACTCTTCTTCCAGATTTTATAACATTAAAATAAAAAAATGATATAAAAAGTTCTGGTTAAGGGAACCACTTAATGTTGGCGTTCCGGTAACGGGAGATAATTAGTTTTGCTTCGAAATAAATATTAAATCTATTTATATATACTAGCAAATATATGCACCCTCTGGGTGCAAGTATTTAAGTTTAATGTAATAAAATATTAAATTAAATTAGAAAGGCTAATGAAACTAAATAAGAATACTGATAAAAAGATTTGAAACAGAGGGAGTATAATAAAAAATAAAACAACTGAAACTTCCATCACTCTCGTCTTTCATTTTTATTTTTTATAATTTAAGTATTTAGTTAAAAGAGTAAGTAATGAATAAACTTACAGTTATTTTTTCTTGTTAATGGATTTCATTTAAGATTCATTGAAGAGATTTTTGATTATATTCATTAAAATAAAACCAAACAGTTAGAAATCAATAATACTAAACATATTTAATAAAATATCACATTTTTAATATCAATATGCAAATTAGCCTTCCCATTCACACTGTAAACCACTATTTTGTTGTATATATAAATATAATATAATTGTATGTTGTCAGTTGTAGACATGGTTAACAGTATTAATAATGTAAAAACTTTTACTAATAATTGAGGTTTAAATAAAAATACAATTATGGAAAATGTGATGTCAATAACTAAGGGAATAGTTATATGAGTAGTAAAGTAATATAGTTTCGGTTACAGACAGAAAAGCACACAATCTCCATTATAATAAGATATGTATATATATATATATATATATATGTGTGTGTGTGTGTGTGTGTGTGTGTGTATCTGTGTCTGTCTGTTTTTCCGTGTGCGTGCCAATGTAATACTATAGATGACAGTAATATTCACACCAGAGTATCATAGACACAGTGATGTATGTACAGGGGAAATATAGACTACGCCCGAAAATAATTGTCGAGATGATTAGATGAATCAGGCGATAATTTCTTCTAAAAATGTCAATATGTAGATAGCAGCATTTAAGATTGTTAAATGAGTACAAACATTTATTTCCAGTTGAATTTTAATGATTTAATTTGAATCGATTTTTTAAAATTTTTTTAAATATTATAGCTGCTTGCGTTTTAAAGACAGAGGAAAATGTAATCTTTTTTTTATTTATTTGAAGAACTATTCCATGATTATCCAATAATAACTTTATACTATTTTATATCGTTCCGTGTTGCTTTTGATAATATCCGTAGAATATACAAATTGTCCGAACATCAGGACAAGAGAAACAACAATGAAGTTAAAGTAAAAATGAAAAAAAATGAATAATAAAGAACAATTGTATTGTGATGCATGATGGTACAATAAGAAGAGACAAGTTTAAATATGTGTGATTAATTTTTGCAGAGACTAAATAAGTCTACCCTAAAATGTGCGTGAGAAAAAAAAGATGATTTTTTTGCAGTAGCGTTCTTGACTTGAAACGGTCTGTCAATTCATATCATTTGGAATCAACAGAGGAGTATTTATTATCACTTTAAATATCTTCACAAAAAAGACCTGTCTAGTAGAGTAAATCATGTACACGCGTACATACAACCTAAAACACGGGATAGATAGATAGATAGATAGATAGATAGAACAGAATATAATGAGATAGATTGATAGAAAAGAATGATATAATTATATATATATATATATATATATATATATATATATATATATATATATATATATATATATTATAGATAGATAGATAGATAGATAGATAGATAGATAAACAGACATATGTATATATATATATAGAGAGAGAGATAGAGAGATAGATAGATAGAGATATATATATATATATATATATAGATAGATAGATTATAAACAGACATATATATATATATATATATATATATATATAGATAGATAGATAGATAGATAAACAGACATATATATATATATATATATATATATATATATATAGATAGATAGATAGATAAACAGACATTTACATATATATATATATATATATATATATATATATATATATATATAGATAGATAGATAGATAGATAGATAAACAGACATATATATATAGAGAAAGATAGATAGATAGATAAACAGACATATAGAGAGAGATAGATAGATAGATAGATAGATAGATAGATAGGGAGATAAACAGACATATATATATATATATATAGAGAGAGAGATAGATAGATAGATACACATATATATTGAGATAGATAGATAGATAGATAGATAGATAGATAGATAAACAGACATATATAGAGAGATAGATAGATATATAGATAAACAGACATATATATATATATATATAGACAGATAAACAGACATATATATATAGAGAGAGAGATAGATAGATAAACAGACATATATATATAGAGAGAGAGATAGATAGATAGAATATAATTAGAGAGACTGATAGAAAAGAATTAGATGAATAGATAGATAGATAGATAGATAGATAGAACATTCAGATATTATAGATTTTGAAATGTAAATATTTAGACTATACTGCTTTCTGCAATTACCCGATATGGATACAGATAAACATTAAACTGTTGACCAACTTTTATTTCTGAGGGATTTTACCAGCCAGGTATATAATCTGGGTTGCTCTTGTATAATGTCACTGGACTATTCCATATACACTGTTCAAGACCCTTGTTTTCTGCATATTTTATTATGAATTAACAATGATTCACAAGTGTTTATTTTCGTAGACGTTTCACGTCACACATTGTTTTACAAGATCGCTAAATGTCACTTTTAAATATCTCTCGCGTTGAGAAAGCAGCGAAACCAAGCGGCAAACAGTTGAACTAAAACTGCTACGTTTCCATTACTGATTTATATAAAAGCTCTAAAATCAAGAGTCAATATGCAATGAGGGTCAGAGTTGAAACCAACGAGATCCATCATGTTATAAAAGGATAATCGACGTTTGGATAAAATAGAAAGAGAGAGAGAAAGGGAGAGAGAGAGAGAGAGAGAGAGAGAGAGAGAGTTGGAGAGAGAGAGAGTTGGAGGAGGGAGAAAAGAAGTGAAATGCAAGAAACAAGAAAATGACCGTTCATCATGCCGGATATTCCGGCTCTATTTACATTTTACTAAATTGAATTATTTATCCACAAATGAATCAGAATCCCCTGCGTGCCCGGATTTTGCTTCGGCAAAATATTGCATTCGTAAAATAAAGGTCCAACGTGGATTAATATCAGGATTTATGAGCAGTGCATCTAAAAATGACCAGTGAGGTAATTATTTGTCCGACATTTATATAAATGTCGAAACCTAGTCCGTATTATAGACATAGGGGGATAGATATGTGTTTACGCATGATGAACTAAACACAGTTACAAATATATACACACATACAAATATATATATATATATATATATATATATATATATATATGTGTGTGTGTGTGTGTGTGTGTGTGTAGTTTCAGTACCTCCCGGGAAAGGCGTGATTATTCAGATTTTCCAAATGTACCTGAATATGTTAGCGAATCTGGGTACCTATACTGGATTTTCAATAGAAACCTTTGTTACGTGTGTAGCTCAGTCGGTAGAGCGTTCGGCTAGAAACCACAAGGTTTATAGTTCGATACCGGCCTTCGCCAACTCAGCGTATGAGTAGCACAGGTATATGTGCGGTAAAGTAAGGAGCTGATGGAAGGTGTGGCGCTCTACCTCAGACGCAAAAACAATCTCCTTGGACTAGCGCTAGTGAAAGGGGGTTAGGCTAGAAACCATAAGGTTCCTAGTTCGATACCGGCCCTCACCAATTTAGCGCAATTGAAAAGGGGATAGACTCCCTCGCTGATTGGCTGATATCGACTTTAGGCCGCCCCGACGATTTACTTTTACTTACTATCAATAGCTGTTTAAGTCATAACTCCTTTTCTATCCAGCCTTTTTTAAATTCATAGTGAATAAACCGGGGAAATTTGAGATCGAAGTGTATCGAACTTATTAAACAAAGCTATGCATAAAAATTGCTACCCTCCTGCTTTATAACTCAAGAACAAGCACAGATACATAGAAGAAGTCAAAATTATTAGGAAATTATAACCAAGTGAACATATTCTAATTTCTTCTTTTTTTTTTTTACTACGACAACGACTGTGTTATTTTCTTTTTTATTCTAATTAATTAATTTTCATTTTATTCCCCTTTAAAGTATTCTACGCTTAAAGTATTTTCCGCGTAAATTGCTAAAAATTCGAGTTTTCCCTTTTTAATTGAATTAAATTTAAATATGTAATGTTATTTCACAAAAATGTTTGTAATTTTATTTTGGATGCCCTTAAATATTTATCGTATATATATTTACCAACTCCTCCGCACGAGCAGGATACGACACAAGGTCAATTTCTTAAGCGGAGTTCAACAGGTTTGAATTCAGAGTTTTCCATCTGCTAGACTGGTTACCTAGCCATGGTTAAAAAACCCAGTCTGCCCTGCTATTTTCCCAGATCTGGAAGGAGAGTAGGATTCATACCTTTCCTAAGGTTATTAGTGCTAAGTGAAATGCAATTACCACGTCCAGGATTTGAACTCGGGGCGACGAGTCCATTTCCCATGACTTTAACCATTACACAACGCGCTTCCTATTTCCCGTATATGTTATACAATAAAAATATTATCCTATTTTTTTAGATAATTCCTCTGAATATTTAGATATATTCACATCAAAATAAACAGCAACATTGGTATATCCATTTTTTAGGATAAACTGTTTAATCATTCTCTTTTATATATAAAGAGTATTTGTTAAAAAGAATTAGATTACACAGTAGTAGTAGAAGTAGCGTGAGATAGAAGGCCAGAGAGAAAAAGATTGAGATGAATAAATGAAGGAAAAGATTTTAGACTTGCTTCATATAATAATGTATTCTAACTTCAAAAAATAATTGAAATGAATTATTTTATGAATCAAATTTAAAGACTTTTCCTTCGTTCACTCTTTTATATTGCTCTGTCCGTTCACACCTGAAACAATGTACAAAATATTGTTATTTATCTTATCCCTTTTATTCATCTTTAAAACACACACACACACACACACACACCAACACGCGCGCGCACAATATATATATATATATATATATATATATATATATATATATATATATATATATATATATTTTGTATGATGTTGCTGTCTATCATCTATCTGAGGTTATTTGGTTCACGATAGGTCAGTATACCTTGTTCTTGAAAAATATTTTTTAAGATAGGATTTATCTTTTTTAAATTTCAAAGGTTTTTGATAATTTGACCCAGTGGTTGGCACAGTGTTAAGCAGATAGTAACAATTAGTGTAATGCTGTGACTGGGGATATTGAATTAGTACTGGTTTTGTTACATAATCTATGCGGTTGCATAAGATTATTGACAATCCTCTGTAATTCTGAGGGGATGGCCCATTTCATACCATGGCCGGGTCCTTCCATGGAAAATTACAGAAGCCCGCCAAAATACGTGAAGTCACGTTTTCAGTTAGACGTCAGGCAGAGAAGTCGGCCATTTTAGGTCCTGCCTAAACTGGAACTCACGCGCGCTATGTTAGTTAGATGATTATGTATAGTTAAGGAAATAAAAGTTTGTATAAGTAATATGTTCTTGTGGTTGATGAATGTCTTGGTACCAAGACTAAGAAATGAATCCAGGACGACCAGCCAGCAAGAACATAGCAACAGAAAACCAGACCTTAGGAGATCCGAGACGATAGACCAGACCGAAGTCCCCAAGTCAACTCCAGACGCAAGATCTTAGAAGATGCCAGACCAAGTCAGGATAGATGATAGAAATACCAAAGACGATCAGAATACTAAAGACGGCCAAAAAATAGAATTAAAGAAAGGGGTATGCATAAGTTTGAGACACGATATAAGTAATCAGAGCCTGCATATTTAGAGATATCTTATTATAATGGAGATTGTGGGTTTGTTTGTCTGTAACCGAAACTATATTACTATACATGTCACAATTCTCTTTGTTATTTACATCACATTTACCATGATTTTATTATTATTTATACCTCAATTATTAATAAAATTGTTTTACAATACTTATAATGTTGACCATAACTACATACTATACACATGCAATTGTATTTATATATACAACAAAATAGAGATTTACAGTATGAATGGAAAGGCTTATTTGCATATTGATCTTAAAAATTTGATTTTAATAAATGTATGCTTAGTATTATTGATTTCTAATTGTTTGATTTTATCTTAATGAATATGAGCAAAAATCTCTTCAATAAATCTTAAAAGAAATCCCTTAACAAGAAGAAATAACTGTAATATTATTCTTTACTTCCTATTTTAACTAAACAGTTTCATTAGGAAAATTTACCAATGAAAGACGGGAGTAACGGAAAATGATGGAAGAGTTAGTTTCAAAGTTGTTCTATTTTTCAATCATACCCCCTCTGTTCCAAATAATTTTATCTACATTCTTATTCAGTTTCATAAGCCTTTCTAATTTAATATGATATTTTATTATATTAAAACTTAAATACTTGCACCCGGAGGGTGCATATATTTGCTAGTTAATCCTAATTTACACGCATGTGCGCGTTTGCCAACTTAAACACATATTCATGCACCCCCCACATATATATATATATATATATATATATATATATATATATATATACACACACACACACACACACACATATATATATATATATATATATATATATATATATATATATATATATATATATGCATCTTCAGTTCTTTATTAATTTATAATTTTAAATCCATTGATTTGTGTTGTAATTCTCAAGTGATTGCATGATATTTTATGTGGATGAATACTTTGTTGAATTCAATGGTTTTCAATGGAATATAAATCATTTCTTTTTTAGTCTGCGATTTAAATACGCGTTTATCGGATTGATTTATATTTCCTATTTATATGATTTCTTTCTGTGTGAATGTTTGTAATCATGAATTAGCGTGCATTTATGTCAAGGTAATAAATAGAAGAAAACACGAGCACACGGTAAAATATATCTGTTAAAAATAGCAACGTTTAATTGTTTAAGAATGAATCCGTTTCATCAAACTCTGTTTACACATTTTGATCCTTTTACTAAACTGTCAGCATATCGAACAAAAATAAAATATAAGGCAAAAAAGGAACAATTGATTATCAAATATATTCTTTCATAATTTCCGGACTTGTTCTATTTTTTCAAAGATTCTTAATTAACTTATCTATCAATCATTGAAAATCAGATTTACTATAGAATTAACAGATATGTAATCTTATTTTATTTTATTCTTTACATTTTTAAGTAATAACCTTTTTTAATTGGTTTCTATATCGTTAATTGTAATTTAATATCATGTTCAGACCGGCTGTCAATGAGCATATTAAGTGATTCTATTCAAAACGAACTCTTTAAGGGAATCAATTTAACAAGCCTATTCATAAATCATCTAATTTGTAATTTAAATCATGTCATATCTGTTTGTATGTGATATATTCTGCTAAAATTATGTTTCAATCTTTGATACTATTAAAAATATCGGTTTTCTCAATTTTAAACATTTTCCTCTCTTTCATATTCCTGAAAAGTACTCGTAATATTTGTGAAAAATATTAAACAGGGAATTGTTTCAATATTTAACGAAGGATTACTGTGATCTGCAAATCAAGGATGATGTTAACATGAGATATCTTATTATAATGGAGATTGTGTGTTTTTCTGTCTGTAACCGAAACTATATTACTATTCAAGTCATAATTCCCTTCGTTATTTACATCACATTCTCCATGATTTTATTTATATTTAAACCTCAATTATTAATAAAATTGCTTCACCTTTTTATTAGTGTTGTCCATATCTACATACGAATAACATGCAATTGTATTTATATATACAAAAAACAGCGGTTTACAGTGTGAATGGGAAGGCTGATTTGCATATTGATATTAAAAATGTGATTTTATTAAATATGTGCTTAGTATTATTGATTTCTAATTGTTTGGTTTTATTTTAATGAATATAAGCAAAAATCTCTTCAATGAATCTTAAATGAAATCCATTAACAAGAAAAAATAAGTGTAATTTTATTCTTTATTCCCTAATTTAACTAAATAGTTTAATAAGTAAAATTCAGCAATGAAAGACAGGAGTGATGGAAGAGTAAGTTTCATTTCTATTTTTCTATTATACCCCCACTCTGTTACATATCTTTTTATCTGCCTTCTTATTAGACTTTCTAATTTAATACGATATTTCATTACATTAAAACTTAAATACTTGCACCCGGAGGGTGCATATATTTGCTAGTTATGTTAATAATCATTTGGCCTAAAGGAAATGTTGCTTCAAATATTATTAATATTTACTGTAACTAGTTTAGGCATGCACCTTACTATAACAGCCGTACATTATATGAGGATAAAGCTAAATTAGCAATCAAATGGTACTTTGAAGCAGGGTTGACAAACAGGATTCTAGGAGTTTTTCTAGTATTACTAAGCCTAATTTCTACTGATTTAAAGCGATAAATGTCAGACACCACCGAACACCCGATACAGTATTAGTGGTCTGCATGACTACATTGCAATTTTTGATTTACAGTGTGTCCCCCACCTATATATATATATATATAGAGAGAGAGACAGAGACAGAGACAGAGACAGACAGATGGACAGAGACAGAGACAGAGAGACAGACACAGAGAGAGAGAGAGACACGGACACAGAGAGAGAGACAGGACACACACACACAGAGAGAGAGAGAGAGAGAGAGAGAGAGAGAGAGAGAGAGAGAGAGAGAGAGGGAGAGAGAGAGAGGGGGATTGTTGCTTTTTGATTTCTGGTTCATTATCTGTATTTATTTATCAGAATTGTCCAATGATCCTTCTTGACAAGTGTACATTCAATTTAATCAGCCGACACCAGCGACGTTTCAAATATAATTAAAACTGTGTTCAATACAGTAATAAAAGGCCCTTCTCTCTCTCTCTCTCTCTCTCTCTCTCTCTCTCTCTCTCTCTCTCTCTCTCTCTCTCTCTCTCTCTCTCTCTAATATGTAATTTTAGACGGGAAAATCGTATTGATTTCAAGATTGTTTCCTGATTAATCAATTAATTGCGTTCCTGTTTGTCTCCGGGGTAACATTTAATTCCCTTTGTAAATATATCTAATAACAATACCGAAAAGATATAATAACGCATTTTATTTGTTTTCTTTAACAAATGAATCCCTTAAAAATCTGGAAATTGCTTAGTAGAAAAAATTTAACATTAGTCGTCCAGTCATTTAGTCATTTTCCAGATACGAGTTAAACCAACAGTAAATAAAAATATAGCATCGTTTTCTTCAATCCATAAATCCTTAATCCTTGATCCATAAATTTTTAATCCTGATGTTAACTTCTATTATTCTTTATTTAGCAATTAATTAAAAACCTACAAAAGAGTTCGCTTAGGCTGCCTTCGTCGATTTAATAATTTACCCAATTGTTACGTAATTGTTTGTTTTTTGTTTTTTGTAGGTAAATCTTTTAAAGAGTTTCCATTCCTGTAATTACTGATAATTATTTCAATCCCTATCCTCAAGAAATATGCATCATCACTTACTATGAATAGCTTTTGTGTAAACAATAATGAAAACACCGACTTAATAAAGAAACAAAAACTAGAAAACATGTAACCAAGGGAGACATCGTCTATAATCTGAAGAGCAACCAAAATTGAAATCACTGATTTTCTTTCACTAATTAAACAATGTACGTAAAACAACAGTAGAAAATACACCCGTTCGTAAGATTCAAGTTATTATGTCACTGCTCCAATCTTGTGAGTTAGATTTATGGTGAATACTCAAGGCAGAATTTTATTTTTGTGATGGTTTGGTTTGTTTTGTTTTACGGCATATCAACCCCAGTGGGTCATTTAATGCCGATAAAGTTTTGAATTAAATCAATTCTTAATGGATAATACAATATTTTATAAATACATTTTTCTATTTAACCCATAAATTACTTACTATGAATCTGAGTTAATACTGAATAACTTTGTAAGTAGAAGCCAACTATTTCTATATTTTAAATTGTAGCTTACCTGATTTGTTTGTTTCATTGGTTGGTTGGATTTTTACGTCATGTCGATCTATTGGGTCATTTAATCCGATGATCGTTTTGCTTTATTAGCAATTAAGCCAACAACAGAACAATCCCTGTCTAAAAGTATACATAACTCTCTTATTCCCCTCTATATGCCAGTTAAGGGGAATGGAAGAGCTCACAGCATGTAATAGTTTTATTACTAAAAAATCAGCAGTCACACCTCCACCCCTAACTCTCGGTAGATTCGCCCCTTCCCTTTGATCCAGACCACAGAGAATATATTTTGTTTTGTTTTAATAAAACAAAACAAAAGTTCTTTTTATGCTCAACTAAAATTGAAATCATGCTTTAAAATAGATTTTTTAAATTACTTTAATTGTTAATTCATGGAGTCAAATTCGGAATACATGTCTGATTTAACATGATTATTAAACTTACTTTAATTTTTACGGCATTTGGTCATTTAATCCGAAGATGGTTTTGCTTTATTTATTCTTGATGGATACTTAATTTTTTTAACTCAATTTTTTAAACACAGTTTTAACTCTTATTTTTCCATTTAACCCATAGATAGGATCCTAACAGGTACTACCCCTCCAGAGTGGACCTGGGATTAATTAGGATGAAGAGGTACTCCACATTCAATATAGAGCTCCAGAATTTGAACTTCACCATAGAGTTTAACGTCATTCCCAAGACTCTAAGACCCTCAGACACTGAGTTCTATCACATATATGATAAAAAAAGGTTGGTAGTTTGCCTAAGGGTTTCGGTAATCATATAGGTGCTAGGGCTTGACGTGACCAGCCGATTGATTAGAGGGGTCTCTCCGACCGCCCGTCTAGTCTAAGTAATGGCCTAAGTGGATTGTTGCATATCACTGACTGCTTAGTTACCAGGGTTCCATTGTTGAGCATCACGGGTCGCCAAGCGCAGCTAGCAGGTACCTCCATTGGAGGGACCTTACCCCTCTGTAGAGGTGCAGTCGGAGTATTCTAAAGCCCTAATCTCATCAATGGGCTTTCTGTTTTACGGAATATCACCCATTTTCCGGTCATTTTATAGCGAATCAGGTCATTTTGATAAACATAGGACTAAAGTTTGCTTACAGAACCTGCTGTCGATTAAGTGGTCACATAATTAAGTATTGAACAGGTTCGTAGCTGCTGGTCGTATTTTATGTTGCTATAAACCCTTTTTGATCCATAAATCTTTAATCATGATGTTCACTTCTATTATTCTTTATTTAGCAATTAATTAAAAACCTACAAAAGAGTCCGGTTAGGCTGCCTTCGTCGATTTAATAATTTGCCCAATTGTTACGTAATTGTTTTTCTTTTTGTAGGTAAATCTTTTAAAGAGTTTCCATTCATGTAATTACTGATAATTATTTCAATCCCCATCCTCGAGATATATGCATCATCACTTACTATGAATAGCTTTTGCGTAAACAATAATGAAAACCCCGACTTAATAAAGAAACAAAAACTAGAAAACAAGTAACCAAGGGAGACATCGTCTGTAATCTGAAGAGCAACCAAAATTGAAATCACTGGTTTTCTTTCACTAATTAAACAATGTACGTAAAACAACAGTAGAAACTACACCCGTTCGTAAGATTCAAGTTTTTATGTCACTGCTCCAATCTTGTGAGTTAGATTTATGGTGAATACTCAAGGCAGAATTTTATTTTTGTGATGGTTTGGTTTGTTTTGTTTTACGGCATATCAACCCCAGTGGGTCATTTAATGCCGATAATGTTTTGAAATAAATCAATTCTTAATCGATAATACAATTTTTTATAAATACATTTTTCTATTTAACCCATAGATGTGACCCTAACAAGTACTACCACTCTGGGTCAGAGTGGACCAGGGAGCAATGGTGATGAATGGGGTGCTCCATATTCCCCAAACCTCCAAAACTGGAACCTCACCATCAGATAGAGTTTAACGTCATTCCCAGGACATGTAGACCCTCAGCCACCGCCTTCTAGCACCCATATGATAAAAAGGGGTTGGGGCTTGCCATATGGGCAATAGGGTTGGGAAAATCATATAGGTGCTAGGGTGACATGACCAGCCGATTGATCGGAGGGGGCCTCTCCGACCGCCCGTCTAGCCCAAGATAGGGCCAAAGTGGGCAGAATTTTATTAAAATCACTTAGATGAGTAATAGTTAAATAGTTTATTACTTACATATTATGAATTACAGTTGCAAAAGTATGTCTATCTGTCCATCCTCTCAGCCACAGTTAGGATGTGACACAAGGTCAATTATTTAGCGGAATGCTGATGGTTTTTCCTTCTTCTAGACCGTTTGCTGTATCATTTTCAAAGAGCCCAGTTTATTTACCCACAACTGGAGGGGGTTATATTTTAATGCCTTTTCCAAGACGATTAGCACAAATTCTGAGACAAACAAACAGCATCGTCTAAAATGTGAACTCGAGTTGCCGAATATATTTCCTATGGAGATAATAGTCACGCCAAGTGTCCAATAGAAATCTATACATTTGTTGTATACCCTTTCTTTCCTTTCTTACTTCTATTATTCTTCTGCTCATCTTTGGTATCTTACGTTCTTCTTCCAGCGCCTGGACCTTCGTGTCTGGTCTTCTATTTCTCTGTTCTTGCTGGTTGGTCGTTAGGTCAGTCTTAATATTTTCGGTCTAATAAACCATTAGAAGTGAGTAGGATTATCTGTAGGAACCCATTACGTCAGCTATTTTCCACAACTAAGCAGAACTAAATAACTAACTATTTAATACGTAATGCTTATTCTGATACAAAATCACTGTAGAGGAATATCCAATCCGGATTTGCTACACAAATAACTTGGTGAGCAATTTTAGCTAGCTAATCATCAACTCAGACATATTGTTGTATACCCTTTCTTTACTTCTATTCTTCTTCTGCTCATCTTTGGTATCTTATGTTCTTCTTCTAACGTCTGGACTTCGTCTTGCTGGTTGGTCGTCCTTGATTCATTTCTTGTTGCCAAGACATTCATCAACCACAAAACCATATTATTCATTTAAATCTTTATTTACTTAACTAAACATATTCATCTAACTAACATAGCGCGCGTATGCAGGTAAGCTCCGCTAAGGCTTTATCTGCCTGACGTCCAAGATGAAACTGAAGAGCCAACCAGGTCCCACGTGACTTCATGTATTTCGCGGGCTTTCTGTAATATTTCATGGAAAGTCCGCGCGTGATATGAAAAGGGGCCATCCCTTCAGAAATACAGGGGGTTGACAATAATCTATGCATAGATAATGTAACACATTTTCTAATTTGTATAAATTATTGAGGTATACATAGTGTATTGCTTGCAGAGCTAACTAATTACCAAATTGTATTTAGTAGTAGTAGTAGGTAGCTGTCCAGCGTTTTTTCGGCAAGAGCCAGCAGTTAGTCTTGGTGGTTCACTCTTGTTGGTGTACATATTGCGCAATGGAAAACAGGCAAAGTTTGTTTAGGATGCACAAGGGTTTGTCAGTTGTTTTGTGTTCCCTCTCCGCCACTGAGAATGTGCTGAGCTGGCAAAGAGGGTCTAGGAACAGATCAGCATCTTGGTGGTTGCAGTGACTTGCCGAGAGTATTTCAAGGTGTATACATCCGCCCTAACAGGTGGTCACACATCTTGCTTTGTCAGGGTTTGTCTCCCACGTAATAATGAGCTAGAAAAAGAAGTACGACACGTACCCTCTCAAATCTAGAAAAAAAACTTTACCTAAAATCTAAACGGACACTAACATGATATTTAATATTTCAAATATTATATAATTATGAATAATAGAATAAAATTAAAATGACGATAACATTTATTGAATCATTTACGTAATAAACACAATTTTAATAATAACGGTTTTGTCTTATTTTGAATTCAAAATAAATAGCGTTAAAACCTTAAAAACAGATTTTCGTTTGAATTAGAATTACGATGAATATTTACGTTAAAGACTGTTAGACTAAGAAATACGGTAGAAAAATCCGTTTTACTGAGCTTCGAAAAAGCATATCTTACCTCCATGAAGAAATGCTCAGTTTTATTTAGATAGCATCTATAATAGTCCAATACTAATCTAACTGACAACCACGCATGATGGAATTCTTATTCTCGTAGGAAAATGGATTTGACGAGCCGGATTTAAATTGTTAACGAGGCTTTTTTTTTCATTTCCCAGTGCACTAATAAAGGTATTAATCCTTCTCCTCTTCACCATCTAAGGGTAAAATATTAGAGCTAATTTGGTTACTTAGCTTTGTCTAGGAGAAGAAAAAAAAAACTGAATTCGAAATATTTTTAATTTATATGTCTTTTTAATAGTTGCAACATATTTTCGGTAAAAATGTAACTTAATTTCATAAGATTTATGTTGAATATTTTATTTAATACATTGTTTCAGGGGAAGTTCCTGTCAATTGAGTTGATGAATACTCTTCCTACTTTGGTTTTTATAGCGCTGTTGAATAGGGATGGAAAGCAGATGATATTTGTTTTCTATTATTATTTTTTATACGTTTCTTCTCCTTGTTTTGCATTGATTTATGAAAGTTTTTTTTAGTTTATCTGCTATTTTTATTAGCTTTACATGGTGTTTTTCGATGTTTTTAAGATCTATCAAGAACTGAAGATGATATATAATCTTTTTGAAATGCACATTGTTACTTAGCTAAGTGCAGCCATGGGATGATTCTTTCATATAGCATAGTGTGCTATTTGGTTTCCTATATGAATAAACCCCAAGAATAGATAATTGTCATAATTATTGTACGAACGCATAACGGGATCTAATAATAACGTTATGGTTTAGTGAGCTTCCCAAGTTTCTCCTCTTCGAAATAATCAGAGTTGATTTTAAATTTCTTTTCTATAGATGTATCAAACCAACTATTTTCAGGTGGATCACGTTCCTGACCAAATTAGAACCAACGGACCCATTGAAATTGCCCGAATAAGACAAATGGGTTTTCTGGTGTGTACTACTTTTCAAGAATTCATCGTAAAATGAGAGTTTCCTGTTTTCATACCAACACACACAGACACACGCGCGCACACACTCACACACAGGTGTCCTAGGTATGACGTTACACAATATCTAGTGTTAGGTTCCAAATCTAGAGCTCTGGGGAGAGTGGAGTACAAGTTTCTTTCCATTACTGTCAGGTATACTCTGAACTAGAGTGGTTTTACCTATTAGGGTCCCATCTTTGGTTACATAGATCAAAAATCCGTTTTAAAAAAATGTGTTAAAAATATTTTTTAAATTCTGAATACCCCCAAAAAGTGAATAAAAATAGTTAGCATGAAATGACCCAAATGTTGAGATGCCGTAAAATCTAACCAACCAACCAGCCAACACACACACACACACACATACACACATACACACACACACACACACACACACATATATATATATATATATATATATATATATATATATATATATATATAATGAATATTTGCCTTGTTGGCAAGTTTTGTTAAGAATGATAGATAAGAATTTGATGTTTATCTTTTTATTTTTATTTTCCTTTGGGGAAACGATATGTCCCACGTTTAAAATCTGTCTGAGTACGGGTACTTTCGACCATTTTCGGCCATTCGCAAGTGCTCCTATGTTGTAGAGTTTTGGGTTTATTCTGTGTTCAATGATCTTTTAAATTAGGGGTGGCGTTACTGCTGGCCCGAGGTGTAGATATAACAGCGCAGAATCATGTGACTGTAGAACCGCAATGACGTGGTTGTTTTACTTATATCAAATGCATTTTAAGATACCCACTCCCAAGTTAAAGAGATTGTGTTTAATGCAGGCTATATAAATTAATAAGTATTAAGTATCGCGTCTAATTCTTAGTGTTGTTTTCTGCAATTAATGCTCTATAATAATAGAAAGCAGAGAAATGAATTATGAGGGGTTTTGTTAGAATTTAATATTGATTTGGAGAAGCTAAATGAGTTCTAAACACAATGACTTTGGTAAGCTTTTAGTATCGGTTCAAGTGTCAAAGTTTTTGCTAGGTGGTGTTTTGCAGACCCAAGCATTGATAGAATAGGTCTAAGAGACACATTTCTTGTGAATTTTGGGTAATCCATATATATATTTACCAACCCCTTCGCACGAGCAGGATGTGACACAAGGTCAATTTCTTAAGCGGAGTTCAACAGGTTTTGAATTCAGAGTTTTCCTTCTCCTAGACCGGTTGCCTAACCAAGGTTAAAGAGCCCAGTCTGCCCTACTATTTATCCATAGCTGGAGGGAGAGTAGGATTCATACCTTTCCCAAGGGTATTAGCGCTAAGTGAAATGCAATTACCAAGTCCAGGATTTGAACTCAGGGCGACGAGTCCATTTCCCATGACTTTAACCATTACACCACGCGCTTCCTACTTGGGTAATCCATATAGTTGGGGTCATTGGAATCCGATAGGACGGGTCTTTTCATTGACTCTCTTTAAGTATTGGGTCATCTTTAACAAAATGCTGTAGTTTCTTCTGGATACGTTGTTCATGCAAAAAAGTTTTATCAAATTCTTCAACATTTGCTAGAGTGACGAATTTGGTGGTATCATTGAGAATGTCCAAAATTTTGTTTATGTAATCGAAGGGATTCTGTTTAGAATCACTATGTCAGGTTAAGAAATTGTAGATGAGTTCTTCTGTCGGAGTGCCCTGATGTCGGTGAAGTGTTGGAGATGTAGGTAAAAATATGATTTATCAACACCACAACAACAATGTCAGAAAGGCGGGTCTTAAGAGAGACTAGTTCCTCTGGGGATTTGGCTGTATGTTTTGCAAGGTGAGCAATCAATATTTCGAACTCCGAAAATTCAGCTACTCTATTGATTTTTTTTTAGGTGGGGTGCAAAATTTGAGTCTGTGTTTGAGAACGAATTATTCAGTCTCAGTCAAAGAGTAATTGGATATTTTGTTGATATGCTAATGTTACATAATTATTAGATTCCTAATATTTATGTACAGTAGTGTAGAAACCAAAATGGCTGTTATAAGTTGCAGCCGGTGGCTTTGAAGGATGAGTGACAAGGCTTGACCTCATCCTGATCCTTCCGGTGGATACCGTAAGAATCGGTGGAGAACACCATCTTTCGGTTTAGATTAGAAATAGATTTTTAGTCACGACGGTGGTAAGTCGTGTTATGCACGCTGCCGACTCAATCTGCGCAGGTAGTCTGGTGGGGATTTCAGAATAAAATATGATTTAAGTTAAATCGAAGTCTTGTGTTATTATCTAAAAACTACCAATGACACAGGGCTTCTGATAAAAAGAAATCCCCAATGGAAGACCAGACACGAAATCCCCAAGACGAAGTCCAGACGCCAGAAGAGACGTTAGAAGAGGCGCTAGAAGAGAGGCTAGAAGACACGAACGGAAGAATAGAAGTAATAAAGGAAAGAGAGTATACAACACTAAACAGAAACTGAAGATTATGTAGCGTATCGCTTGCTGATTATTCGGGATAATGAATCCTTGTGCTTTGAGTTGATTATATTTTCACTTTTACGGTCCAACGTAGTAATATATCGTCAAAACCGAATTGTGTCCAAGAAAAAAAGGAATTCACGATTAAGCCGTCATTACAATTGGTATTTATGCGTAAGTTGTAAAAGTTTCTTAATATTTGAATAACGTTCACCTTTTTGGAACGCCTTTTCTATTTGAAGACTCTGCGAGAAGCAATGAATTTTGGAATAACTCGCTGGGTAATATATTTTTCTGCACGTATTTTGCCTTGTAACATGGTGTTGTTGTTGACAGATCTCATTTGGTCATTATTATTATTATTATTATTATTATTATTATTATTATTATTATTATTATTATTATTATTATTTACTCCTTTTGAGTTTTCACATCAGTGTTAGCTGATGGTCTTTCACTGGAGTCTGAGTGACAGCAAGTCTCCTCAGGTCTCCAGTATTATTATTATTATTATTATTATTATTATTATTATTATTCTCTCTCTCTCTCTCTCTCTCTCTCTCTCTCTCTCTCTCTCTCCTCTCTCTCTCTCTCTCTCTCTCTCTCTCTCGTCATTTTTTTTTCTGTCGCCTTTTGGTTTATTTTACGATTTTTCTGAAGAGACATAAAAGAAAATTGACCATATGTTCGTCCTGCTCGTGCAGAGGAGACAGGTAAAAATAAAAATAAAAATATATATATATATATATATATATATATATATATATACATTTACACACACACACACACATACATACACATACACATACACACACATACACACACAAACATATATAATAATAATAATAATAATAATAATAATACATACATACATACATACATACATACATACAATTAGTTATGAAATATATCGGGTTTTACGAAGTGTTCGTATGAACTAAATATAGTATGGATGTTTCCATGGACACTGAAAAACCGTTATCATTAATAAACACAGCGCCATTGGACATTATCTCAAAACAGATGTGGAAAACTAAGTGTACTTAATTATTTCATGATAAAATTTAGGTATTGCTTCAGTATTTCTCTTTTGTCCTGCATCTCAAACTCGCTTTTTGTCAATAATATTGCAAACATCTCTGACCTCGTTCTCAGTGCTTCAGCGATCATAGACCCGACTGTTACATTTGCTAGAAGATTTGCTAGCATTAAAAACTGCCAATTTGGTATATTTAACATCATGTTTGTATGGAAATGAATATATTATTCATTCTGTTTATTTTTGTTTTATAAAAAAACCTCATGCCTCTGTAATTTACATGTAATAATAGCAACGGGCATGAAGTCTATATAAATCAAACCATTGTAATTTGAACATGATAAAACCGGTTTATTGTGAGCACGATCAGAGGAGAAAAGCACTTGAACCACATCAATCTGGGTATATGCAAACAACAATCTAGAAGCGGATTTGACCAACTCATTGATGGAAAATAAATTACCCAGCTTTTATTATAATCGATTTTATGTTTCCGTACCGCTTTCAAGATTAGGTTGGATGATCAGGAAGTCCTGTCTGTTGCTGGGAGCCGTTCATGGTGATAATTGCAACAAGTACTTTGTACTTTACCCCCCTTATGTTTGTTATTTTTAATTACTCACTGGATCGATTGTGTTTCGCAGATTTATCGGAAACATCGTACACATTGTTACATGAGGTCGAATTTCCACTAATAGGCAAAATAAGTGACGCGTATAAAAACATTTTTTATTTATTTTGGGTTGTATCAAATGGAAAAAAAAAGAAACCAATTATAAGTTATTATAAAAGAATTATCAGAAATAAAAACAGGAAATTATATCGGAAGAATATCGAATATAAATATAAGAGGTGTTATTCAATATTGTGGGGAAATAAACTCTCAAATATCATTATGAATGAAGGAATATTGATAGAAAATAAGGTTATTAATGACTTTGTAGAAATCAGATATGAATTTTCTCTGTTCCATAAAAGTATACCCTCCCCTAATTCAGTAAAAACGAGCTGAGTGATTCAGACGCTGTCTTCATGAGACAGTTATATCATCACATGTAAATAGAAAATACAGAATTCAGTGAAAATTTCTTGGTAATTGTATAATTTGAAAAACTAGAACTCTTCGAAAGAAATGAAGGTTATATTCTTTCCCAATGGATTGAATAGACACAGAATCAATTGTCTAAATATTTTAGATGATGCTTGATATGTATTATTATTTTTTGTTTTTTTTACTGTTCTCCGCATCTTTATTGTGATATATAAAAAAACATTGATAGTGAAAAACATTGGAGAAGAAAACGTCTAAAAGAAGCAGTGCATATGTTGGGCTATAGTGGCTACTTGAGTAGAACAAGTATAGAGATAAACACAATATGACGCCCTGTCGGGCGGGGCGTTAGAATGATAGAGCCCAGGTGGATGAGCAGTTCATGACATGCAATACTCCACTTTGGCCCTATCTTGGGCTAGACGAGCGGTCGGAGAGGCCCCCTCCGATTAATCGGCTGGTCACGTCAAGCCCCAAAATCATATAGGTGCTACTATATGATTTTCCCAACCTATTGCCCTTATGGCAAGCTCTAACCCCTTTTTATCATATGGATGCTAGAAGGCGGTGGCTGCGGGTCTACATGTCTGGAATGACGTTAAACTCTATCTGATGTGAGGTTCCAGTTTTGGAGTTTGGGGAATGTGGAGCACCCATTCATCACCATTGCCTCCCTGGTCCACTCTGACTCGGAGTGGTGTAGTACCTGTTAGGGTCCCATCTATGGGTAAATAGAAAATGTATTTATAAAAAATGTATATCCATTAAGAATTGATTTATTTCAAAACGTTATCGGCATTAAATGACCCTGAGGTTGATATGCCGTAAAACAAACAAACCAAACCAAACACAATATTAGAACGAATAATTAAAAAAGCTAGATTAAATAGTTTTTTTTTTTAGTGAATTAGTTTAGAATTTAAAATATCTGAAAATAACTATACCTTTGCAATTTATCGATTCGAATTTACAAGAATGACAATAAACAATATAGTTTTTATTTTTTTTTCTGTTTTTTTTTAACTAATCGTGAAGCTTCTCGTGACGCTTCTTGGATGTATAGGCGAGCAAAACAATGACGTCATAATTTGGATAAGATCTTCATAAGTTCTAAAAACTATTCAAAATTATTTCCAAAGTTGAATCATTAATATGCTCGGATAGATAAGGGGCACCTGAAGAAGACCGGATGATACAACGTTGTGATTGTATACATCAGGATACAGATGAGGACAACAGATCGAAAGAGCAAAATAATATCTAGAAGCAGGCTTAAAATCTTAGACATCAACATGCTTTTTTTTAGTTCCTTATCTTGTATAATCTACAAATGTTAATTCATTTCTTTGTGTCTTCGTCAATCGTACACAAAACTATTAATTACTTAGGTGTACTGTGTATAGTATCGAAATAAATGTAAGGGACTTTTTACATGAAGTGTATTTTTACTAAGCTAATTTTGTCATCAACTCTCGAGTTAGATACCACATTCTTTTTTACTCTAACGAAGATTACATTTTTTTTTATTTGTGGTTTGTTGGGCCAGCCCATTTCATTGCATTGAGTTTTTTTTAACATACGTTGCGTTTTTTAGTTTTGATCAAAACCATTAACTGAGTCCCGCTTGCTGCACTAAAGGCTCACCGTGTATCCATTATTCCGCCGCGAATTTTGATCAGAAAACCCACATAAGAAGTACGAAAGCGATGCAAAAATAATGGATTCTAACAATAGGCGCCTAAGTTGGATAGAATAAATAGATCAAAACACCAGTAAATAAAAGAATAGCTTAGTCGGCCACAGACCCAAACCTACATCGCGAACGAATATATATATATATAATATATTATATATATATATATATATATATATATATATAATATATATTAAGCAGGAGAACTTAGAATGCTTAAATGTTAATGTTAGATATGGCCCTACATCTAATACAAGGAAATAACGGTTTCATCATAGACTGGAACCAATTTACGCATCTCTTTCTAAGATAATTAAAACTATCTTCCAGGACAAAAAGTTATTGCGAAAAGAAAAAGATGAATCTTTTGCATCGCTCCAAAGCAGAACGCAATTAAACATCTTCGTTTTAGATTTATATTTGCTTCACTATAAAACAAAAACAAAAATAATAAATACATAAATGAAAAAAGGAATGATATTTCTTTTATATCATCTCGCCTTATAATGAATCTAAGAAATAATTCACGCACCTCGTCTTTTTATCGCTTTGCGAAAAATTAGTGTTAAGATATTTTTCATTAAATCGCTTTGCCTAGCAGCATGATATGACAAAATGGAAAAAAAATTGTAAATCATTAACTGATTTGCTATTATGAATTGCATTTCAATATTTGAAAGTTATCCCTTTGGAGGCAGTAATCTCAATGTTTTTTTTTTCCGATATTTGAAGCATTAAAAATAAAAATGCGTATGATATTTGTGAACGCTTTTTAACTATCACGAAGTCATCCACAGACACCGTGTTTCGACGTTTCTCGTCTCATCAGAGTGGCTAGACACAGTAACTACTTCGGACCTCGAACGAAACATGACTGAATTTTCATCAGCCCGGTTCCTTAACTTTTCGGCTGTCGACAGCTGCCATTAAGGAGTAGTGTTTTAACTAATAAATGCATACAATGGTGTATATATTTTACGATCAACAGAGAGATCAAATCTGTAAACAACAGACGATCATTGCTTTATTATACTGGCGGTGAAAGTAAATTGAAATCACTCATAGAGAGCTCTACCGGGTTTTGGGATCATATACGTCATCAACAGACACCGCGTTTTGAAGTTTCATGTCTCATCAGTGTGGCTAGACACAGCAACTACTTCTGACCAGGAGCGAAACACGACTGACTTAGCTCATTAGCCGTGTTCCTTACCCTCTCGGCCGTCGATATTTGTCATTAAGGAGCGGTGTTTTAACTGATAAATACATACACTGGTGTATATATTTTACAATCTCCAGAGCGATCAATATATATTATACACACATATATAATTTTTTTAATGTTTTTTTTTTTAAGTTGGGACGTTATTACGAAGCATTAAAATATATAAATGAATGAACTCGATATTATGGAGTATTGGATTCACTTATTTTTTTTATTATTTTTGTCATAAATTTTCAGGTTCGTTAGATACCCTTTATCAAATGAATGTTATTACTGTTTAACGGCTTTCCTTGTCTCTGTTGTTATCGACAGTGGCAGCGTCTTGAAATATGTATAATAACGGAGAATTCCGATGTCTGCGTTCAATCCCTTCACGTGTGTTTGTAATTTTAGAATCCATTTAGTTTCTGATTGTTTTTCTAGATTGCGTTGTTGGAAATGCAGTTTCTAATAAAATGCATTTTGAGGTGTGTAAGGTTGTGTGATAAGGCTGTGTATATAATACACACACACACACACACACAACCACACATATATATATATTAATATATATATATATATATATATAATCATGTCGCGTGACTTTCTGCACCAAGATGTTTGAATAGAAGGCAGTGACGTACAACTGTTTTCTTGTAGGATGCTGCTTCCATTGATTTGTTTAAGGCAATACATAACATCCTCGTGCAGCTACCATCTAGTTTATTCTCCAAGCGCTGCGTAGGGTCCATGTAGTGCTGCCGTACAGTAGCAATGATGCGGCTATGGATATGTATATATTAGAAAATATGACTTCTCAAGTTCGTTATATTAAAATTTCATGTGGAATTTATAATCATCAGCCGAAAAGTAACATCTTACCACGTGAAAAATAATCCATACTATAAATATGGTTCGTTAGCCACTTTTCTCACATTTCCGTTGGTAGAGCGTTCGGCTAGAAACCACAAGGCTCCTAGTTCGATACCGACCCTCGCCAACTCAGCGTATGAGTAGCACAGGGATCTGTGCGGTGAGTAAGGAGCTGATTGTAGGTGTGGCGCTCCACCTCAGATGCTAAAAAACAATCTCCTTGGTCTAGCGCTAGTGAAAAGGGGTTCGGCTAGAAACCACAAGGTTCCTAGTTCGATACCGGCCCTCGCCAACTCAGCGTATGAGTAGCACAGGATCTGTGTGGTAAGTAAGGAGATGATTGGTAGGTGTGGTGATCCACTTCAGATGTCAAAAAAAAACAATCTCCTTGGACTAGCCTAGTGAAAAGGGGTTAGTCTAGAACCACAAGGTTCCTAAGTTCGATACCGGCCTCGCCAATCAGCGTATGAGTAGCACAGAGATATGTGCGTTAAAGTAAGGAGCTGATGGTAGGTGTGGCGCTCCACCTCAGATGCAAAAAAAACAATCTCCTTGGTCTAGCGCTAGTGAAAAGGTGATAGACTCCCTCGCTGATTGGCTGATATCGATTTTAGGCCACCCCAAAGACTTTACTTATATCATATCTGTCATAATAGAATTCAGCAGGTTCTTATGAAGCAGGTAAAAAATATTATATGCATTAGATAAACAGACTGAGATTTATAGATAGATCGATAGATTTATAGATAGGTAGACTAAATCAAATGCAAATAGCCAGACACCAAATTTAAGGTTTCCAAATTATTCAAAGAAAGATCGCATTTACCCAAATCTCTATGATAACAAAAAAAATGAAAAGATAAAAGAAACTTTCAAGACAAAATAGATTTAATATTTATTTCGAAGCAAAACTAATTATCTCCCTTTACCGGAACGCCAACGTTAAGTTGTTCCCTTAACCAGAACTTTTTATTTCATTTTTTTTTATTTCAATGTTATTAAATCTGGAAGAAGAGTGAATATAAGAGTTTACCTAAATATGTAAAAACTTCGATTTTTTAAAAATCTTTACACACACGCACACACATCCACACACACACACATACACACACATACACACACACACACATATATATATATGTGGGGGTTCCATTTTTTCTATCTTTTCACGTCTTAGATCACAGGATTATAAAAAGTAAATTTTCTGTTTAAACTTGAAAGGATAGTGAAACTATGAATTCAAATAGGCTAACACCCCAAACATACAGCTGACTTACTAGTTTCGTTGGATTAATCGTTGTAAATGATGCTCGTCTAAGGAGATTTACGCCAGTAACTGTTAATCGGACTTCTGGTTGAGAAAGTATGGTAGTTATTTTGACTTGATGTAAGAGAAAAAAAATATCGTTAATGGATTTTTAATTAGAAACTGACTTGAAAATGATCTACAAGGGAGACCTAATAAATGGTCTTATGATATATTAACTAAATGAAGTTTAGTAGTATCTAAAGAGATGGTTGTGGCATTTTCGTAAAAGATTGGATAATTCTTAAATTGTTAAGAGTTGTACAAAAAGTAAAGTCGTCGGGGCGGTCTAAAGTCGGTATCAGCCATGCAGCGAAGGAGTCTATCCCCTTTTCATTTGCGCTAGACCAAGGAGATTATTTTAGCGTCTGAAGTGGAGCGCCACACCTACCATCAGCTCCTTACTTTACCGCACAGATCCCTGTGCTACTCATACGCTGAGTTGACGAGGACCGGTATCGAACTAGGAACCTTGTGGTTTCTAGCCGAATGCTCTACCGACTGAGCTAACCCGGCCACATTTTTGTACGTTGAGGTATCAGAGGGAATAGATATTGGTGTAATGTTATTTCTAGACGTTATTTGAGGGTATTGTGAGTGGTTAGTGTCTTTTTTTTGGGGGGGTGAGGGGTTGATTTGGGTGTATCTTAAACGTTAAATTATCCCGAATGGTCGAATGGATCGAATGGAAAACTAGTCAGACAGTAGACGTCCATTCTGTTAAGGTAGCGAAGACATAACGTCAAAGTTTCTCTCCTATGCTATTTTCCTTATTATATATACTAGCAAATGTATGCACCCTCCGGGTGCAAGTATTTAAGTTTTAATATAATAAAATATCATATTAGATTAGAAAGGCTAATGAAACTGAATAAGAATGTAGATAAAAAGATTTGGAACAGAGGGGTATGATTGAAAAATAGAACAACTTTGAAACTATTCCATCATTTTCCTTACTCCCGTCTTTCATTGTTTAAATTTTCCTAATTTAACTGTTTAGTTAAAATAGGAAGTAAAGAATAATATTAGTTTATTTCTTCTTGTTAAGGGATTTCTTTTAAGATTTATCTCCGAGATTTTTGCTCATATTCATTAAGAAAAAAACAAACAATTAGAAATCAATAATATCAAGCACATATTTAATAAAATTAAACTTTTAATATCAATATGCAAATTAGCTTCCCTGTTCATACTGTAACCCGCTATTTTGTTGCATATATAAATACAATTGCATGTTATTAGAATGTAGATAAAGTCAAAAGTATTAATAAGGTATAACAATTTTATCAATAACTGAGGTTTAAATAAAAATAAATTCATGGTGAATGTGACGTCAATAACTAAGGGAATTGTGACTTTAGTAGTGATTTAGTTTCGGCTTCAGACAGACAAACACACAATCTCCATTATAATAAGATTATGGAACAAAACATTTCTTAAAGTAAATGATGTATTATATTTTGATGTATTATATTTTATATATATATTATAAAGAGTCGGTATTAAATGGCCCACGGGGTTGGTATGCCATTAAACAAAACAAACCAAAACCAACCTAAGATGCGATTTTAAAAGATTCAATAAGATTATCAGTGATTAAAATCTAGATGTTTTATGAGAAAAATAGATATGAGAGGCTTATCTGGTTTATATATATTATATATATAATATAATATATATATATATATATATTATTATATATATACAGGTCAGGCAAAATGATCTGACACATCGCGCTTTCATTGTGAAACGTTTCAACATCATTTTGTATGGATTCATTTGAAGATCATTGTGAAGAATTCTTCGCAAACTTCTTTCGGAAAGTCTAATAGCCTGGGCGCGTTTAAATGTAGAACGGAGTGGAGACTGTTGAACAGAAGCTCTTACCGCTGCCACATTTTCTGGAGTTCTGGCGGTGCGAGGTCGGCCGGTTGATTTTCGTTTCAATGCAGACCCAGTAGCTCTGAAGTTGGTAACCCATAACAAGATCGTGTTTCGAGCTGGTACGGGATCATGTCTACCAAGATTGATTTGCAAACGGAACGCTCTTTGTGTTGCAGTTACAGATTCGTTTGTTTTGATAAACGTTTCCACAATGAAAGCGCGATACTCACCAGTCCAATTCATGGCAGCAACTGAAAAAGAAACGAAAAAACAATGCATTATAAAGAAACAAAACAAAATGGCATTATATGAAAAAATGACATTATATGTACTTTCGAAAATAAAAAACACTTTTTTGCTTCTTGTACTTTATTTGCCTTTTATTTAACCTACAAATGTGTCAGATCATTTGCCTGACCCTATATATATATATATATATATATATATATATATATATATTATATATATATATATAAATCATAAAGTATTCCAGATCTATAATCTCTCATATCCCTACTTTTCTTTTATTAGCTATACAAAATAACTAATTATATCGTACTATACGTAGTTCATGACAAGCAACACTCCACTTTGATCTTTACTTAATGTTTATCGGATCTGGATTCTGACAGCACTGTATAAAATATTACGATTATTAGCTTGCGAAAGCCCTTGATTATAAGTGTTAAGAGAACATCGTTGCATTTCAAAAACCCAATAATTCAGCATAAAGAAAAATAAACTTATGCAAATTTACTACACATCCAATTTTTACTTGAGTAAATGAAAAAGCAATATAAATGTATATTTAACGTAATCCTTTTATTAAAGATAACTGAGAATTTGGGTTTCTTTGTTATATCCTCCATTGCAGGACTCCTTTGATAGAAAAGTATGTGCGATGATACAAGGTAAACGTTCTCGAATATTCAATAATATAAATGATTAGTGAGAGAATACCTAAAGTTATATAACTGATTTAACTGTCTTTTTCAAGTTTCCATATTATGCAATATTCCTTCATTGAAAAGGATAGCTCATGCGGAGATATTCGCAACAGAACATATATTCTTCTTAAAATATTCTTCTTAAGGCTCATAAGTTTGTGATGACAGCCAAATTTTTTGTTATGTGTAGTTCTTTACATGATATTATAATTTGTTGAATTTCTGAATAGTTTCCACACCATTGTAGTTTTTTTATCACAACTGATCAGTCCATCTGGGCTTTTGTTTTTCTCGTAGGTAGAATACAATCAGTGCTAACTAGTCAATATAGATTTATTATATTAGTAGATTTAATTTACTAGTTCTTTGGTCTGGGATTAGAGTTTGGTTTTCATCTCTCTTTCATTGACCTCGGACAAAAAAAAGAAGAGAGAAAATCTCGGGATGGATTTGTTTCTGCAAATGACAACGCATTGCACTGAAATAAAGAATCAGAGTAGATTGACATAATTGTCGCAGCAACCGTGCAAACATCCTCCTCACGCGTACATGTGTGGATGCTTTGTGTTAATATGATCACATGTCACATAATATCCACAATGGAATATAGATAAATATGGGTTGAGTCATATATATATATATATATATATATATATATATATGTGTGTGTGTGTGTGTGTGTGTGAAGAAAGGAAGTGAATCCGACGGTATGTAGTATATTAGGAAAAATGAAAAAAACACAGGTTTAAATGGGTTAAGAGGCGAGTTTATTGGCCGACGCTGCAGTGTTTCGATCTATTAATTAGATCATCTTCAGGGCATTTGTTGGTATATGGAAGGTGATAATAAATTATTTATCACATAATAACGAGAAAAGCGAGTGGTAGTTATGTGTTATTCAGTTTAAAAAATTTTGAAGTTTGAAAGAAAAACGGTTTTGAAATGTAACGTCAATTATTCTATTTTACGGCGTTGGTATATGATGGTGTATGTGTGTGTATCGAAAGGCAACATTGTGCATTTTGTTTTATATATATATTATATATATATATATATATATATATATATATATATATACCAGGTAGGTAAGTGGCGGTAATTATTCTATTCAGAACCTTTTTGATATAAAAATATTAAAATTGTTCTAGTTCATATTGAGATCTCAATCTATAATAATTGTGGAATTATATACAGAGAAATACATTTAACAAATACCAAACTTACATGACAGTCATATTAACAGCTATGAATTATATATATATATATATATATATATATAATATATATGTGTGTGTGTGTGTGTGTGTGTGTGTGTGTGTATGATATGTATATATATATAATATATATATATATATATATATATATAATCGTAATTTCTAAAATGTATTAAATCTTTGAGATTTCAAAATAAACCATGGATTTTCATGATTACAGATACTACACACTGATCGTAAAGAGAAATTGTAATTCATATGTAGATAAATCTTTTAATAATAAGGGGAAATAATCAGGTTTACTAATGACACAATGTTAGAAAACAAGAAATTAGTGTTCTGTCTTATATTGTAAATTAACTTTCTACACTCTAGTACTTGAAAGTTTCGATACAGCTTAAAATAATATATTCATTTTTCTCACATGCAAATGAGTGTTTTACTGGTTTATCTAATTTGCACCAAAATAGATTACAATGATTTGCATTTACATTTAAGGTCACCATTGCATTTTCAGAATTCAAAGTTCATCTAGTGCTCATTGAAAACGAAAAGGTCGTTAGTGAAGTTTTAGGGAAAATGCCTAATTCTCTGGCAAATTCAAGGCCTCTACCATTTTTAATATTATCTTTAACTGCTAGTTACAAGTACAATTATGGTTCCAAACATTAATTAACTAGAACAAATTGTTTGCCTGGATGTGATATTTCGGTCCAATTACTCGAAGTAATTGGGAAACATTTAAAGAAATTTTGAGGGTTTTCTTTTTTTTTTTCTTTTTTTTTCTTTTTGGTACAAGTGGCATATTTTTTTCAAATTGTAAAATGCCAGTGAAATATAATACGAAAAAGAGACCGATATTTGCCGATCGGAAAGAAATTCTAATAATTAACTCGAATTGATTGATCGATTATTGTTGTGGCTATAATTACCGAGTTTAAAATTACAAAATCTGCAAAGCAATCACCATCCATCAATTTTGGCCAGTTGATAATAGCTTTAAAGTAGCAAAAGAAATAAGTAAGAATAAATTAAAAAATAGATAAGAATACAAAGAAAAAAGGCATCGGACAAAACAGTGATCCTAACTGCAGTAGTCATTCTGTAAATTACCTTTTGCTCTCTTAAAAATAAGATGAAATAAGATTCAAATATATTACTTTTTTTACAAATGTTTACATAAATCTTTTTACACAGTATATTTTATATGTATATATAAAGATTAAAATTGATGGCACTAGATTATTAGTAGTATAACTATGTATAGATGATATTCAGATGTGCTTATTGTTTCAGGTATTATAAGTTATATATCCGCTAAATCTGATCACAGAAATGTAAGAAAATGAAACAATATCTAATCGTACTACACCAAATCATAATAAGTATTTTAAAGTGAGATCATATATATATTTACCAAACCCTCCGTACGAGCAGGATGTGACACAAGGTCAATTTCTTAAGCGGAGTTCAACAGGTTTGAATGCAGAGTTTTCCTTTTCCTAGACTGGTTGCCTAACCAAGGTTAAAGAGCACAGTCTGTCCTATTTATCCATAGCTGGAGAGAGAGTACGATTCATACCTTTCCCAATGGTATTAGCGCTAAGTGAAATGCAATTACCACATCCAGGTGTGTGATGATATATAAATACTATTTCGCTGAACATATTGTTTCAGATGTTACAATGGCATAGTTATGGTTACTGATATTCTGGGAATTTTGACCTCGATTTCCTGATTACATCAAGTATTCATCCTAGTTGCACTTTGTGAGTATCGATTGCGTTTCCATATATATATATATATATATATATATATATATATATATATATATGTGTGTGTGTGTGTGTGTGTGCTTAATTGGAGTCGTACCTAATTTTGAAAATTAATTAATTAATAATGAATTAGGCGGGAATACCTATTAAATGTATGGCTAAACAAATCGAGAATTCCCGCCTAATTCATTATTAATTAATTAATTTTCAAAATTAGGTACGACTCCAATTAAGCACATATTCTCCCAAAAATTATCGGCAAAAGGCCATTCTAAAACAAACCGTGTTTACAACATATATATATATATATATATATACGAGGTTGGTCTGAAAAGTTCATATGATGACGTCATATATATATAATATATATATATATATGTGTGTGTGTGTGTGTGTGTGTGTGTGTGTGTGCAAGGCTGGACAGAAAAGTTAAAAAGCTGAAAAGTTCGTATGATGATGTCATATTTGCTGTTGATGAGTTTTTTACTAATTGAATCCAAGTAATGCAACACTGAAAAATAAACCTCATTTAGTCACATTATATAGAAGTATCTTAGTTAGCCTATGAACTTTTCCGCCATGCTTCGTATATATAGTTTTAAGAATGACTTAACACTTCTGCCCGTGGCGATGGTGTGGGGTGAATATATACGATGGTAAGAGTGAAAAGTTCATAGGCTGGCGTCCTATCTGCTATTGATGACTTTTTTGACCAATGGGACCCAAACACTGGAACACCCATGTATTAAAAGTGTGAACCGCAAGGGTGTCTATGTGGAAAAATAAACTTCATTTGGTCAGATTTTGTTAAATCCAGCCTACCGAAAGAGATGTTGAAATTTGTCTGCTTCTCCTATTAATAGTCGCTGGCCTTTCAAATAAATTATTTCTTTGCACCCCGGTACTATTCGTTTACAATGTTATATATGTTACGTATGATTTCTCTCATTAAATAAACCCAGAAGTGAACGACTATCAGCTGTCCAATATAAAAGTACAAAACAATAAGTAGAAAAAAACTAATATGTGAGCATTTTTAAAAAGTTAAGATCATCAAATAGACTAGCAAATATATGCACCCTCCGGGTGCAAGTATTTAAGTTTTAATGTAATAAAATATTGCATTAAATTAGAAAGGCTAATGAAACTAAATAAGAATACAGATAAAAGGATTTGAAACAGAGGGAGTATAATAAAAGATTTGAAACAGAGGGAGTATAATAAGAAATGGAACAACTGAAACTTACTCTTCCATCACTCTCGTCTTTCATTGTTATTTTTTCTAATTTAAGTATTTAGTTATAAGAGGAAGTAAAGAATAAAATGATAGTTATTTTATCTTGTTAATGGATTTCATTTAAGATTCATTGAAGAGATTTTTGCTCATATTCATTAAAATAAAACCAAACAATTAGAAATCAATAATACTAAACACATATTTATTAAATTCGATTTTTTAATATTAATATGCAAATTAGCCTTCCCGTTTACACTGTAAACCGCTATTTTGTTGTATATATAAATATAATTGCATATTGTCAGTATGTAGACATAGTTAACAGTATTAAAAATGTAAGACAATTTTATTAATAATTGAGATTTAGATAAAAATAAAATCATGGAGAATGTGATGTCAATAACTAAGAGAATTGTGACTTGAGTAGGAATATAGTTTCGGTTACAGACAGAAAAACACACAATCTCCATTATAATAAGATTAAAAAGAAAAACAAAAGACAGTTAATTAGCAAACGAAAATACAATCTAATATTTTAGTATCCATGAACTACATCCTGTAAAACGATCAGTTTTTAAATGTTAATGACTATTCATAAATTCGCTTAAACGTAAATATAGAAAAAAAAGATTCGCACAAGAAATGCAGAAAATGTTGTTTTATTTTTATAACAACAATATAAAACTTGAGTGTATTATTTTGTGTTCTATACTACACGTGGGGGCGCGTGGTCTAATGGTTAGAGTCATAGGAAGTGGACTCGTCAACCCGAGTTCAATTCCTGGACGAAGCTGTTTCAATTTCATATAGTGCTAATACCCTTGGGAAAGGTATGAATCTAATTCTCCCTCCAGCTATGGGTAAATAGCAGGGCAGACTGGGCTCTTTAACCATAGCTAGGTAACCAGTCTAGGACAAGGAAAACTCCGAATTCAAACCTGTTAAACTCCGCTCAAGAAATTGACCTTGTGTTACATCCTGCTAGTGCGGAGGGGTTGGTAAATATATATACTACACGTCTATTCATTTATATGAATAATTATTTCCCAATTCTCAAGAATTGGCGTGCGGAGTACTTGCGCAGATACAGACAATTTTAGGGACACTACGCCATCGTCCTTAGTGCACGGAAAGGTGCTAACAATGTTTTTATTATCTTCCTCGGGATTATAAATATCATCTGTTGTTCACTGAAAAGAAACTGGCATCAATAGATAATATTTCTTACCCTCAGAAAGATTAGAAGGAAATGTCTAATTCTTAGTTATTTTAAAAATGTTTCAATACTATAAATTTTAATTGAAACATTAATGTTGGTACATTTTGTTATATTTTAATAAATTATCCTAATTTTCTATTTCCAACATTCCACACACACTATCCAAGTCCATATATATATATATATATATATATATATATATATATATTAATCTTTATATATATATATATATATATATATAGGTATATGTAAAAACAACATTTTTTTGCGATGAAACAAAGAAAATACAGTGCTCCAACAAACACCATAGGATCTTGCTCCTCAGCCTGATGATTGCTATTTAGCATGAAACCGCGGTCGCTGATAATGAACATTGATCTATGAAAACATTGTAAAATAAATAAATATATATATATATATATATATATAATATATATAATATATATATGTGTGTGTGTGTGTTTGAAGGAAGGGTGGATGGGTTTAGGATCCGACGATATGCTGTAGATAGAAGGAAAGTGGTCAAGAAATGAACAACTCAAAACAAGTCAGAGGGTGAAACGGTTTCGTCTGTGTTCACAGACGTCATCAGTCATTGTAACTTTATTAAAGCAAAGCATACGTTTAAGTAGAGTTGGCGGCGGTGGTGACCCCATCCTACCCAAAATTCCCCGCTCCTCCTTATCACACATCACTACACCCCCACCCCCTTGACCTCCCCGGTGCCACCGTCGCCAACTGTACTTAAACGTATGCTTTAATAAAGTTACAATGACTGATGACCTCTGTGAACACAGACGAAACCGTTTCACCCTCTGACTTGTTTTGAGTTGTTCATTTCTTGACCACTTTCCTTCTATCTACAGCATATATATATATATATATATACATATATATATATATATATATATATATATATATATATATTGCAATTCATACCAGGTTATACATTTTCAGTTGAAAAATATTCACCAATGAAAATAATAAGCGTTAATTTTCTCATTGTAAATGAAATGAGAAACTTCATATCGATGTCCGTGGAATTGCCATTCACGTCTTAGACAGAACATCCTTTTTTCTAAATAATCATTGCATTATCCTTTATCTTATATAATATAATGATAGATGTATGATTTTGTATACGTATGTCTCCAAAGAAGGATGAACCATAACATACAATTCCATTCGGAATTCATTCATACAAATATATAAAATAAATAGTATTTGTATGAATTTCAATGAAATCACTGACAATGCTTAATCCACGTTGAATAGAAAAATAATAATAATAAAATATTTCATATTTTAACAAGAGAAATTAAATTTACGACGGGAAAAATCCATTTCATTGGCTTTTTTGTTTCTTTTCATATATATTTTCATTCTTTAAAAATATAAAATAATTATCCAGCAAATATGGCCAACGTATTGAAAAAACACGGAAGCCAAATGACGAAGACAATATAAAAAATGTTTGCTTAAACAAAGGTTAAATTAACGATAAAAATCTCTTGGAATCAATTTGCATAAAACAATGATGTTGAAAGGAAGTAAAACAATGCAATGTAATGAAGCGAGAAATTTGTACGTGTATGACGTAACATTGTATTGTCTAACTTCATGACTTAATCTCACAATGACAATACTCAGCTGAATCTTGTGACTGAATTCAGCATGTGGGTTCATGACGAATTTTAGTAAATGATACAAACATTTTTTATAGACTGACCTAAATTTACGAGCCGGAAAATGCAGATGTTTAGAGCTTTCCAAAAAGCTAAAGATGCTATGTCACACAATGCGAAAAGGGAAATCATTTGTTTTTATTATATCAATGTTTATTACAATGGAATATAAATTCAAGTTCTATATTTTCATATTTTGTTCCTATTTCTTGTCCGTATTTGATAAATTTTAATATCTATATTTAATAAGATTTACTAAGTTTGGTACAGCACCATTAATTTTTTTTAAATTGCACCTTATCATCTAGAGGCTGAAATAGACACCAGGCCATCTAAAGTATAAAAAGGACACAGCATTATCTAAAAACAGATATATACAGATACCCTAAGAGTTACAAATTACGCAGGTTCATCTAGGAACTATTATCAAACGCAACAGCATAAATTTCACCTACGGAATAACACAGGGTCTTCCAAATGCTGAAACATACACAGCTCCATATAAGGGCTGAAAATGGAAATTCTTCTAAATTGGGATTGTCTCTTGCTTAGAAACATATCATGCCATTCCATATTTATATCGATTTAGATAATAACACTTGTTTACAAAGAAATTGAGGCAATCACAAAAATAGCTGTTTTAACCTAATTTGGGGGTGCTGAAATTAGATTTGAAATCCGTTTGTACTCATCACCTCTAGTTTTTTAGATATGCATACTATACATTTTTTACACATACTGTACATACAAGCGTATATGCAATCAGGGTTAATTTCTAATATTGTGTGCCATGTCTTCTTTTTTAGTTATTATGCAATAAATCTAAGTGATAGCATTACATTATATATATATATATATATATATATATATATATATATATATATATATATATATCAAGACGGATTTTGGCAGTTAAGCGTAGCCAATGCGTCTCAATTAACAGCCAGTAGTGCACTGGCAGTCAGCAGATCATCTAAGAAAACACATTTCTCACTGTCTGCCGTACTATGAATTGTGTGCATTGTGTCATCCAAGTATATTTATTCCGTCAATGTTCTTTATTTATCCTGTTTTATCTGTAATACGCTGCTGCAACTGTTGAAATAAGCACGTGTATACTCTGTATATACTAAAATGAGACTCTTTAAAAGACAGAAAACTAGAAGTGATAGAGCAAAACTGTTTATAAATTTGAATTCAGCACACCCAAATTAGTAAAAAAAACAAACACCTATTCACATTCTTGCCTCAGACAAAAAATATTTTTTGTAAACCAGTGTAATCAACAGGGCTAATAGAAATTTAATACATATTCAACGGCCATTTTATGTAAAAGTTGGAGTCTTTGAAACAAAACAAAATGCAAAACTAGAGACACTATCCGAGGTTGAAAACCATCCAGACCAAAGCAGTTCTGTGATTGGCTATAATACTGAGAATAATCATTGGGAAGTGTTGAGATTAGATGTCACGCAGACCTCAGTAAAGGCCGCCAATTATTAGTGGAGAGAAAAAATCTCGCAAAGAAATAATAATAATAATAACTAGGTATGACTGGGTGGGAAATGGGTCGAATAGTGCAAGTGATTAGTATTTGCCGACACTAACAAATGGTATATACACTAACATTAATCTATCCTAGAAAATGTGACCGATAACATTTATTGGGATTTTGATATACAAAACGTGTCATCCAACCAGAGCTAGTATTAATCAAAAAGAAAAAGAAAACTTGTCAGTTTGCTGTTTCAGCCTACCACAGTGCGGAAAAATGAAAGCGAAAAGATAGAAAAATACTATCAGATAGAAAATATACTATCAGATAGATAAAAAAATTCGCTTGAATATTTTTTTCATTTGGCTGACTTATGTAATCTGTAATGATTTAACTCTGGATTTGGAAGTTTTTGATTGTCCAAATATCGCAAAGGAGAATATACGATCAAACTCTGATAAAACCTATAATATCTAAGCAACAAACTCTTTAAGCAAACCATTTTTATCCTGCCTCCTAAACAAAGTAATTACAATATGTATTATTTAGATGTTTTGGACTATTGTCATCGTTATTGTTATATAAACAACGTTTCGGCCGATGTGCCCTACGGTCTTCTTCAGGTGTTTCTTGTCGAACTTGGGAACCTTCTTGTTGAACTCGGGAGCATTCATATCGTAATTGAGAGCCTTCACGGAACACCTGAAGACAACCGGAGGGCACGTCGGTCGAAACTTTGTGTATGTAACAATAAAGAGAACAACAGTCCAAAAAATATAAATAATATTAATTATCAAGGCTCATCTAAATAATTCAGACGAATAAAGTATTTTACATACTTCGGATGTCATTGGATCCCATA
>CM042140.1:27204843-27222343 GCA_023376005.1 Doryteuthis pealeii
ACAATGGTGATGAAGGGGTGCTCCACATTCCCCAAACCTCCAAAACTGGAACCTCACCATCAGATAGAGTTTAACGTCATTCCCAGGACATGTAGATCCTCAGTCACAGCCTTCTAGCACCCATATGATAAAAAGGGCAATAGGGTTGGGAAAATCATATAGGTGATAGGGCTTGATGTGACCAGCCGATTGATCGGAGGGGGCCTCTCAGACCGCCCGTCTAGCCCAAGATAGGGCCAAAGTGGAATATTTCAAGTCATGAACTGCTCATCCTCCTTAAGCATCGCGGGTCGCCACCCACGGCCAGCAGGTGGCCCCATTGGGGGAGTCTTACCCCTCTGCAGAGGTGCAGTCGGGCATTCTAACGCCCCAGCTGACAGGGTGGGTTATTTGAATTATTCCCAATCAGATCCTGGAATGGCTGGACAATACTACTACAAGTAGGATGAGACATTGGTTAAAAGAATGCATAGAATGGAATGGGTTTGCATAACAACATATTAAAGAATAACCTGAATAATTATATGCACTAGTACAAAATAACCCACCCCCGGTGATGTAAAAATAGATTTTGAAACATATTGCCTGAGGGGTGGGAGTAAAAAATTCGATGTCAGCGAGTTTGTACCCTAAGTAAGTAAAATCATCAAATTCATTAAATGATTAAAAAAGAAAGCAATTTAAAATGTAAACTTTGACTATGTATTAAAATAAAACAAACTATATATAGATATATAATACCAGTCATGTATTTATTAAGATTTGTTTTAAAAAACAATGAGGACTGTCTAATGTTGCATGTTCAAATTTTGAGTGTATTTATTCTATGTTATGACGATTTTGGGTAATGTGACGTTAGCAGTGACGTAATTTTTGTTACAGACAAAAACTGGAAGCGAATCTCCATTATTAATAGATTAACCCACATTCTATAAAGTTCTAAATATATATATATAGTCGAAAATGTTTAATGTAGGTAACAATTTACTTAAATTTTATTTTCCGGCAATTTATTTTCCGGCAATTACTATCGTCCAAATATTTTTAAATATTATTTCTAATCATTTAATTATATAATTTTGAATTTTTGAATTCACGAATTTTAATAACATAAGAGGAATTATTTTCAATCATTGAGTATATATATATATATATATATATATATATATATATATATATATATGGGGGTGTTTATTATTATTTTTCCTATACGTCATCAGAAGTTTGAAATAGAGTATGCTGCACATGCGCATAAACACACACACACACACTCACACACACCACACACACACACCACACACACGCTCACACACACCACACACACACACTCAGGTGATTATGCGCATGTGCAGCATACGCTATTTCAAACTTCTGATGACGTACAGGAAAATAAATTTTGTAAAATAAAAATCAACATTTCCTTGTAGAGACAAACATCACTGTGTTCCCCACGCTGAGATCAACGTATTAGGTGTAATACTTCAACAAAGTCGCTATCAATTGTCGACAAGATATCAGTACATATCCTTAGATTTTATATTTGCTTCTCATATATTTGTGAACCGATGGAACGTAAATAAGACAGGCACTATTTTTACATCTGTTCATAAATAGTATCAGAGTTTTTCATTGGGCAGAAATACAAGCCTTATATGAAAAAAAAGCAATGAAATAAAATCGTAGCAAAGGTACCTGGAGCGGTACAAGGAATCACTATTCTAACCGAGGGATGTATTACTGCTAATATTAAACCAGAAACATTTCCTCTTTATTGCATCCCCTAAGTTTTCGTATAAGACTTAATTTTAGAATTAAGTGAACGGATTAATGTGTAGCGTGTTCTCTCTTCCTCTCTTTCTCTCCCCCTCTCCCCCTCTCTCTCTATCAATATATATATATAATTTGTCTCAGTGTGTGTGAGTGTGTGTGTACGTGTGTGTGTATGCGTGCATCTGTGGATATGCATGAATATATAGCTAATAACAATCGATATTCTTGGTTACATAATCTCTAAAAAATATGTGCCTCTAATTCAAAACTAAATGATATCATATGGGTGCTAGAAGGCGGTGGCTGCGGGTCTACATGTCCTGGGAATGACATTAAACTCTATCCGATGGTGAGGTTCCAGTTTTGGAGGTTTGGGGAATGTGGAGCACCCCTTCATCACCATTGCTCCCTGGTCCACTCTGACCCGGAGTGGTAGTACCTGTTAGGGTCCCATCTATGGGTTAAATAGAAAAATGTATTTATAAAAAAAATTGTATTATCCATTAAGAATTGATTTATTTCAAAACTTTATCGGCATTAAATGACCCACTGAGGTTGATATGCAGTAAAACAAAACAAACCAAACCAAACCAAAACTAAATGAATAGGGACTTATTTCAAAAGATGAAAATACACCAAAACTGCACGGTATGCCCTCAATTCATGTTGCTTATGCTTCCATTAATGAATACTGAAATCTAATTGTAATTTTCTTTTCTCTTTTTCCTGATCTACTTGTAGTAGAATTATTAATGCATCATTCAATAAATAAGGGGGAGGAGATTCATGTCCCAGAAACCTGTCAGCGTGACCTTCTTTACAAAGCGCTAGGCCCATAACCTTCCCTACAGTAGTGACAGTGTATTTCCACTAGACATTAATTTAACTTCCGGAATAATTCAGAAAAAAATATCTCATTAAAACGAAAGACATTTCAAGCAATCAAAACTTCAGTTTTGCTTTAAAAATGTTACTAGGCAGACAACGATAAAAAAAATCCAGAATAATAAAATTTCCCGTAGCATTGGAGAAATTCAGTGAGGCTTTTTAGTTCTCCTTTATTCTTTGGCAAAGTGCTTTGGGATATTTTTAAAAAAATTGAACTTTAGTTTATTTGGCTCAAGAGAAAAGAAATTACAAATGTAATTACAAAGTGGCAAACCTATCTTTATCCCATTTGTAAATATTTTTGGGCTAAATAATTCTTCTCCGTACAAATCGCACATTCTTCTGTAAATTTCACATGGTTTGCACTTTTCAACCATCAAGCATTTGATGACATACCTCTATTCAAACCAGAAGCACTCTGTTTGATTTGCTGGCATTTTTAATTGCCTAAAACCAAATATTTTAAGATTAAAACATTTTTTGGCTAAAAACTAATTCCAAAGAATGCAGAATCTACATGTATGGACAAATTCTAAAAAACATTATTTTGCTTTTTCCTAAAAAAGATTCCCTCTATTTATTGAATGACATTCGTATAGTTCAAACTAAGAGCGTACTTTAAGTGGTTTCTTTTCCTTTGATCGGAATTGTACAAAGTGACATTACCAAATTTATGTCTGATTCATTTTCCATTTGATTAGATCTACAATATAAACGTTTTCAGTTTATAGCGAATATAGGTATTTTGTTGTATACCCTTTTCTTTACTTACTTCTATTCTTCTTCTGACGTCGTTTCTATCTTACGTCTTCTTCTAGCGTCTGGTCTCCGTCTTGGTGGTCGGTCGCACTTAACTCATTTCTTCTTCTAGATTAGTCTTGTTACCAAGACATTCACCAACCACAAAACCGTGTTATTTTCTTAAGCTTTTATTTACTTAACTAAACATTTCATGTAACTAAACTTCTGACTAACATAGCGCGCGTATGCAGTGAGTTCCTGTTAAGGCAGTAAATCTCTGCCCGACGTCCAAACTGAAACTGAGGACCCAACCCAGGTCCCACGTGACTTCACGTATTTCGCGGGCTTTCTGTACTATTCCATGGAAAGTCCCGCCCGTGATATGAAAAGGGCCATCCCTTTAGAAATGCAGGGGATTGACAATACTCTTATGCAACCGCATAGATTATGTAACAATTTGTAGAGCAAGGGATCGTGATATGATTGGGCAATCGCCTTGTATTTTTATTGTATGCAAACAATCAAGAATGAATGCAAATTCCGAGAAAAATAATAGCACCCACTTATATATGTCTATCCAATATGCGAATCTGTTTAGGATTGTCATTAAAAGTTGTTCAGCTGAAATTACAGATTGGTGGCTACATTTAAATTGTCTACATTTAACTTGTCTTATCACTCCAACCATCTGTTTTTTCCAGATATTCAGTTGCACACACACACACATATATATATATATATATATATATATTGGTTGGTAGTTTGGTTGTTTTTTACGGCGTATCAACCCTTGGGTTATTTTATGCCAACGAGGTTTTGTTTTATTGATTCTTGTTGGATATTCAATGTTTTCAAACTCATTTTTAACACATCTTTAAACACATTTTTTAATCTATTCAACCCAAAGATGGAACATTAATCGGTACTACCACTCCGGGTCCTCCTGGCGATAAAGGGGTAATGCTCATTCCCCAGAGAACTAGACTTAGAACTTCACTACTAGTTTAACACCATACCCAGTACACTAAGACTTTTAGCCACCGCCTTCTAGCACATATATGATAAAAAGTTTGGGGATTTGCTATGAGAGCAATAGGGTCGGGACACTCATATAGGTGCTAGGACTTGACGTGACTAGCCTTTTTATCGGAATAGGCTCTCCGACCGTACGTCTAGCCTATGTGTGGGACAAAGGGGCATGTGCTCAATCAGCAGGATTCCCCCCCTTAAGCATCAAGGGTCACCACACACGACAAACAGCAGACACCATTGGGAGATTTTTCCCCTCTGCAGACGTTTGAATACAACAGAATCCAAATTGTCTTGTCATTTTTTTTCACTATCTCTAATGATATTCTTAATATTATCATCTCAAAAATAATTTAGAAAAAATCCGGAAAAAAGGAATTATTATTGAGAGTACTTTGCGTTATTCTTTAATCCATCACCAAGTATTATTATAATATGTTATCATTGTATCTATAAATCTTATTATTTGTGTCACTAAGTTGACGCTGAATAACGCTGGCGGTCTTTTTATGCGGGAGGTTTATAATACATTTTTAAAGTATGTGACATGATATGCAAACATAACGTAGAATAGAATGTTATATATATATATATATATATATATATATAATATATGGTAGTTACGATTAAAATCAAGAAAGGATAAATGAATATAAAAACTTAAATATCTCGGGATTGTCCGCACAGAAATGTGCAAAATGGCTTAATATAAGGAGCTAAATATACGATTGAAAACCGAAAGTTTTAAAACTCGAGTTTCACGCAGATAGCGAATCTTCAGGGTAATTGTTATTCCTATATCGTTGTACAATAAACGAGGTGGGCTGTCCCCATTTTCAGTGTGTTGAATGTATTACACACCCGTATTTATTCCCTATGCAATATATGAATTCACTTGGTAGAGGTTGTGCTAATTTAAAAGTCTGTACATATTACCATAATATATATAACATGTAATGTAAAAATAAAATTACATAAGGTATTTCTGCATTGTTTAATATTATTATTTTCACGTGCTGTGATACAATTCAACAAATAGAAACACTTGATCATAAATGAAATAATAATATTTACAGATACTGAAAATGTAACCACATGAGGTTTATTTTTCAACATTGTCCTCCTTGCGGTCCACATACTTCTTCAATCAGAAAGCAGATACATTACTACTTAAAAGCGAGTTCCGCACTCGCTTGGGGTCCCATAATTACGACCTTGTGTGACATCCTAACCTTGGCGAAGGGCTTGGGTCAATACTCACTTCTTCAATTGAAACAGACATAAATTGACTATAAATATGGGGCCGTATACATTGGTAGGCCGTGGGTTAGGCAGGTTTCATTTTTTTCTGACATATTTTGAAGTGTCTGTTTTACTAGGATTTTTTTAAAAATTGGTGAAGAATATTATTTGATTAAACAAAATCTAATTGTCATTATTCTCTGCCCATTGTGGACTGCTATACTGATATTAGTTGCTATACTCACATTGGTTTCTCTCAAATCACGGAAGTTAAGCAGCGATGAGCCTGTTCAATATTAAGATGGGCAGGGTCGTAGAAGAGAGAAATGGTGTACAAATACAATTTCGAATGTGGCCTTAAGTTATCAAAGGCCACCAACATGGTTAGAGGTAAGTACATTAAAAATTACCAGTACTTCTAGATTGGAAGAAAATAGTCATGTTTTGAAATAATAGAGAACCGTCTGTATTACAAATGAATGAACTTTTCATCTTTTTGTAAAAAAAATCTCCTCAGGTAGTTAATAAGTATCGAAAATCGGAAATAAAATGAAATAAAACTAAAAAAAATTTTTGGAGATTTTTTTAACGCATTTCTATAATTATTGATTGGCAATTAGCTTATAAAAGAAAAAATATATACATCAATATTTGTTCGTTTAATAGGGAGGGTGTTTAAATTTCCAATACAGTTTTCGACAAAAATTATTAGTGATTGGTACTAAAGTAAAGTAGTTATTTAAAAAATTGCAGGGCTTGGATCCTATAGTCATCATCAGCACATCTGACATCATATTTTCAACTCACCATGACATGGTGCAGTCTGTGGCATTTAGAAAAAAACATCCTGCTTTTCAGATAATTTCAGAACCCTTGGTCTAACAGACTATCACTACAGCAACGAGTTCAATCCTTCAGATGTTCTGCCTTGTGCCATACTAAGTACGATATATATAAATTGAAGATCTAACAATCTCTAAAAATAGACAGTAATTCTGACAAGGAAAATAGAGAAAGTGACGCAGATATGAGCAGGTTTGAATTGCAAATCTATTTTATACTTTATTCGACGGTGATGATTATTTTCCGCTTGTAAATCTAACAACTTTTATTCTTATTTATTTATTTGTTTGTCCGCGGGAAACTTAAAACCAACACGATGCAAATATCGGGCGGTGGAGACGAATTAGTATTTGATATTACTTCAGCTGACGGCGTGAAAACGAAATGAGATCAATTCACACAATCGAGGCAACATTTCTTTTTTGTCTCAGCTTTCATTTTCGTATCGGCCAATAAGTAGACAGAAGGGACCTTTAGCTCATCTAATAAAACCTGAAAACACCGACCTTTTATGCCGAAAACATATGCTCTGTAAAATACTAAGAGATTTCCGCGGGATACTATGTCGCCATAAAATGAGATTGGATTTATTTAAATTATATTTTATATATTATAACAAAAAAAGATTGATCATAGGATTGTGTCTGGTGTCTGTCTTGGGTGACAAATTGTTTTACAGGATTTTACTCAGAAAAGTACCTATTCTGTATGATAGCTACGAGAAAGTAGTTTAGTACCTTATTCAACCTCCTCTAATATTGTGGAATACCAGTAATTAGATACTTTTGGTCGAAATATTTGACAATACCAGTAAGGGAGGGAAGTGAATTATTTTTTCAAAAACTCTAACAGTTTTAATTGGAAATAAACGCACATGCACGTACAGACACACTATCACCAGACACTCTACGGATCAACCATGATACCTCCAATAATACCACCCCAAATCATAATACCTCTTCTTCCTTGTTGGCATCTCAACACACACACACACACACACACACATATATAAATTTATATATATAATATATATATATATTGTGTGTGTGTGTGTGTGTGTGTGTGTGTGTTGTGTGTGTGTGTATTAAACCTAAAAGAAGCGTTTGTAAAGGTAAAAGCTATACAGTTCTTAATGCAGGAAAATACAGAAAAATATCACAATATATTTTTAAAATAAACATATAAAAAACAAAGAAAAATCAAGACATACAGTTACGCTGTCGATCCTCAGGTGCGCTAGTACTCAACATGTCGCTGAAGCCTAGCCCATATCAAGATCGACAATATAAAGCTTTGAGTCATGAGTTTGTATTATAATTTTACATTATAAATAAATAAATAAATATATATATATATATATATATATATATATAATGCGCGCGCGTATGTGTTATCATTAATCAATCAATCAATCAATCAATCAATCAATATATATATATATATATATATATATATATATATATATATATGATTATATATATATATCACTAAAGACCAGATAACCCCTTTCTTTTTTGCCACCAAAATACTTTAGCTCAGGTGACAAATAATTTAAAATTTAATTAGGAAGTAACATATATTTGTTTTCTTGCTAGCGCAGGTCAATTTAAGTGCTGAGCAAAAAGTATTTGTGGGAAGAAGGATTTGGGTATTAGCCATTGTATTTATTTTACTGCCTTCCTGAGCATCAAATACGAGAAACTTGTATTGTCGAAGAAAAATTGTAAGCTTTAACATTTGATATTCATTGCAATGCACACACACACAACACACACACACACAACACACACACATACACACACACACAAACACATACACTAACATAAACACATACACACACAAACACACATGCACATATATATATATGTGTGTATATATATATATATATATATTATATATATATATATATAATCCGTTTTAAATTATTAACGTGGTGACACTACTCAATCTACTCAATGAATGAAATAATCAATGAATGAAGAAAGCAGTTATATACATTTAATTCTCAAAAATTTGTAAGCATCTATATAAGGGAACAGAAGTCATTTACCTAATTTACTTAAATTATTAGTGAGTCAAATTATTATCTATGTGTTAATAAAAACCCTTGGAAAGAAGAACATAGCATATTAATTGCATAATCAATAGATTTTTAGGAATACATACAGTAACTAAAATGAAATTAAATCGAAATGAAATACGTAAAGAGAGTTCAAAAATAATAGTGGAGTTGGTTAATATGAGATATATGATCCTTTTTTAAAATAATTTTGAAAAAGTCCTACTCTATCGAATATGTCAATTTCGGTTTTCCTCTAATGTAATTTCACGGGATATGTTTACTATTTCCTTCCACAAGTCATCCTTTTAAAAGTGTCGTCCATTCACATAAACACGTCGTGTCAGAACACCCTACAGGGTTTCAATTGGGTTTTAATCTGGAGAATTGGTCGACCAGTTAATCTTCCGAGGTCCACAGAAGCCTGAGTTTTGCAGGTACTTCGCAGTTTTATGTGCTGAATGAGAAGGGGCATTATCTCTCATACATATGATGGTTCACCTGAAGGTGATTCTTTCCTGTTTTAGTCAGGATTACTGGTGCTCTTTAAGGAAAGCTATATAAGCATCTGCGTTTTTTTTTTCTACTACCGGACACTCTCTACGGACCAACCATGATACCTCCAATAATACCAGCCCAAATCATAATACCTCTTCTTTCTTGTTGGCATCTTAAGCTTTGATGATGATCTCGTCCATTTACTATTCAACCTTTGCTCAAACCACTAGGGCCATCAGGTGTTTCATGAGTATCATCAGTGACCAGAATTTTCGAGAAATCAACCTGCATGTTCTATATTGCACATTTCAAATGCATTTGTATGTGTATCTTGTAAATTGAGGTTTTGTCACTGGCCTCAGTGACGTCCCAGCCTTTTTCAGAAAATAATAGTGAGTACTTCTAGACAGTTGCTTCCTCAATGTTCCTGAAACGTGCTCCACTGGCCAGTCCTAGGTTATTACTGCTTCAAGTTTCATTCTTGACAAAGAAAGTCAGTAAATCGCTCCCGAATGACCATTATCCTTCATCTTACGTACTTTCGTAAATATTTTAACAGTTCGGTGATATCTTCCAACCTTTTTTAAATTTCTAATGTAGATTTGCCTTTAGAAAGTTCAGATGTTATAATATATTTCTAGGAAGGGTTACAAGTCATATTTGCGGCCCATAATTGCACGATTATAATGACACTCGTTTATAGTTTAGAACTCTTCAAGATTATGTTAATATTGCAAATGGTCACCGTTTGTTTTCTGTTGCACTGAACAATACAGTTTTCATAGAGCCTACGCATATCTATATCCCCATTATACTGTGAATGTTTTGTTAAATTCCGACTGGTAGTATTCAGAGTAAATGTAGAAATGTCTCCTTGTTAAGAATTCGAAATGTAGTGTACAGTGGTACCTTGACTGAAGAGTTTAATTCGATTTGATCATAACTTAATTTCCTCATATAACCATTCAATTCTCCCCATTGAAATAAACTGAAATGCCTTTAATCCGTTCCAGTGCCCCTAAACACATTATTTTTTTCTGTTATATTTTTTTTAATAAAAACATAGCAGTGTATTGTATAAAACATAATAAAATAGAATGTAATGAATTATGTGCAGTAATACGTTTTAATGTTAATTTCTTGTGTTAATAAATTTTGAAACTTAAATGTTTTTTTAGTGATCTCATAACCATAAGCGTATCTGAATCTCGCCCGTACCTCAAATTTTAGCTTTCAACATAAACGATCGACCGAGTGATAGCTCGTAACTCAAAAGACTCATAAGTTGGGATACTAGTAAGTCACCTTACGACTTTATATTTGTATAGAAATCATTTCTCTGATCAAAATTATACTAATCTCCCTTGTTATATAGTAATGCTTATGGTCACAGAGAATGAAACTATTCTTTATTTAAGAGATGTAAATGATACGTAACTCGAAAAGAATTCATATTTTGTGAAAAACAAATTATCTGAGATAAGCTGTCGTCTATCGCAACCCCTAAGCCTTCTCAATCAATTTACTGTTGATAAAATATTTGAATCAAGACCATCTGCGAGACATTATTGCCTTACATCACAATTTCTCAAGGTTAAGGCTTGTTAATTTCATTTTGATTTGAATGTATTCCGTTCTCTCTCTTTTTAACTTCGCCTATCTGCAACAACCACGCCGACTCCCCTGTTATTTTTAATAATAGTTAATTCTCTGCTAAAATATTAGGCTGCATTTTGTTGCAAACTTGTTATGTACAGTTTAATATATTCACACTACCCTCGCAAATATGCTTAGCCACGATTTGAACTTGGGTCCGTGATTGCATTTCCTACGAAGATAAAAGTTGCACAAACCCCTCACTTCCTCGTATATATATACATGCAAAATATGGATATGTCTCTGAACACTCAAATACATTCTCACCCCCTCTCTTTCTCTCTCCTCCTCTCTTTCTCTCTCTCTCTCTCTCTCTCTCTCTCTCTCTCTATATATATATATATATATATATATATATATATATATATATACAAGGTGTGTCAAAGAAGTATCGATATTTGTTGTACTCTCTGACACACCTTGTAATCCCATTCATTCTTCATTTCAATCTTGGCAAATACAGCATTTTTGACACACCTTGTATTCTGAAATCTACATCTTAAGAAAGTTGTTATGATATTAGTAGAAATTATACAGGTACAGACCTTATACTTAAAACCTGCATCTCATCATACAGATATATTTGTTTTGGGTTGAGTATGCTTTACAAATAATAAAAACCATCTCTAATGTGATCTTTCCATCACCTTATTCATGCTTGTGTGTCAAAAGCTTTGCCATATTTTGATAATTTGAAGCACAATTCGACAGCTCCGAATGCTTTTGAGGAGGTCTTGCAGGTGACAAACCAAATTGGATTGTGTTATGCCGAGCTATTCCAATATTTTGCGAATGATTCTCGCCGTATTTGCGTCAATTGCGTGGGGTACAACCCCTGAATCTATATATATATATATATACTTTATTTTTCATTTTCTGTTAAAATAACATTGTTTGTAATGGCTACAACACCTGTGATATCGACAAAGATTTGCTATATTTGCTCTTGGGAAGTTCTGTCAGTCCTTAATAAACATTATACCATACGTAGGCAAACAGAGAGAGAGAGAGAAGAGAGAGAGAGAGAGAGAGAGAGAGAGAGAGAGAGAGAGAGAGAGAAGAGAGAGAGAGAGAAGAGAGAGAATCATTAGGATTCTTGCAACCCAGAAAAAAGTATTTAACCATCTGGTTCCTGGACTGTGGTCAACTATGTCCTAAACTTTCACACAACAAATGATTTGCTTATTTCCGCGGCCTAGTTTGAACTCGTAAGTTTCCTGAATATACCAATTACCTAACCAAGTTTAAAGGACACAGTCATCCCTACTATTTACTATATATATTTACAATCCGAGCCCATGCGCAGAACTGCGTCAATTTGGTCGCTTTCTCTTAGGGTACCGTTGGGTTAACTTCCGCTGGTAGGCATCCGTGACTCGTGTTTTGTTTTGCTTTGTTAGCGAGTGAATATATTGTGTGTAAGGATTGTGAATCATAAAATATATCTTATTTCCGATATAACATAAGTAATCTGAGAGAGTGGGTTCGAGTCCCCATGCAGGCTTCACATTTTAGTTGAATAAATATTTTTGTTTCTGGAAATATTTCCTATATATCTTAGTAGACGTTGGGTCACAACTGCCCGCATAGCTCAGTCGGTAGAGCATAAGACTTTTAAGAATACTACAATCTATGTAATCTGAGGGTCTGGGTTTCGAGTCCCCATGCGGGCATCACATTTTAGTTGAATAATTCTATTTGTTTCTGGAAATATTTCCTATATGTCTGGCGGAAGGATAGTTTGATGCATACATTTTCCAATGGTATAAGTTCTACATGAAAACGAAATGTACTTGCATCTAAGACCGTTGGAACATAAGTTTGCAAAAATATTTTGCAATATTTCAAAGATCCTATCCTCTTCACCCGGCGCCATCAACAGGAATTAGGTCTGTGTCTAGTTTCTGATTAATATCTGTTTTTGTCTCTTCCTTTGTTAAAACTTGTAGCAACTTATTTTGTCCTCCAATCCATTCAGAAATTACTTTTTATAGTGTTGGTGTCCCTTTAATTTGATAGGATGATTATATATATATATATATTTATATATATATATATATATATATATATATATATGTGTGTGTGTGTGTGTGTGTGTGTGTGTGTGTGTGTGTGTGTGTAATATACATATTTTTGAAGGCAATTTACAATGCAATATGTGTTGAAAATTTATTTATTTAACTTCTTTTTTTTTTTTTTTCAAATCTAAATATTTTCGGAAAGTAAAATTCCATCCTCAGAGTTATTGAAAGTACTAGGTGTTTTTTTATAGTACTTATCCCACGGCGATATTGTAATCATCTGTTGTTTTAAGAAGTTGAGGAACGCCGTATATTTGAATTTTTTTTCTTTTTCGGTTACTTCCGTGATGTTAAATCGGCTATTTCCGTGATGTTAATTCGCCTCGGCTGCTCCTGTGATCGTGGATTAGCCGATTACACACACACAATGCTTCAAAAGATACTATAAAAAATCTTTATATATATATATTATATATATATATATATATATATATATATATATATATATTAAGTCTGTGTTTGTATGAGTCTAATTTGCGAATCCACTTTTATTTATTTATTTAGATTATAACGAATTTATTACGTTTATTGGGTTATTTATCTAAATAATATCGGTATCCGTTTAATAATCTAATATCTAAAATAAATCTATGTGTGTATGAGTGTAATTTGTGAATCGATTTAATCTTCTATTTTCTACGTATAGAACCCTGTGTTCATTAGGACTTATTTTATGTTTTTATCATGTGGGTTGGTAGATTTAAGGGTTTAGCCGCAATGGAATATGGGGATCTTTTGTACCACTTCAATCTCAGGCTGAAGAAGGTGCATGTTTCGAAACTATGCTTGTCATTTAATGCATGTTGGAAGAGACAATTATTTACGTCTCCTATTTTAATACTACGTTTATGTTCGTAAATGCGCTTACCCAAGCTTCTCGATCTTTATCCAATATACCCTTTGTGGCAGGGGTTGGCTCAGTCGGTAGAGCGTTCGGCTAGAAACCACAAGGTTCCTAGTTCGATACCCGGCCCCGCCAACTCAGCGTATGAGTAGCACAGTGATCTGTGCGGTAAAGTAATGAGCTGGTGGTAGGTGTGGCGCTCCACCCCAGACGCTAAAATAATCTCCTTGGCCTAGCGCTAGTGAAAAGGGGATAGACTCCCTCACTGATTGGCTGATACCGACATTAGGCCGCCCCGACGACTTTACTTTACTTATAATGTATACGCCTGCTTTTGATTTTATGTGTTGTCGGGAGTTTTTTTTTTTAGTTATGTTGCGTATTGGAGAAACATCGAGAAGCGCATTTACGAACATAAACGTAGTATTACAATAGGCGGCGTAAATCATTGTCTCTTCCACAATGCATATATATATATATATATATATATATATATATATATATATATATATATATAATTTTTGAAAAGACAAACAGAAAAATCTATTTTGTATCATTTATACTTTAAGTGTTTTAAACTAGTTTGAACTAAGGTCATCTCCAAGAAAAGTTTTTTTTAGAAAGTTTATGAAATAGTTTTTAAAACTTGTAATATGCTATTGGATAGCGACGAAAAATTAATTAGTAATATAACATATTCATTTGTTGAAAAAGATTCTAGTATATAAATGTCTTCATAACATATATGACTTTTGTCTCCGCTCTTGACAACACGGAGTATAAACAAGCTCTGAAGATGATTTTTATAAAATCGAAATATTGTTCAATATCAGCTATGAATATGTTATAAAATGTTTTCACTTTAACAGCATTTTGTGGTGTTTTCATATACTTTTATCTATACTCATATATATATATATATATATATATATATATATATATATATATATAATGGTACTAATTTACAATACGTTATGCAGGTGTGTTTCTCTTTTAATTTAGTTTTATTAGATAATAAAATGTCTGCAACCAATACGTTTGCTGATTAAGAGATATTACTCAATTTATTACTGTTAGATCTTTGCACAATACTTTCTAAAGAAAGACATATTTAGTTATATAACTTATCTATATAATACTTTTTCTTCTAGAATATCGGACAGAAAGACGGTTAAGAATAACTAAGATTAACAAAATATATTTCTACATTTATCCACAAAGATAAATGAGAATATTAGTATTATCTGCGTTATTCAGACTATTGTCCCCATCTTCATTGTTATTTGTACAACGTTTCGGCCGATATACCCTCCGGCCTTCTTCAGGTATTTCTTGTCAGACTCGAGAACCTTCTCGGACTCGGGAACCTTCTCGTACTCAGGAACCTTCTTTTCGAACTCGGGAACTTTCTTGTCGTATTCGGGAGCCATCACGGAACTTTGAACCTAACCCTTTATTTATTCCACGGGGGTATCCTATTCACATTCCGCTAACCATAGCTGGGGTAGGGGTTGTTTTAATTAATCATTTTTCTAACTGCTTTCACTCAGGATTGAACTCGGGTTCCAGAGATAACTGTCACTTAGAACTGTCTTAACCTGTCTTAGCCACTCGGCCATGTGTCCAATTGGAGGGTATATCGACCGAAACGTTGTACAAATAACAATGAAGATGGCGACAATAGTCCGAATAACGCAGATAATACTAATCATCAAGCCTCATCTCAAACATTCAGAGAAATGAGAAATTATAACTCACTGTCAAGTTTATTATAAATGCTCCATAAATAAAATAAGCAAATATAGAGGTGATATTATATACATAAATATGATCCTTAATATAATTAGAATGCATGATTATTACAAATACCATTTAAGATTTTAAAGAATTCATAAAACGTACAGTTCTGAGTGAAATAAAAAAAAGGTATAAAGTCCAGTGGTGAGGCCCCTATTCTTTTCAGGATGAAATTCGTTTTGAAGTTCGATTTTGAAAAGCTCTGCGAAATTAGGAAATTGTGTCGATACCTATTTCGTCAGTTGTGATGCTAAGTCACTGAACATTCAAGTACTGAGACAACTGAATCGATTGCCAAATATAGGTCATGTAAGTTCTGTAGGTAGAATTCTGTGAGGAAAAAAATACTTAGGTTTCTTTCTCCCATAAATTGATATATAAAGACTCGTTTACTCCACTTTGTATAGAAATTCTAAATCATGTACACAGAATGTTACATTTCAATCTAGCTCTTTTTGCGAAGGCGATATATATATATATATGTATATATATATATATATATATATATATATGCATGTGTATGTGTGTGTGTGTGTGTATGGGTGTATGTGCATGTATATATCAAAACATGGAAGGCTTATGCAGAAGACCGTACAACCTGGCACCTCCTCGCCAGACAAGGTATGAAAAGGAGAGGAAAGAAGCCGCTGCAGAAAAGAGAGTCATAAGGAAGGAGGGACAACAGCATCTCCAGCAAGCATTACCGTTTGTTTGCAATCACTGCACCAGAGATTGTCATTCAAAAATTGGTCTGTTCACTCACGCAGTTGCAGATAAAAAGTGGATATCACGCTATTGTCTTTAGTAAATGTGAGGATGCCAACACAATATATAAATATATATATATATATATATATATATATATGTGTGTGTGTGTGTGTGTGTGTGGGTGTGTGTGTTGCTTTTCCGTTTGTATATTGTGGAAGGTCTAATAATAAACACAAGATTGTAATCAGAGATCTAATGAATTATTTTAAAAAGCATCCACACCTTTTAAAAGTATTGTCCCGTATATTTTATAAACAGGAGCATACTTCTTGGGAAGGGGTTGTAAAATAGGTTCAATAAATGATTCTGGCCACAAATATATTGTTGGCTAATTCAGTCTATGGTAGAAATACACACACACACACACACACACACACACACATATATATATATATATATATATATATATGAAAGTAAATAAAGAAACGATGTGTTTATTTTTTATATGGCCTTTTTAGCCGACAATTTTTGGAGGATATGTGCTTAATTGAAGTCATACATAATTTTGAAAATTAATTAGTTAATAATTAATGAATTTAGGCGGGCATATATGTTCAAATGTAAGGCTAAACAAATCGAGGCTAAACAAATCGAGATTGACATTTTCTCGGTTTGTTTAGCCTTACATTTGAACATATATGCCCACCTAAATTCATCAATTATTAACTAATTAATTTTCAAAATTAGGTATGACTTCAATTAAATACATATCCTCCAAAATATATATATATATCGATGTTGACTAATTATCGTCATTCTGTATTGTAATTAATATATCTCTCTCTCTTTCTCTCTCTCTCTCTCTCTCTCTCTCTCTATATATATATATATATATATATATATATATATATATATATATATATATATATATATATAATAGTATAAAAAGTTATGGGTCTTGCACGGTCTCGATGAATACGATCTCTTCAGACTCCTACCTTATATTGACTGAGTTGAAATTATTACTTAGTTAAACTGAGATAAACGTATTTTTCGGATAGTGATGGTTGAATTCTATGTTAGTTCATATTTTTCTTTTATAATTTTATATTTTTTATTATTATTGCTGCATGTGGCTTATACTATTCGTTTATTTATTTCCCAGTTCTCATCTCTGTGATATTTTTAACGTAATTTTAATTACAAATGATTACAAGTGAAAACACTTAAAATTAAACGGTATAATTCTAATAATATTTTAGGATTCTTAAATTATTAATTTATAGTGTTTCACCGTTCTTTTTTTAGTATCCCTCCTATGTAAAATCAAAAAGATATCCAATA
>CM042140.1:27227343-27229843 GCA_023376005.1 Doryteuthis pealeii
TATGCTGTTTATATAACTGTAGAATTAATTACAGCGATCACCAATTTTTCTGTCCTACACAAGGCTAGGTCATACCACCATCTTTACATCCTAGAGTCAGTTGCATTTTTTGAAGTGTCCGGCCTTGTGTTGGCAGAGACGATTGAAACATTACCTAGCACTATTCGCTTGGGATGTTGCTGCAGAGATTGGAGTAAACTGAAGGGATTCATATTTATTTATTTATTTATTTTTCCTTCTTGTTGCTCCAATTTTGATATTATCTTATCTCCTTTTACCTAATCTATACACTTTTGTCTTTTAAACTATCTACCGGTTGTAAACTTTGGGAAATGCACCGGTCGTCAGGGCCCTTAAATCCCCTTTTTATTTCGTTTCTTTTTGTCTCTTTTAAACCTCCCGTTTAGATAGCTGATCGCAGTTTAATAATGTATGATATTGCTTAAGTTTTTGTATATATATATATATATATATATATATATATATATATATATATATAAAACTTCCCTGCCCATACATAGATACTCACTACCTACCCCTCCTTCATTCCGTTTCTCCCCACACACACACAAGGAATCAAAATTCTCCCCCTACTTTACACCAAAACTGAACCAATGACCTAATGTCACTCAACTCTCCCCTCCTCCTTATCATCCCCCGGCATCAAACACTCCACAACCATGAATTTTACCCTCCTCCCTCGACCAACCCCCTTTTCCCATCTAGCACCTAGCTTCCTCCCTGCTTCCTGTAAATTTTCCCTACACTTTATTCATGTTATCCTCATCCCTTATTTCCCCCTAACCTCCGCACCCTTCATTTCCGCTACTAACTCTCTCCCTCATCAAAACACACACATGTACGTAATTTTTGCTTGAATAAAAGTCAGTTGACTGAGGATGTCCTTATGAAAGGACGAAATATTTCTACTCTCAGACTTGTTTGAGTTATTATTTTTTGTTCACTATCCTTTTACCTACCTCATACTGTCGGATTTTACTCCAACCCTCCTATAATATATATATATATATATATATATATTATAATATATATATATATATAATATTACACATTTCTGTCATTTTCAAAGGAACCGTTTCGTCTTACCTGATGAATGCTTTCAGCAAGAAACCGCTGGTTGTAATACCGTTCCCGTAATTAAATAAATAAAAGCAAAAACTTTTATTTGTTTTGATTTCTCATTGAACTATATATATATATATATTATATATATATATATATATATATATGGGTGGTGTCGGCTAATTCTACGAGTAATTATTATCCCAAAGGCTGAAATAATAATTCAGTCGTTTTCATTTTTAAAAATATCTGATATTGTATTTATTTGTCAATAATTATAAAAATAAGAAGAACTGAATATGTTTCATTTATTGTCACAACGTTTGTAGCATAACTGATGTAAACGTTTCCTTCAGAGTATGAATATAAGAATTGAATAAAAATTCCAATTACATTTGCCTTAACCAGTACATTTATTGCTACGGGATAGAGATAGCTGGGGTGTTGTGCCCTTGGTGCATATCCCATCGTTCAAACCCCTGTATAAATCAGAATATCAAAATCTTATTCTGATGAACATTTATCGAGTATCACTCCGTTTATTTACATTTGAAAGTCCCAAATATATAGCGTTTGTGATTATCTACCTCCCGAAGTTCAGAGTATTGTGGTTTGATAAAAGCCGCCTTTCCACTCTGAAGTATTTGGGGAATTCATTGCGTGTTTTAAAATCCGTGTTTAACAGGTTCATTACTTTGGCGATAATGAAATTCTCGTATGCGTCAGTAGATGTGTATTTGTTGAAAATCTCCTGTCTCCAGAGAAAGTGTGCATGCAAACGGGAAACACATCCTTGATTGATAGAACAAGTGGTTAAATTGGAGGGAGCGTGAGAACGAGGAAGATAATTAAATGGCTACATATTTTGAGGTAATAAAATCGATCTTATTTTGTGAGTAGAGAACCACCAATTTTGGTTTTTATGACCGACTTTGTAGATTTACATTGCTAATCACCGCTAGTAAAAAAGGGGTAGCCATCATTGATGACTGAAATGTTGCGAAAAAAAACAAAATATTCTTTGAACATCGAGCAACTTCAAATAAAAACTATTTTTATATGTGGCTAGATGGAAGCGAAATAAATAGGTTTGTAAGTTGGACGGTTTAAAGATTTTGAGTCAGTAACCAGTATAGTTAGAAGTATTAGCCAATGTTAAAACATTTTCATTTGTATATCAAACCATCATCAAGCATTGTTAATGTGTGAAGTAACCTCTGAATAATATTCGATATAGATATGAAAAAAAAATCAGAGACAGAATTTTGCATTATATAGCTGTTAGTGTTCTATTTCATAAATGTATGACGTCATTTGTGTTTGAAATTATTTAAAAGATTCTCACATGGTATTACCTTACTTTACTGTTTATTTATGTAGTGTTTGAAATATATTTTAATTCTAAACTATAAATATT
>CM042140.1:27234843-27272343 GCA_023376005.1 Doryteuthis pealeii
TTTATAGTGGTGAATGCTTGTGTTGGACCATCCGCACTTTTTGGCACAGTCGATAGGAAAGAATTGGTGAATCAAGGGTTGCCACAAACCCAATCAACGACCGACCTCAGGAATTTTGAATTCAGAGTTATCCCTCTCTTAGACTGGTTACCTACCCAAGGCTGAAGGGTCCACTCTGCCCTACTATTTAACCCATAGCTGGAGGGAGAATATATGGATTCATACCTTTCCCAAGGGTATTAGCACTATGTGAAATGCCAACAGCTTCGTCTAGGAATTACTGATATATATATATATATATATATATATATATAATATATATATATATATATATATGAGGAAAAATGAGTAAAGAAAAGAAATGTAGATGGATAAAATGAATTTAATCGATTTCACATTAATCGATATCACTTACACATGTGTTTCGGTCAGTTTATGTGTGTGAAATATTTCGCACACATAGAAGAATCGACCTTCATCAGAGTGAACATTTATTTTGAATGAAAACAATTTTTCATTCAAAATAAATTTATTTTTTTCATTCAAAATACATTTATTTTGAATGAAAATAATTTTTTCATTCAAAATAAATGTTCACTCTGATGAAGGTCGATTCTTCTATGTGTGCGAAATATTATCACACACATAAACTGACCAAAACACATGTGTAAGTGATATCGATTAATGTGATATCGATTAAATTAATTTTATCCATCTACATTTCTTTTCTTTACTCATTTTTCCTCAGATTGTCGGATTCAATCCCTTTTCCATTTTTACACACACACACACACACACACACACACACACACACACATATATATATATATATATATATATATATATATATAGGGTGATGTAAAGGTAGATATACAGTAGTGTCTCATCAGTGAAATTAGTGTCATATTATAGCTTAATGACATAGCTTAAGTAATAAAAATCGTTTCCTTTTATTCCACTTCAGGTAAATTGGTAATTTGTTTGGAGGGTGGTGGGTACTGTAAAGAATAAGGTTTTCTCACGCAAACCCCGCGCTGTTGAAGATATGATTCAGTTCATTTCGGTGACTTGTCAGGAAATTGATGCTGATAAAGACCTTTGTTCCAGAGAGTGCATGAGTGTCTGTTCTGGATTAGAAGAGTGTGTGAACTCTGAAGGCAAGCAATTTGAGTACCTGAGGGATTAGAGCTTCTTACTACATGTGCTTCTTTGTACATGTATATGTAACTTTTGTTGGGGGCGCGTGGTCTAATGGTTAGAGTCGTAGGAAATGGACTTGTAAACGCGAGTTCAATTCTTGGACGAAGTCGTTGGCATTTCACATGGCGCTAATACCCTTGGGAAATTATGAATCCAGTTCTCCCTCCAGCTATGGATAAATAGCAGGGTAGACTGGACTCTTTAACCATGGCTAGGTGACCAGTCTAGCAGAAGGAAAATTCTGAATTCAAACCTGTTAAACTCCGCGTGAGAAATTAACCTTGTGTTGCATCCTGCTCGTGCGGAGGGGTTGGTAAATATATATATGTAACATTTGTTTGTTTGTATAATAAATACAATGAGTAATGTATGTGTGGTCCCTTTTTTATAACTGAATACATACCTTTGCACCCCTATATATATATATATATATATATATATATATATATATATATATATATATATAACATCCCCGTGTGGTGCAAAAATTAAATTTTGAAAAATATTGTCTGATGGGAGTGGGGAAAATGAAATGAATAAAATAAAACATTTAAATTTCTAAAAAAAAATTATTACTTACTTAAAACATTATAATCACTCCACGTTACAGAGATGTTGTTTTGCAACAGACGATAATGTTTTTGTTTTCTTTAAACACACCCATTTTTTAAATTATTCTACAATTTTTTTTAGATTGAACGAATTGAAAATATATACTTTTCTAAAAAAAATTATCTAGATTTTATCGACACCCAAAATTAGGTAAAATATTTTTTGCCGGGTTCTTTCAGAAAAATACAAACAGATCTTTTAAATTATATACATTTTATTGATAGACAAAAATTCATATAAATATCCTTTCTTTCGAATAAAACCAACTTTCTTACGGTTAAATTCAAATTAATTCAAATTTTTAAAGATTTCTGCGGGGGGGGGGGGCAACTGAAAAGAAATATTTGTTTTGTTTTACGACAGATGATAATCAAATCAGTTTTTACCGTATAATAAGATATACATTTTTAATTAATATTAATAAGATTAAATTGATATGTTATTGATATTGATCAATAACTTTATTGCAAAATGTTAAATTTAACTAAAGATTACCCTTTTTTTTAAAAACCCTTTGTCATTGAATCTGAAAAAAGAAGCATAGGAGGTAAAGATAGGAGGAAATTAACGTTAGAGGTTACCAAATTTATTTTTAAACAGAGGAAATAAGCATGATTGATTAAACTGTCGTTAAATTTAAACTCGTAATGAAAAGCGGACTTGCGCAAATATAAACCGGATACAGTTAAATCCACAAAACCCTTCAAATTCAATGTAGAAGATTATGTGATTATTTCATGTTTGTAAATGATTTCTCGCAAAACTCTATATGTCAGATAACTTTAAAATATATTGAAATAAAAGGCACGGTATATAAATCAATAATACCGGATATGTCTTTTGAAAAACTTGTTTTAACAAACAATGGGAACCGCTTAATATTTCATACACAATTTCTTAGTATATACAAAATAGGGTTATTGTTTATTCTATGTATTAATGATTTTGACTAAATTAAATATCATTCATAAAATTACGCAATTCCTGAGAGTATTGTAACGTAAGCAGTGGCGTAGTTTCGGTTACAGACAAACATACACCGAATATCCATTATATATATATATATATATATATAATATATATAATGTGTGTGTGTGTGTGTGTGTGTGTGTGTGTGTGTCTTGCATGTCTTGCAATGCTAGGATTTCACTGTTAAAAGCCATCAACGATAGATATGACGTCATCGTATATACATTTTAGCCTATGAAGTTTTCAACCCATGCTTGTAAGTTTTTTTAAAATTATGATTATGATTATAATTATATATATATATAAGTAAAGTAAAGTCGTCGGGGCGGCCTAAAGTAGGTATCAGCCAGTCAGTGAGGGAGTCTATTCCCTTTTCAATAGCGCTAGACCAAGGAGATTGTTTTGGCGTCTGAGGTGGAGCGCCACACCTACTATCAGCTCCTTACTTTACCGCACAGATCCCTGTGCTACTCATACACTGAGTTGGCGAGGACCTGTATCGAACAAGGAATCTTGTGGTTTCTAGTCGAACGCTCTTCCGACTGAGCTAACCCGGCCCCATATATATATATTATTAACCCGGCCCCATATATATTATTATATAATATATATATATATATATATATATATAATTAAAAAACTTACGAGCATGGGTTCATATGCTGAAATATATATACAACAACGTCATATCTGCCGTTGATGACTAATAACAAGGAAATCCTTGCACTACAACACAGATCAAATAAGTGTGTGGACCGCAAAACGATTAGGTTAAAAAAATAACTCATTTGATCACATTCTACGAGCAGATCTTGGTCACTATGAACTTTTCAATCTCTTACTTGAGGTTGTATTTTTTCGTTACACTCCTTAAGATCTACTGATGGACTCAAATATATGTGTTCAAATATTAAAGTCCACTTAAAACCATCGATAAAAACGAATTGAAAGAGGATTTAATATACAAACACTCTCATCGCGTTACTTCCAGTTTAATGAACCAGTCTATTAAACTAGTTCATCAAACGCGTAATATGATTTTTTTTCTTATATTACAAGTTATACCATATCACATATCTGGTTGTTGCAAATTATTAGTAAGTCACATGTACTCATACTAAATACATTTATAATGAATTAAAGATTAAAATTTTATCCTCGTTTATTAAATACCATGTACAATCCAATATGATAGACCAAATTGTAATTTACAACAAAAGTAAACCGAGCAAATTAATGATATCTAACATTTATACTAAATGGTTTTACTAGTTTCAGTAACGTTTTGGCTGTCAATGATTAATGTTAGGGCTACAAAAAATGAATATAGTTTAGATCTAAGTTATCAAATAAACGGTTGTATACTTTTTGAAGAAAATCTGTACTATAGCAAATAAAAACTTTCCAACTATTTAACGAGTTCACTTTAAAAATTACAAAGTTGATTCGACAAGTCAGTATTAGGGTCAAGTTACACTGAAAACACCGGTTCCAGCTACTTCACCGATGTTAAGCAGTGATGATTCTGTTCAATACGTTATCGGTTAACCAGGAAAGCAACTGCAGGTGCTGTAAGCAACCAGAGTATTTTGTTAATTCAAGGGCGACTTGATTTGGAATTAAATTACCCGAGAAGAGCTGATATGCCATAAATCGAATGACTGTAAGTTCTTGGTTAAGGGATAAAACTTCTTGGTTTAGGGATAAAATAATTTAGAATTGTTCAGATACAAGTTGTCCAACTCTTTTGGATGGTCTAAAAATTCAAGATTATATTTATCTTTAGCAAGTCTCTCTAGCAAACGAAATGTAATTCCTTTCCCAACTGAGCACGTTACTCTCATTTCAAATAGCAGTCGTCAGATTTCACTTGCCGTCCAAACACCTGCTTTCTTCCTCACTCCCTGTGACAGCGACAGCCCGTCTTATTTCTGCTCGTTCGGCTGCGCTTATGCAAATTCTGATATACCTTATTCGGGTTGCTGCCAACAGCATTTCAGCTACAGGGAGGTAGCGATTTCGAATATCCGTAGCCACTCGCCACACTCTTCCCCTTCTCACAGGCCAAACATATCCTGACGCGCTTCGTTTGTGGGGGCTGGGAATCCGCTTGTTCATAGGGCTGCCTTTCAGTCTCGTCACACCAACAGAGGATTTTATCCTTTTTAAACGCCCTGTATTATGGCAAATATTAATTACATAGAATACATTTCTTCCGCACCAATCCATATAATGTGAAGTCGGACGTTCATTGATTATTGTGAAAGATCAAGCTGTCTCTATAATATATAAACAAGACAGCAGGGTTTAATACCATGTGGTTTATTATTTGCTCAACATCAAAAATTTTCAAAGATTATGTTTGAACAGTTTATGTACACAGATGGAAAATAATTACAAAATGTCCACTGAAAAATATTAAAGAAGTGAACAAATGTGTAAGTTGAGAGTCGAACAAGACAGAAGGAAAAGACTGCATAGAAAATCTAAATAAACAAAACTCTGAACAGTTGTCAGTAAATTCCACGTCGCAGCTGGCAGAAATAATATATGTTTATGTCCTTCTAACATGATGGAAACCACAAGTGATTAATGTTTCTTCCTACGCCAATCATTCTCTTCCATTTACGTATTGTCTATAATGGGCATTACTAGATTTTCTGTCAAAACAAAGAAATATCACCAACTTGAAGGGAAAGCCAAAAACGAGACTCCGACGAGTTATGTCTCAGTTTGTTGTTGATTCCTAATTTTGCTGACGATCAGACAAACTTTGTTTAAAATGCAGCCAAAAGACAAGTAACCAATTAGACAACATGCAATATTTCTCTCATGACTTTACCTCGGTGAAAAAAGATATTGTCTGACATTTCTTTTCTTTTCTTTATGCGTTTACTTGTATCATCGTGTTTATTTTACCATGTCTGTTCTTTGGGTCACATCAGGTCTCGTTTAAGCGATTGATTCTGTTCGACCTTCTAAATGGAAGTAATAAAAAACGGTTAGAATATTGCATCCTGTCATGAGATGGATCCATAAAGCTAACGGGTTATATGCAACGGGATACGCTGTTTTGAGGGGTGGAAACAGTAGAAACTGAGCTATAAAGGGAAAACGTAGCAAATGCAAAATAAGTCAATGATAAGAGTTCCACTGCTTGCTTTACAATAATGTAAACTTATTGCAGAAATGAAAATGAGCAAACTTTAAAGCACTTCATCACACACACACACACACACACACACACATACACACACACACACACGCACACACACACACTCATAAACACACACATACACATGGTGTAATGGTAAAGGAAGTATTGTAGACCAATTACAAAAGAGTAGTAAGTTTATTCCCCAACAAGATGCCGAATACTTGTGATCTTATAACCAAATTTCTAGGAAGCGCGTGGTGTAATGGTTAAAGTCATGGAATGGACTCGTCGCTCCGAGTTCAAATCCTGGACGGGGTAATTGCATTTCACTTAGCGTTAATACCCTTGGGAAAGGTATGAATTCTACTCTCCCTCCAGCTATGGGCAAATAGTAGGGCAGACTGGGCTCTTTAACCTTGGTTAGGCAACCGGTTTAGGAGAAGGAAAACTCTGAATTCAAACCTGTTAAACTCCGCTTAAGAAATTGACCTTGTGTCGCATCCTGCTTGTGTGAAGGGGTTGGTAAATATATATAACCAAATTTCTGATATACTTAATATTCTATGTATCATATTGTACTATTAGTTTTTTAGGATGCCTTCCATTAATGATTCGAAAACGAGGCAAACGATCCCCATTAAGTTAGTATTTTCTATATTTAATGATTATTCTATGATTGTGGACGTGAGTCAAAACAAAACTAAGTTTAGTATTTTGAAAGTAAATATCTCCGGTCATACAGATAAGATTAGCTGTTGTTTCTTCTGACTAATGTCGTAAAGAATCTACTGATAAAATTAAATTTCTTACAAGATTGGATATGTTCCACCTTTTAAACTTACCGTCTATCAAGCATCTCTTAAGATACTCGCTTGTATATTTAGAGTCTAAATTTAAAGTCTAAATTTACAGTCGCCATGAACATATTTGCGATATTTAGAACTAGAAATTGTTGGGGGTTTTCCTCCTCCCTCTTTGGGGACTTCGGGTGACTATTTCATATTGCCTGTATGTTAATCTCTGGTGAGTGTTTCTACTCTATTTCAATTTTGATCATCATTCACGTAATTCAAAATTACCAAACGATCTCTATTCTTAATACTATGTCATATTTCATTTTTGACAGACTGAAAGTGATGTTTTTGCAATTAAGTCTGTATTGGCAATCTACTATACAGATATCTTGTTTGAAATTGCTGGCGGGTGATTGAAAACCTTGGTAAAATATACTGGAATAGTATTTAGCTTTCTTTATGGATGATATATTTTTCAGATCGAAATTTTTAAAAAACATCCAAAGAATGTATTTTTCTAATTCATTTTGATTCAGTAATCTATATTCCATTTTTTTCTGTTTCGGGAAGATCCAATTTTCAATTTGTTTACGTGATCAAACCACTTTTGTTTAATTTCCACAGATTTATGCCAATTCGGTTTTGACAATTCTTGTAATCCTTTTAAACCAGTTTAATACATTCATTTTTATGTGACATCTTCTCATAGCTCTATATTTGCTCTTGCTTTAAAGATATTTAAAATAAATGTCTCGAAAATATTCAGAAATCACAGAAATGCTTATTGTTTATTGTCAATAATGTTTACATCATTTAAACTTCGAACATATGTCTATTTTTCTATATAATTGTCATTTCGGTCGATGAACTTTTGAAGGCACTGTGACTGTTTTTTATGCCCATGATATACCAGCTCACCGCCTTTTTTTTTTGTGGAAAAGCGTTGAACCTCGTAGTCGTTACAACTCCCTAAACCGCTTACGGACGTTTTTACCATCCATGCGCAACCCACCATACACTTCCGTTCATTGACAATGAATTTCAATCGGTATATTGTCAATTGCGTTTTAAAACCGGATAGCAGTGTGAACTTCACAATTGGTGGTAGCGTCAATCGGGAGCTCTATCAAAAATAACTGCCGAGCCAAGACTGAGCGTGGTAGCAAGGGATATTTTAGAATTCAGTATTTTCATAGAATAATTCGTTTAAAACATGTTTTATATTAAATCTGTAGGGTTATTAATGATGCAGAAAAGAACGGGATTTTTCTTTCACATCGTTGTTCATTAAACGACTCGTATATTTTGAACGGGTCATATGTGAATGAAATATCACTTGTGAACATCACACCCAACCAGGATTTTTGTTAGGTGTACGATATCTGCAACTTATCAACATGATATAGCGGTTTTTTATTTTCCTGTTCTAAAGGGATTTATAAATGCAAACGAGTAAATTCACGACCTGTGGACGCCCACGCTTTTATTCACCCCAAAAAAATGCTACTCATCTCCAGTGGTTTATATGGACCACTTTGATGTGCGCTCTTCTGATGAATAGACATATCACAACGGAATTATTTGAAACAATTCATTCAAGCAATTTCGTTTTTATATTTTATGAAATGAATGAATTCTTTAAAATGTTATACTGATATTTCTTATAATAATGTAGACACACTTTCGTAACGGTTATCGTCTAAGAAAATGTGACCGGCGACGCAAATTGGAATATTGGATGGAGCTGTTTGCGTTTTCTTTCGTGCTAATACCCTAGCAAAAGGCATGAATCTTCAATATATTAAATAACTGAGAAAATGGCGAGACAGTATGCAGAGCATGAACAGTGTATGTTAGTAGCAGAAGCCACATTTAAAAAAAAAAAAACATGAATTCAATGCTGTCCACTTCTCCGCTCTCTCTCTCTCTCTCTCTCTCTCTCTCTCTCTCTCTCTCTCTCTCTCTCTCTCTCTCTCTCGGTGAACTGGGACGTTTAAGATGATAAAATTTCCTTTCGTGATCTGCTTTCTCTGACATTTTCTCCTTCTCTCTTATCATCTGTCACTCTCTTTCTCTCTCTTTCTTTCCATCACATGATTTTCCACTCTCTTTTCTCTCTCCTCTCTCTCTCTCTCTCTCTCTCTCTCTCTCTCTCTCTCTCTCTCTCTCTGCTATTTGTAAATAACCAGTAGACTTGATTCTAGCCACTGAATTAAAGACTAGCTGAAATCCACTGAAAAATTGACCGTGTGTCATATTTTGTCTATGGTGGAGGTTCTGAGAAAATACACGCACTGATAATTCATCTTTATCTAATAACTAAAAGATAATTCATATAGATTTGCATCCAATGATTCCAAATTGAGAAAGCGATAGAGCCGAAAAATGTACGTCTGTAAATGAAAAGTTAAAGTTGACCTTAGGATACTTACGGGCTTATAAGAACCCCCATATAGTATTATTAGCGTTATTCGGACTATTGTCCCCATCTTCATTGTTATTTGTACAACGTTTCGGTCGATATACCCTCCGGCCTTCTTCAGGTATTTCTTGTCGGACTCGGGAACCTTCTCAGACTCGCAGACCTTCTTTTCGAATTCGGGAACTTTCTTGTCGTATTCGGGAGCCATCACGGAACTTTGAACCTAACCCTTTATTTATTCCACGGGGGTATCCTGTTCTAATTCCGCTAACCATAGCTGGTTGTTCAATTGGACACATGGCCGAGTGGATTAGGCAGTTGGGTTAAAAGACAGTTCTAAGTGACAGTTATCTCTGGTTCCCGAGTTCAATCCTGAGTGAAAGCAGTTAGAAAAATAATCAATTAGCACAACTCCTACCCCAGCTATGGTTAGCGGAATGAGAACAGGATATCCCCGTGGAATAAATAAAGGGTTAGGTTCAAAGTTCCGTGATGGCTCCCGAATACGACAAGAAAGTTCCCGAGTTCGAAAAGAAGGTCCCGAGTCCGAGAAGGTTCCCGAGTCCGACAAGAAATACCTGAAGAAGGCCGGAGGGTATATCGGCCGAAACGTTGTACAAATAACAATGAAGATGGGGACAATAGTCCGAATAACGCTAATAATACTAATCTTCAAGCCTCATCTCAAACATTCAGAGAAACCCCCATTTATTTTAATATTACAGTTCAGTTTTCTACTAATATCAATTGTCTATGGTATGTAAAAACATCAACTACCAAGATACCGTAACTTTGCATGGGAGATACTTTTGATACATATTTGCGTAACAAGAAGTTTTATTTTATGCCATTAGATATAGTAATACGTTTGCTTTAGAAGATAAATCTGATATCGAGAGAAGTGAGACTCAGTAATCTAATTTTCATAATTTTATAGACTTGACTAACAAAAACACAGCGTACTCTTATGAACAGATTTTCCCAGAATGGTGGTTAATGATACAATGAAGGTAAATTGGCATTAAATGAGTCCGGATTGTCCCAGCCGCCGGGCATTTAGAACGATCACTTCGAAATAAGGAATATTTTCGGACTTAATGCTCTAATCTTCCTTCAAAATACAATCATTGCTAAGCATATTTTCCCAAATCGGCAATCATTTTTCCTACCGAAAAAAAAAAAAAATTAAAGATACCCAAACTATAAAAGTATGTATCTGTATAGCTGTTTTATATAAATGTCTGATGAAAATGAAATTATACTTCCGTATGTGATGATTGATTAGAAAACGTCAAGGCTGATAACAGATGTAACAGGGTTGAGAATTTTTCTGATATAAGGTGTGTACCAGATGGCTACTTGTACTTACAGACTCGCCGATAAACATGTGATCAACCTATTGACCAATCACTGGGCAGTATTCTGCTGCTGATACTATTATTTATACTGGCTGATTCTAATCTTAACTACTCACAACCAATTGGATCTTCATGGATGACGGATCATATCGCTGGACCTTTTTGACACTACGTAGGATTCCAAAACTTAGGACTTATTCACTTACCAAAGGATTCTATAGTAAAGGACTTATTACGATATGATTTTTGTTTGTTTTGTTTTACGGCATATCAACCTCAATGGGTCATTTAATGTCGATAAAGCTTTGAAATAAATCAATTCTTAATGGATAATACAATATTTTTATAAATACACTTTTCTATTTAACCCATAGATGGGACCCTAACAGGTACTACCACCCGGGTCAGAGTGGACCAGAGAGCAATGGTGATGAAGGGGTGCTCCACATTCCCCAAACCTCCAAAACTGGAACCTCACCCTCAGATAGAGTTTAACGTCATTCCCAGGACATGCAGACCCACAGCCACCGCCTTCTAGCACCCATATGATAAAAAGGGGTTAGGGCTTGCCATAAGGGCAATAGGGTTGGGAAAGTCATATAGGTGCTAGGGCTTGACGTGACCAGCCGATTGATCGGAGGGGGCCTCTCCGACCGACCGTCTAGCCCAAGATAGGGCCAAAGTGGAGTATTGCAAGTCATGAACTGCTCATCCAACCTAGGCTCTATCCTTAAGCATCACGGGTCACCATCCACGGCCAACAGGTGGCCCCATTGGGAGTCTTACCCCTCTGCAGAGGGGCAGTCGGTGCATTCTAACGACCCAGCCGACAGGCGGTTCACTTCTGCGTTATTGCTGCTAATTTATATGTGCATTGAATAATTCACTAAAATCTTGGAATGACAATGACTTGAGAGTTTGTCAGTATATTTGACGATGGGACAAAAGGTTGTAGGAGTCATCCGTTTCCAAGTGAATTAGTTCGAAATATACATAAACAGATTTACCCAAAATTCGAACGCGATTCTCTTATTCGATTTATTGTGCCAGTTAAATTTTATCACTGGCTTTGTCTTCAACATATTAAATAACTGAGAAAATGGCGAGACAGTATGCAGAGCATGAACAGTGTATGTAAGTAGCAGAAGCTACATTTAAAATATTAAAAAAACATGAATTCAATGCTGTCCACCTCTCCGCTTTCTCTCTCTCTCTCTCTCTCTCTCTCTCTCTCTCTCTCTCTCTCTCTTCTCTCTCCTATATCTATCTATCTTTGATCTTTCTCATTATCTCAGCTCTCCTCTCTCTCTCTCTCTCTCTCTCTCTCTCTCTCTCTCTCTCTCTCTCTGCTGCTTCACTGGCATTTCTCTTCTCTCTCTCATCTCACTCTCTCTTCTTTCTCTCTATCATCTTCTCTCTCTTCTCTCTCTCTCTCTCTCTCTCTCTCTCTCTCTCTCTCTCTCTCTCTCCTCTCATTTTCCCTTCTCTCTCTCATCATCTGCCACTCTTTTTCTCTCTCTTCTTTCTCTCACATGATTTTCCACTCTCTCTCTCTCTCTCTCTCTCTGTCTCTCTCTCTCTCTCTCTCTCTCTCTCTCTCTCACTGCTTCTCTGACATTTTCCCTTCTCTCTCTCATCATCTGTCACTCTCTTTTCTCTCTCTTTCTTTCTCTCTTTTCCTCTCTCTCTCTCTCTCTCTCTCTCTCTCTCTCTCTCTCTCTGTCTGAATATCTTTTGCTCATTTTCTTTTTTATCTCCATTTCTTACGCTGCACTAACTGAGAATTTGAATTCCGGCCAGCAAAATTAAAACCTGATGAAAATAGACGTTTGCGAATATTTTAAGTGCTCCACTTCAATCGTAAGTAATAATACGTAATATTAGTAATAATATCTTTACGAGAAAATATTGATAATCAAATCAACACCTTTTCTGGTTTTCTGTAAATTTATAAATTACATATTTCTTCACTTTTCCAACAAATGAATCCAACGTGAGATTTGTCTGCCCGACGAAAAGGCTAAAACGTTGTTCTACTCTCATCTCAAACAGGTTTCTTTAAATGCTTCTCATTGATGGGGTTTCAGTCGTTAGATCATTCGGCTAGAAACCACAAGGTTCCTAGTTCGATACTGGCCCTCGCCAACTCAGCGTATGAGTAGCACAGGGATCTGTATGGTAAAGTAAGGAGCTGACGGTGAGGTGTGGCGCTCCACCTCAGATGTTAAAATAATCTCCTTGGTCTCGTGCTATTGAAAAGGAGATAGACTCCCTCGCTGTCTGGCTGATACCGACATTAGGCCGCCCCATGACGACCGACGACTAATATAATTCTCTGAAAATCAAAATTCCAGAAAACAATGTAGTATTTTTAGCAAGTTCTTTTATTTAAGTAACACTGAATTCCAATATTATCAAGCCCAGGCCGCTGGACAAATTAACAGCATGGTTCAATGGTACACAATTTTTTTTTTTTGACTGGCATCGCATAAGCTTTGGTTTTTGCATAGCTTCCCACTTTAAAAAAATACCCTGTGTCGCATCCTGACCTGGTGGAAATTATAGTAAATACAATTAAAATATTTTTTTTAAAACATAACTCGATCCTAAAACCAAGAAATATTTTAGTATGAATTTTGTGTCATTAAACTAAACAGGAAAAAAAGCCTTTAGCAAACAATCATTGATTCACTCAGCTTTAGTATAATAATAGATGTACACGATCATACATGTTTAACCCACCCCTCGGGGTGGGGTTACTCACTTCGACCCTGGATCTTAGTACAAGTTAACAATATTTTACAAGTAAATAAACGAGTTGATGATGAACAGGTAACCCGGAAAATAAGGCACAACAGTAGAATTCACAGATTTATGATAATAAATTACACAAATACATAATCCACTACTCTTTAAACCGATTTATTGTCTGAATCTCGATCATTCATTGTTTTGTTCTATTATGACATACTTCTCTACAAAGACAGATCAATACGTCTGCAACAAGAGACGTAGTTATTAGGTGAATTCCGTCTGAAATGCTTACGGTATAGTGTATAGTTTAATGCATAATGATACAGTTGATAATCAACTTGGAATTAAGCCGATTGAAAAGAAAAGACATTGTTTTAAAGCAAATGTTTGTTATATAAAACAAATAACTTATTAACCATTAAGCTAGGATTTTAATGATATATATATATATATATATATATATATATATATACTTTGGTGCGGTACCAAGTTTCTTGGTACAAGGTGATTCTAGGTGGGTCCTAATTCTCTACCAGTAGTTTGTTGTAGAGTTCAGGTTCCGTATGAGAGCTCAATGTTTAATTAATGTAAACAGAGCAAATAAAATATATCAGTGGTCTGAAGAAGCTCGTGAGCATACTCGCGAGTGGAAATGGTCCATAACCACGATACCCATGGTATTTAAGGCCTTTTTATTCCCAAATAATATATATATATATATATATATATATATATATATATATATATAAATCCAAAAGTCCAGAGAAGCAATCTTCCTTACGACACAATAGTTTTATTTAAAAAAACTGTCGCAGTTTGAGAGCTCAATGTGTGCTCTTAATGTTAGAGTCACAGAGCAAATATATAAGTAAAGAAATAACAAAAGACTTAGAGATTGAGCATTATAGTCTATTTCAGGGAGCTTAGACAATTTTGTCTAAGCTCCCATAAATAGACTATAAAGCTCAATCTCAAAGTCTTTTGTTATTTCTTTACTCATATATATATATGTGTGTGTGCGTGCGTGTGTGTGTGTGTCTGTGTGTGTGTGTGTGGAGAAAGGTAGACAAACACGGGATGTTGTAGAAAAATATATATATATACATGAATTGTATCAAGTGTTTTCGGGATAGGATTCTACGAAAATTGAGAACTCAAACGTACATATAATGATTTTGAGTATATATTTTTACATATATGGAATATTGTAATTAAATAAATATATGCATATCTTCTTTCCTTTCTTCAATTTTAAAATCAGACTCAATGGGACAGAAGTGCAAAATAAATTTATTTCTGATGAACTAATATAATATATATATATATATATATATATATATATATATATATATATATATATATAAAATGTTGTTCTGGTTCCAACGGGAGAAAATTTTATATTTTATTAAAAAAAAGAAGGTCCGCAAAATCTATTTTGTTCTCAGAAAATTTTTTTTTAATTCTTTTTGTTTTACATATGCAACCCGTGTTTCAGATCTTCTGTTATCTTCTTCAGGCTTTGATTGATAATATGAAAATTTTCATATTATCAATCAAAGCCTGAAGAAGATAACAGAAGATCTGAAACACGGGTTGCATATGTAAAACAAAAAGAATTTAAAATTTTTTCTGAGAACAAAATACATTTAGCGGACCTTCTTTTTTTATAATATATATATATATATATATATATATATATATATATATATATATATATATATCAGTTCATCATATAGTTTATCAAAAATAATTTTTGGCACTTTTGCCACCTCAAGTTTAAAATTAAAATCATCCCCCACCTACAAAAAATCACATTCTCATACCTCACATAAAGTCTTTCAAAATCTCTATAAATCAGCCACAACTTTCTTTCACAATCCTTCCCGCCACTGTATCAGCTACAACACTAAACTGATACATAAACAATCGTGGAAAATAAGACGCTTCTCTGTCCCTTCCAGTGTTCAGTTCTAGAGATATCCCAGTTAGCCTACCTTCTTTTATACATTTGCAACATATGAAAATCCACTTTCGTGATCCCCAACCGTTTCATTGCGCTCTCTTTAAACGTGTTATTGGTTTCTTAGTGCATCTTGTAAAAGCAAGAACTTGATGCATAAATTTGACCAACAGATTTGAGTCATTCAATGTTTCACCAAAGTCTAGCTTCAAATTATTAAATGTGATAGTCACACAGTGCACTGAATAGTATCATCCTAAAGAGTGTGTAATTCCACTGAGATCTGTTAACCCTTGTCCACTAAATCCCAGTATACAAAGTTAAATAAATACAAGTCACCATCTTTCCTGATATTCGATATGTCTGGATTTGTCCGGGACAGACCTCGTACATATATATTCATACAAGAGTATGAAATTATTCATTATTATCAGCTCAAGTTCATACATATATTCATGTGTATGTCTATAGTTTGTTTGCCTATCAACTGAAGCAAAGTTTATCTACAAACTTAACTGAATTAGGGCGTCCACTTGCAGGTGCCAATTTGCAGGCTAACCTAATTTCGGTTAATAACTAAAGAAATAAAGATAACAGTGAAAAACGACACGTCAACAACAGCATCAGTTAGGATGAGGATGTTAATGATGATGGCGCTAACATCAAGGTGGTCAATGCGAAATTTTCGATTTAAGCAAGCAAAACTGACTTTACAGTAAAAAAATATCCAATCTCACAGACATGTTAAAGAGACAGTTCTTCCAGGCCGTTGTCGTATCAGTGCTGCTGTAGGGCTGCACCACCTGAACCCTAACTAAGCAACTAGAGAATAAACTAGATGGGAGCTGCACAAGAATGCTGCGGGTGATCCTGAACAAGACGTGGAAACAACACCCCACGAGAAAACAGCTGTACGGTAACCTGCCACATATCATCCAAACCATCCGAGTAAGACGGACAAGACACGCGCGACACTGCTGGAGAAGCAAGAACGAACTCATACGCGACGTCCTCCTGTGGAAGCCAACACATGGGCACACCAGTGTGGGCCGACCAGCAAAGACGTACATTGATCAGCTCTGTGCGGATACAGGATGCTACATAGAGGACCTCCCGAGAATGAAGAGCGATAGGGACGGATGGACAGAGATTGTAATGGATATCCGCGCTGACAACGCGACATGATGATGAATGATGATCAATAAAAATATATTCTATCAATAAAAATATTTCCTCTCGTTTTCTTTCAACTTGGCAGCGAGTCATTTCGATTTCTAATGAATTACGTAATGAAAAATCGATTAATTAAATTTTATCCTGACTCGAGTATGTCTTGTTTGTAAGAAACGTACTTAGTAAATTCTAACAATAATTTATCATTTAGAAAAAAGTTAGGTCAGTCGGCAGAGTACTAAGGTTGAATGAAGTCAGGATAATTAAAAGAATCTTTTTTTTTAAACATGTTCGTGGGAAAGAGAATATTTACCTACAACAAGTTGCACTCGTTCAACGAAAGACATGAATAACAAGATACTGACTACACGAGAGGATTCGTAGCTAGTCTTGCTTTCAGCAGATTAACCGTATTGCTATTTAAGAACTGTACGTTTACTTGTTATTCTTATTCTTGTTATATTTTCCACTACAAATGGTTATAAACCTTATTGTTAACCATTCCGGATTTTAATGTTGTTTTTAATGGCGAATAGTGCACCTCCTCCTACTCTACCCGGGGATCAAATATTCACATTAATTCATGTGATATATATATATATATATATATATATATATATATATATATATATATATATATATAAAGCCGAGTTAACATCGCGGAATTAGCCGATTTAACATCACGGAAAAAACTTTCAAATATACGGCGTTCCTTAACTTCTTAAACAACAGATGATTACAATATCGCCGTGGGATAAGTACTATAAAAAAAACACCTAGTACTTTCAATAACTCTGAAGATGGAATTTTACTTCCGAAAATATTTAGTTTTGAAAAATACTCAAAAGTTAAATAAATTCAACACATATTGCATTGTAAATTGCATTCAAAATCTTTATATTACACATACACACAATGCTTCAAAAATACTATAAAGAAACAAACTTTATTTCACTATGCCGAGCAAGGCTATATTTATAGTAAAAATTAAAAGAATTTCGAACAATTTCCACGCGCTGCAGCAGCCGAGCCGTTTTAACATCACGGAATTAGCCGATTTAACACCACGGAAAAAAATTTCAAATATACGGCGTTCCTCAACTTCTTAAACAACAGAAGATTACAATATCGCCGTGGGATAAGTACTATAAAAAAAAACACCTAGTACTTTCAATAACTCTGAAGATGGAATTTTACTTCCGAAAATATTTAGTTTTGAAAAATACACAAAAGTTAAATAAATTCAACACATATTGCATTGTAAATTGCATTCAAAATCTTTATATTACACATACACACAATGCTTCAAAAATACTATAAAGAAACAAACTTTATTTCACTATGCCGAGCAAGGCTATATTTATAGTAAAAATTAAAAGAATTTCGAACAATTTCCACGCGCGGTAGCAGCCGAACCGATTTTAACATCACGGAATTAGCCGATTTAATACCACGGAAAAAATTTTCAAATATACGGCGTTCCTCAACTTCTTAAACAACAGATGATTACAATATCGCCGTGGGATAAGTACTATAAAAAAACACCTAGTACTTTCAATAACTCGGAAGATGGAATTTTACTTCAGAAAATATTTAGTTTTGAAAAAAAAAAAAGTTAAATAAATTCAACACATATTGCATTGTAAATTGCCTTCAAAATCTTTATATTACACACACATATATATATATATATCCAACAACCAGTGATTAGATTTATACTACTTTTACTACTTTTCGTAGTAGTTTGGGCGGGGTTAGCTCAGTCGGTAGAGCGTTCGGCTAGAAACCACACGATACCGGTCCTCGCCAACTCAACGTTTGAGTAGCACAGGGATCTGTGCGGTAAAGTAAGGAGCTGATGGTAGGTGTGGTGCTCCACCTCAGACGCCAAAACAATCTCCTTGGTCTAGCGCTATTGAAAATGTGATAGACTCCCTCGCTGACTGGCTGATACTGACTTTAGGCCGCCCCGACGACTTTACTTACTTACTTATAAAAAGTGTATATAAGGTAGGTGGATTATCTTCCTTGGTCGATGTGCCTCATTTCAGACCAACCAATCACAGGCCCGCAAACCTTAGCAACAAAATTGAAGATAAGAAATTTTCCACTCTTTACAACTATCATCTCTTGAATTCCCCATATTCAGCAGAGAATGGCTTAATCGTCTTAAGTACGATAACTTACCATAAACTTTACAAGGACTCAGTTAAGTGGAATTGTATTCATTATAGTGATATAATTACCTTTTCCCGCAGACAATACTATCGTTTGCAACCACAATTATTACAAGTGTATTTTTTTGTTTGTGTAAATGTATTGATACAATGTTATTTAAAATTCCATGTTTCGTTCATGTGTTTCCTGTTTCTAACACCTGTCTGTTCAACATTCGCGGGGTAAATCAGCAAAGTTTATGATTAATGAACTTTTAATAGATTTAGATTGTACGACAGACTGAAAACATGGCTTTCTTAATACAGCACTTTCGCAAAAACATTGTGCATAATATATTTAATGCTTGACAATCATACATAAATAATGGTATTTTCAGTTTGAATAAAATCAGATAAATTCGTCTGAAAAGAATAACGATATATTTCCTATTGCATATGCTTATATATTTTTCAAATAATTTCAGTGCATAAATCTATATTTTTCAATTTCAATTTTGATTATCATGTTTGAAGAGCCTCCTGATATTTCGTAAGCATTATAAGGGTTTTATTGTGGGGCCGGGTTAGCTCAGTCGGTAGAGCGTTCGGCTAGAAACCACAAGGTTCTTAGTTCGATACCGGTCCTCGCCAACTCAGAGTATGCGTCGCACAGGGATCTGTGCGGTAAAGTAAGGAGCTGATGGTAGGTGAGGCGCTCCACCTCAGATGCTAAAAACAATCTCCTTGGTCTAGCGCTATTGAAAAGGGGATAGACTCCCTCGCTGACTGGCTGATACCGACTTTAGGCCGCCCCGACGACTTTACTTTACTTTTTTTATAAGAGCACTTAGTTTGTTTCCTGCATAATATTTTCTATGCAAGTTCGATTTTATGAAAAATTAATTCGTATTCTTAAATCTGCGTTTTTTGGTGGATATAACCATGTTTAAGTTTTACTATTCAACAATAACTTCTCAATAAAGAGAGAGAGAGAGAGACAGAGAGAGGGGGAGAAAAATTACTTCAGAGCACTTATATTTTTAATACTGGAACGATTTTTTATGTTTATAAAACAAACAAGATAAGAAATGGATTTAATATTCTAAATAATTCAACTTCAAAGAAATTGAAAGAAAAGAAACAACACACTAATGCAATGGTTCGCCATTGTAACAATTTGGTCACAATTACGAATCTAAACCAGTTATGAACCAACTTCGACCGGCGGTCCTTTCTGAATAGCTCTCCTAATTTCACGAGGAAAATAACGTTTATTAGATATGCACGTGCAATTCAAAGAAATAATAATAATAAAATGTTGATTCACGGATTATAAAAAATATTCTATTTTTATCTTCGATCCACGGGTCATATTCAAATTGAATACATTGTTTTTTTTTGTTTGTTTTTTTTTTGGGGGGGCAATTCATTTTTTTTTTTTTGATTATTCCATAATGTATCACGGCAGCAACGTGTGTTAATCAGATTGTTATTAGTGATATTATTATACCAAGATATCATTTTTTCTAGATAAGCGATTTACTCTAAAGAGAAAATAACTTTTCACTATTGCTAAGGCTGATGCTTACGCGTAGGGCTTGTTGTTAAGTTTCTGACCGCCATCCTTGGCCAGTTGTAAAGGACTTAAAGTAAGTAAGTAAGTCCTGAGTTATAGAATCCTTTGGTAAGTGAATAAGTCCTGAGTTCTGGAATCCTACGTAGTGTCAAAGGTCCAGTGATATAACCCTATGTTCCGTTGTCCACGACGATTCAAATAGTTATGAGTCGGTATGACCAGAACAGCCAGTATAAATAACAATATCAGCAGCATAGTTCTGCCAGTGGTTGGCCAATAGGTTGGTCACAGGGGTATTGGCTAGTCTATAAGTAAGAGTGGGCTTTTAACATACGCCTTATATACAAAAATCTCAACACCCCCCCCTTTTATATAAGGTGGGTAATTCCATTCAGAAATATTAAATCATTTCATTCAGGAATATAAACTTACAATTTACAATCATTTCATTAAGAAATTTTAAAATTTATAGTAATAGTATTTTTGTTCTATTACTTGTAAACCTAATTTTACTAATCCTATTTGCAGGGAAAATGGTTTAGGTACCTTTAGCGTAAAATTAAGTTGAATTTGTTAGTTGAGTGTCCCGCCTGATGATGGACCATGTCTTATGTGGAAGGTTCTCGAAAGAGGTTGCTTATGCCGTTTTAATAATAATAGTAAGAAAGAGTACCTAACATATTAAGGTTTTGTAGAAATTTCTTTCCTCATTATTCCACTTTAGTAGTTTTTAAAAAAACTCTGACAGCCGAAGTGAACGGACGTATTTATTCATTGCTCTAAGAAAGCGATGTAATTATTGTTCTTAAAGTAAAGAAGGGAAGTGGTAATTAATTACATCTATCTATTAATTTATCATATATATATATATATATATATATATATATATATATATATTTATATATATATATATATAAGATTTATCAAAAACTTGGTAGTAAGGGATGATTCTATATGTGATTATGTGATTTCTAAGATCATATATATATATATATATATATATATATATATATATATATATATTTATTTGTGTGTGTGTGTGTGTGTGTGTGTGTGTATATTTCATGTCGCTCAATGTACTACTGGTACTATGCAATACTGTATTACATGTTTCAATATCGGATCATCAGCGGTTAAACCGGTAAATTCACAGATCTGGTTGCTGAGGAGGGTTGCTAGACACCATACAGAATTAAAAACAAGACCTGTGAAAGTGTGGTTGAAGCTTATCAAGGCATGGTCGTGTAAACTTAGTAAGTCAGAACCATGTCGTCGGTAACTTAAGTTCATGTTAGGGTCTCCCAAGGCGGACAGGTGTAGCACTCAGTGATATGAGGATCAGAACCCAGCTAGAGGGGATCTGGCGAAAATCCAAATGGCGTCCCCATCATCGTCAGGAATCAACGGCTTTTGGCTTGCTTGTCACTGCGTCTGTGGAAAATCTGTGATAAAGGGCATATCATTCCCCTGACCGGGATATGCATGCGGAGTTTGAGGATCGTTTGTGAATTTCATATTCCTTGTTACTCCTTCCATGAATTTACCACAGTGGAATTTACCACAGTGGAATTCACGTGAATGTCGAAACAATGCAGAACAGAAGAGAACAGAACTAGCAGATTTATCCAAGATTTTAGTTTTTACAAATTATCCTCATTACTCACCAAATTAGTACTTATAAAATGTGGAATACTACAGGACATAAACGATAAAGAGAACATGTTTACCGAAATAAGTCTTTCCATAGTAATACTGGTAAATTATGAAATTGTCTCTTTGCATAAAGTATGAGGTAATTTTTTGAATGTAGATTAGTTTTTGATGAGGCTAAAACCTCTGGCAAAATATTTTAAAATGAGATTCCAAACTGGCTATTTCTTTCTCATTTCACCGAATTTAATAACAAAATTTACTCGAACACTATAGTGCAGCTTGAAATTTTCTGAACCCCAACCCAGACATAGTCATTGTTATTGTGAAAAAAATGAATAAGCCAATTAAATGTGCATCCAGACACTAATGGAGTTGACTGTCCAAATAATAAACTCAAACAAAAAAAGGTATTTTGACCATATAATAAATGTCACTAAAACTGAAGGATTAACGTGCGCATACGTTTGTGAACCCTTTTAGTATGTACCTTGTTGAACCTCCTTTTGCAGCAATTACTTCAATTAAACGTTTTCTGTGTCCACTTCCCTTTCTCATGCATCTGCTGTCGGTTGAATTCTGCAGAAGTGGGCAAAAAGTTCAGCCAGTTAAGAGAGACCTCAGGGATATCTGGCATGAACTACCATCAGGTTTAACCCCAATATTTCTTTGAATTGTGATCCAGAGCACAAATCCTTTTACTTTTAAGCCATTCCTTGGTAGTTTTGTGCAATGCTTAGAATCATTGACTTGTTACATAACCAATTTTCTGCCAAGCTTCTACTACCTGTTAGTAGGAAATTCTTATCCAGAATTTGTTAATAGGACTGATAATTCATACTTCCCTGGATAACCTGGAGTCGTCCAAGACTAAAGGCAGAAAAGTCGATCCAGACCTTAACATTTCCACCACCATGCTTCATTACTGGAATCAGGTTCTATGCTTATTAGGCAGTTTGACTTTCTCCGAAAATGCCGGATTCTATTGTGACCAGACAATTCTAGACAATTCTATCGTTGATTAATCTGTGCAGATAATAAACTTGCTAAGTGTCTCCAAATGACAAAAGTTTAAACGGGTAGCTTTGTTCTTCGTTGAGAGCCGGGGTACATTTCTAGCATCTTCCAAAAGAATGCAATGCCCATTCAATTTTCCTCTGATTATATACACATGTACGTTTATTCCGAATGCTGTCGGAGAGGTCTACTACTCTCTTCAGGTGATGTGTGTGTTGGCTTTTACCTAAATTATTATTTTTCAAGTGTTTATTGGTGATAGTTTGTTGAGCATCTACTTCTGAGAAGAGTTGCGGTTCTGTTGAATTCCCTTCATTTGTAAATTATTTCTTATAGGGGATGGATGGAGCTGCACACTTTTTGATTGTTTTATAGCCTTCTCTAGACAGTTGAAAATCCAGTACCTTCTTGCTGCTGTACTAAAACATATCCTTTCTCGATATTGTCGATCTTTGACTCATTACAGTAGATTAGCTGATTTCCCCACTATTTCAATTTGTGTTGCCCAACCAATTTACTAAGCATGTTTTATTCCATTGATCAGCTTCAATTAAATAACCAAACAAATAAATGTGTTTCAGCTGAATTTATTACATATTTGACTTCACTGATAGAGAGGTGGGTAACATACTTTTTTACTTGTCAGATTTTCATTTTTGAAGAAATAAATCCATTTTTTAAATAGATTGATAAAATATATCTGTTATAGGTGATACACCCTATAAGACTAATGGAATGCGCCGACAGGTTACTATAAGTAACAGGGATAATTGTGGCTTAGCAGTAAGCCAATGCGAGTATGCCAATAACTCTGTTCGTCGGACGTAATTTCCACATCTCGCTATTGTATTTGTCTACTTTCTGTTAATACATTTTCTACATTTTGTTCTTATTTGACCCCTTAAAACCTCACAACAATATCCTTTGTTTTATTTGTGTTCATTACTTGGGAACTGTACATTACAAACTGGTGTTTGGGGGCCCATTTAAGTGGTTTATTCTAATTCTTTCAGAATAACAATAACCATTTCTACTAGGTTTACAAACTTTTAAGTGGCACTGTATATATATATATATATATATATATATATATATATATATATATATATATATATATATATATATAATGAGTACATATAGCGTTTTTATAATAGGAATAATACAAGGATTCAAAATTATTATCTAGATCAATCAGAACATTCGTAGAGTTTACTAAAAGCATATATATATATATATATATATATATATATATATATATATATAGACTTATCATAGCATGCAAATATAAACATATATCTGTGATTATCACTTTATTTTTAAGACAAACTAATACATACGTACATATTAATTTTGTATGTATAAAAATTATAACACAAGAATAATAAGTATTTATTTGATATTACATATGCATATGAGCATAGAATCACATGTAAATTCATATCTAAGCATAGACATACACACACACGCACTCATATATATATGTATGTATATATATATATATATATATATAATATATATATATATATGTGTGTGTGTGTGTGTGTGTGTGTGTGTGTGTGTGTGTGTATGTATATTGCACGCTTTATATGGTCTTTCTTGCTTCCTACGATGAGCTTGATCATTTTCCTATTCAATCAATACGTTCATTATATCGATTATCGACTTCTCGTTTAGTCAATATTTTTAGATTTAAGCAGCCCTTCGGTTTTTTCAAAGCACTAATCATTTTTCTTTGATTTATTGCTTTTAATTCGTTCTCTGTCTCTGTCACTTTGCCTCTATATCTATATCTGTCTCTCTGTCTCTGTCTCTGTCTGTCTGTCTGTCTGTCTGTCTCTCTCTCTCTCTCTCTCTCTCTATATATATATATATATATATATATATAATGATCAATTATTTACATATATATATATATGTATATAATGATCAATTTTCGTTTTAACCTTTCCATTGCAGTGGCATCAGTGATTTATCCAAGATTGTTCAATATATCATAAACATAGACTTCTAATAATAGTAGTAGTAGTAAATTGTTATGAGTCTATCACGGTTTCGATCTATGCGATCTCTTAATATTGATCGAAACCGTGGTAGACCCCTAACCCTTTTCTACTTCTAGTATATATATATATATATATATATATATATATATATATATATATCATTTCAATTATATTCGTCTTTACTTGCGCCCTGTTCTTATTAATCTATGTCATTATTTTTGCTCCTCCCTTCATTCTTCAAAAGTTAATATCTATTTAACCGAATTATTTGAAATTCTCGATTTCTTTGATTTTCAGCTTGTACCAACGTAGAATTTTCTAAATATCCAGCATATTAAAGGAAAAAAAAGAAACGGCAGAGTGGTTTCCATCCTAGTTTTTAAATCAACCTATTCTTCCGCACCAATGCCGATAAAAAGGCAGAGAAATATTATCTTCCGCCTACAAGAAATGACCCCATATTTTGTTGGCAGGAAACTAAACAGGAATATATATTGACCAAAGAGTTCGAATTTAAGAAGAAAAATAAGCAAGCCAAAGTATTAATGCATTGATTCAATGGTTGGGCTTTTAATAGACATTTCCTTCTTAGATACCGTCAATTGATGAAGAATATATTAAATGAACAGACATACACTAGAAATATTTACATCACATTTTATATATTTGATCTATCAATTTATCTGTCCTTAGCGGGCAAAATGAATAGATAAATATGAACAGACTGAAATAGAGATAGATCGATTCAGTCGGTAGAGAGTTCGGCTAGAAACCACAAGGTTCCTAGTTCGATACCGGTCCTCGCCAGCTCAGCGTATGAGCAGCACAGGGATCTGTACGGTAAAGTAAGGAGCTGATGGTAGGTGTGGCACTCCATCTCAGATGCTAAGACAATCTCCTTGGTCTAGCGCTATTGAAAAAGGGATAGACTCCCTCGCTGACTGGCTGATACCTACTTTAGGCCGCCCCGTCGACTTAAATATATATATATATATATATATATAGTATGAACAAAGAGTAATAAGACAAACTGGAATACTTTTTATATATATATGTAATTTATTCTCAACTAGTTTCGACCTTAGGTCATCGTCAGGAGAAAATTTCTTATTTGAAGAAATTGTTTTTAGATTTTTTGAAAGGGAGCATTATGGAAGAACTATAAAAATTCGAGTATTTTTGAGGGTTTGACATGCTATTAAAATCCGAATAGAAGAGTGTGTTAGTAGTAGCAAGTCCATCTGTTCCGTGAAAAACCTCTTTGAGGTGGTTTATTTTTTGAATGCTCTTATATATATGAGGGAGGGTTCTTGGGAGTTGTGTATACGCCCATATATGTATACATATAAATGTATGTGTCTGCATACATATATGTGTGTGAATGTGAGTGTGTGTATGTGTCTCGGTACTATGCGCATGACTTTTAGATTTTTAAATGGGTCAAGAGTGGCTTGTTTGATGGTCAGTGTTTGTTTATTTAGGTGTCATCGGCCCCCTTCATATATATATATATATATATATATATATATATATATATATATATAAAGACAGAGAGGGTAGGGGGAGAGAGAATATGTATAGAGACGGACAGAAAGATGGAGAGGATAAAACTAAGATGTATATACAAATATGTAAAGACTAAGATAGTGATTAAACTGGTATAAATAGATAAAGATAAATAGATAGATAGATAGATAGATAGATAGATAGATATGCTTGCCTACGAGTGTTTTCTAAGTGTTCAGGAAGGATACTAGCTACTTCTTAATGTAATTGTGGAGTTCACAGATACTTTTCATTCTGCAGAAGTCACAGACATCTACTCCTCATGCACCAAACGCACCCTAGGTGTAGTCGTTTCTTCACCGCTACAAATATTCTATCAGTATTGCACTAAAATAAATTCGCTAATGACCAGGCAAAAATTGACATATAATGTATATAGAAAGAAGTTGCCCTCGGGCTATTATTTTCTGTCCAATTTTTTTACCGAAAAGATTCAAAATCCTTGGTAGATTATGAAAAAAAACTCAAACAGTTCTTTTTTACGAGAATTCTTTTAAGTTTTTGATGGATAGAATTTATATCAACTAGAAATTTTAGTTACCTGTTAAAAGTTATACTTACCGGAAAAATGACAGAATATAGTGAAACGAAAAATTAAACATGTTCAATAAAGTTCATGACGGAATTTTTTTATTTCTTCGGTGACGTGAACTCTGATAAAACTGAGTTCATGTCTTTCAAAAACAAAAGCGACATCTCAACCATCGATGGCAAACTCCTAAACTCTGTAGAACAATTTAGATACTATGGCAGTAACATCTCCTCCACAGAAAACGACGTTAATGCACGTATAGGAAAAGCATGGGCCGCTATAAATAAATTATCGATCATATGGAGGTCCAATCTCACAGACAAGTTAAAGAGACAGTTCTTCTTGTCATGTCAGTACTGCTTATGGCTGCACCACCTGGACCCTAACTAAGCGACTAGAGAATAAACTAGATGGGAGCTGCACAAGAATGCTGCAGGTGATCCTGAACAAGACGTGGGAACAGCACCCTACCAGAAAGCAGCTGTACAGCCACCTACCACATATCACCCAAACCATCCGAGTGAGACGGACAAGACACGCGGGACACTGCTGGAGAAGCAAGGACGAACTCATAAGCGACGTCCTCCTGTGGAAGCCAGCACATGGACACGCCAGTGTGGGCCGAACAGCAAAGACGTACATTGATCAGCTCTGTGCGGATGCAGGATGCTGCATAGAGGACCTCCCGAGAATGATGAGCGATAGGGACGGATGGAGTGAGATTGTCATGGATATCCGTGCTGAAAGCGCGACATGATAATGATGATAGATATTAACGAAACTTTAGCTTAACCGGATCCCAGCTGATATATACTAAGCTTTGATTAGATATAACATACAGATTATCAAGTTGCCTAACAGATAAGACGCAGCAGAATAGCAAGTGCAGAATGAGACAGAGACGAAACGGTTAATCATATAATAAGCGAAGACAGCAAACTAACGCAAAGAGAGCAGAAGACTAGGCACGACTGGGTGGGACAAGTTATCCACTGAGAATTGTGCAAGAAATTCAATTTTATTCATACTAATAAATGGTATATGCACAGGTCTGAATCTGTCCTCTAGAATGAGACGCATAAACTTCTCTGAGACTTCGAGATAAAGACGGATCCCCTAATCCCGGCCAGAAGACCGGCCCTAGTATTGATCGACAAGAAGAGAACCTGTCATATCGTGGATTTTGACGTCCCGGCCGACATTCGAGTGAAATTGAAAGAAAGCGAAAAGGTAGACAAATACTTGGACCTTGCCCAAGAACTGAGAAAACTGTGGAACATGAAGGTGAAGTTCGTACATCACAGCTTAACTTCGGTGATCTAGTTGGAACCGGTGATTTCAGTGTGACGGTTGCAATTAACTAGACCACAGTAAAGTTTTATAGAATAAATATTGAGTAAAATAATTATCTTGTTCGTCTTTTATTCCACCTTATTTAATACAATGACCAGCCCATTTCTCCTTACGTTACATGTTATTTCTTTTTTTCATTTTATTTTATATTTAAACATACAATCAAACTTTCGATTTCATTATAATAATTCATTCGATATTATCAAAGATTAAATGATCAGTTGAGAGAGGAAACCTTTTAGCTGAGTTTCCTATTTCCTCCATTGAACTGTGAATTACGCTCAAACGAATCCATAATAAGGTATTGGTGTTGTGATTAACAATATTGTCCCTTGATTGACCTCCTATCTTCTCACATATATGTGTTTTTTTTTATTTAATTTTTTTTTATATAGAGCAATTAACGTATCTCTGAAAGCATGATTAATTTCAATGGTCAAAACTCAAAAGGACTTTTTTAAAATTATGAATGTATGAAGGGAAATAGGTCAAGGGGTTGAAATTTACAAATGGACGCCATTTTTATTTTCTTGTATTATGCAAAGTAGAAAATACATCACCAGACACAGAGTTACTATGACACATGCATACATAAATAAATACATCATTGCAGATTCCTGAAAATTTTCCATCTTCATCTATTGTACTGTTGGACCCATTATTTTTTTAATCTTTCTTTTGTAGCCGGGACATTTTCCCGGACTTTTTGATACGTATATACACTTTTACTGCAAACTCTTTCGAGTTTTTTAATGATAAAAATGCTTATAATTTAAAAAAATGAAATTTATTTCATTTTTAACATAAAATACGCATTTTTTTTTAATTCCGGTACTGATCGAGAGCGTTCTGTGCCTTGTGATTAATGATATATTTATTTCGTCTTTCTGTTTACAATGTTGCTTTGATAAAGACCTCTTCATATGGTCGAAACAGATTTCTGCCAGCAAGACTTTTAACATCTTGTTGTTTTTTCTACAAACTTTCTACACATATTGTCGGATTCATATCCATTTTACCTTTCATAAATAAATACGTAAACAACTATTATTTGATATTGGAAACAATGACAACAGCTTATAAAATATATTACCTATGATTACTATTACTTTTAGATATTAATGATATTTAATAAATACAAAAAACAATTGCATCGACAAAGAAAACGAAATTATAAAGGTTGACCGATAATATTATTTTAGCAAATGGACATTAAATGAAAGGACAAAAGGCTATTTACAGAACGAGATCTCTGTAATAAAAAAATCAAATCGATAAGGGCATTTAGATACGATGTTAAAGCATTATACAGACAAAGAATTAAACAGTATTTTTCTGTTTTGAGCAAATAAGATTATTTATTTGCTCCACCCATTAAATTTGGTTCTTACTCTACTTCTTTCTCTCTTTTTTTCGTTTTTCTTCTTCATTTTTTCTTGTTGCCTGTGGTATTTCATTGATTGCTTATTTCATTCTATTTACCTTTTGTTTCTTTTTCCTTTCTTTCTTTCTTTCTTTTCTTTCTTTCTTCTTCCTATCGTTGTACGGTTCATTCGTTCCTTTAACGATTTTCTTTCTTTCTTTCTTTCTTCTTACTTTCTTTCTTTCTTTCTTTCTTTCATTCTTTTTTCTTCCTATCTTAGTACGGTTCGTTCTTTCTTTTTACGACTCCCATTTCTTTGCTTCTTTCTTTCTTTCTCATTACGGTTAATTCTTTGTTTTTAACTCTCTTTACTTTTACGACTCGATTTCTATCTTTCTTTCTTTCTTTCTTTCTTTCTTACATTTTACGATTTTTAATATTTCTTTATTCCTTGCTACAATTTTTATAATCTTTATTGGATATCATTGATCTTACAAGTATATGAACTTACCTTAGGATTTTATCAGTGAATGCTGAAAATTGGATATTAAACCGAAACATTAACCAACCATTTGTGAGTTTATAAAATGTATTCTTAGAATTTCCTTTTAATATGCCAAACCCTTTCTCATCAAATAAAAGTAAGGATATTTCATGAATAGTGTGACTGCCAAGAAATCGGCATTTACAGCCTTAAGTTTATACTTGCCCTTTGGCACAAATGGTGAATACGTACGAATGTAAACCTCAAGGTTGTCCTCTGAAAGCTCACCTATCCACAGAGTAAAATTCTAGATATTTTTAAAATCCATAATTAAATGTGATAATTTTAATATTCAAAATGTGTAAACTGAATATATTAAAAACATATTTTTCAATTATTCTACTTATTTTTTTTATATCTGATCATAATGGAGATAATGTGCCTGTCTCGAATTGAAACTATGTCATCACTGATATCCAGACGGGTGGTGCGAGAGTCATTGATTTCTGTAGTATCAGGGCGACCCGATAATGAAGATGTTGATGATGATGATGATGATGATGATGATGATACTAAAGCTTAAAGACTTTACCGGATTGTAACGTGATAATGAAATGTTAAAATAAAATGTTAGTATTCCTAAAACAGTATGTACTGACAGATGAGTCGAAATGTTCTTTGTGAAGTGATTTTTTTAGGTGAATGAATTAAATGCTTTAAATTCGGTAGTTAACAAAGATATCTAGCGTGGAGTTTTCAACTCTATACAAGTCCAGACTCGTGAAATTTATCTATCAAATGACATTTTGTAGATTTGTTGGGAAGTGTAGCTGAGCGCGATTTCCCATTAGATTCGTCACTCATACAATTGTAAGCGTCAACAATGAAATCTCTTTGTCTTTGGGAAAGGATAGAACTGACAACGAAATGGATCTATGTTCTATTGAAGTCTGTGCACTATCATTTCAACTGTAACATAATGCTCTCACTGAGTACTATGTTGTCGCATGCCGAATATTATAGCATAAACTTTGCTGCACGAATTTCCAATTTGTTCCATAAAGTCACACTCTATATAAAATACGACATTATGGTTACTATCCAGTCAGTGGGGCTTAGAATAATTTGACATCTCCTATAGAGGGACGCCCCACCCAATAGAATGTTCTGGATATAAAAATAAATGGCATCTGGTGTTGAGGATCCTGTTATAGAACTCTGGGGAGTGTGGAGTACCCCTTCATTGCCATTATGCCTATGTCCTCTCAGCCCCGGAGTGGTAGTACCACCTATGATTCAAATAGATCCGTTTGAAAATTATTCGTATTTGAATACTTGATATATAACCGCATGCAACCGTTGTAAAAAAACAACTACAGAAAAATGTTCGCTAACTTCTAGGCCATGGAATAAACCCAACCAGGTTGACATGCCATTAAAATTAATCAATCGCCATGGTTACTATGAGATCTAGCAGAACATTACCACATTAGTGAGTTTTATTACACTTGAAACCCCTGATTTGTAGCTTTGTGTCAGACGTACCTTTCCTTCTGCATGGATCCGATTTCCATTGAATCTTATCTCTGATAAGACAAAGCAAAAATTCTTACAATCTGTAGCCCTATCAGAGCTACAGTACTGTGCTGCGAGCACCCTTGAAGAAATCTTGGAAGCATCTCTCTACAAAAAAGCAAATGTACGGTCACTTTTCTCTGATCATACAGACCATGCGAGTAAGACAAACAGGAAATGCTGGACATTGCTGGAGAAACAATACAATCCCATAAGTGACGATCTCCAGGGAACACCTACACATGGACACACTAGTGTAGGCCAACGAGCAAAAACCTGCATCAATCAGCTGTCTGCGTATTCGGGATACTGAGCGGAAGACCTGCCAAGGTCGATAGAGACGGTTGTTGTTGTTGTGTGTGTGAGAGAGAGAGACAGACAGACAGACAGAGACAGACAGACAGACAGACAGGCAATAGTACCTGTGCTGTCTGTGTGACCTGATGATGAAGCTACATTTATTTGGTTTGGTTTGTTTTGTTTTACGGTATATCGACCTCAGTGGGTCATTTAATGCCGATAAAGTTTTGAAATAAATCAATTCTTTATGGATAATACAATTTTTTTATGAATACATTTTTCTATTTAACCCATAGATGGGACCCTAACAGGTACTACCACTCCGGGTCAGAGTGGACCAGGGAGCAATGGTGATGAAGGGGTGCTCCACATTCCCCAAACCTCCAAAACTGGAACCTCACCATCAGATAGAGTTTAACGTCATTCCCAGGACATGTAGACCCGCAGCCACCGCTTTCTAGCACCCATATGATAAAAATGGGTTGGGGCTTGCCATAAGGGCAATAGGGTTGGGAAAATCATATAGGTGCTAGGGCTTGACGTGACGAGCCGATTGATCGGAGGGGGCCTCTCCGACCGCCCGTCTAGCCCAAGATAGGGCCAAAGTGGAGTATTGCATGTCATGAACTGCTCATCCACCTGAGCTCTATCCTTAAGCATCACGGGTCGCCACCCACGGCCAACAGGTGGCCCCATTGGGGGAGTCTTACCCCTCTGCAGAAGTGCAGTCGGTGCATTCTAACGCCCCAGCCGAGAGGGCGGAAAGCTACATTTATCAAATGTCAATGACACTTTGATAAACTGAAATATAAACCAGACATGATATATTAACAAGAATCCTGATTTCATATATAACATTTAATTTTTATTTAAATGTATTATTATTATTTATTAATTTGTTGGCGAACATGTACTTGGAATGCTATAATATCTCCATGATATACGCATATTTATCCAGTATATTAAACCTTTCTCATTGACTGATTATCGATTCTTGTGTCACATCTAAAATTATGCGAAGTCAATTTATCTCTTCTCGACACAATCACATCTACAAATTGAATATCGGCCGCCCACCCCTGGTGACTTTAAATTGGCTCAAAATGCAAGATACATTTTCTCAGGGTAAATAAGATGTAAAATGTCGGAATTCATCTCACATTAATATATGGCCTTGCATATAAATGATGGTGTCAGCAACCAAAATATATTTCTTTTAAGTAATTAAGATAGAAAGTTCCTCGAGTAACTTATCTAATTCAAATGTATGATACTGCGTCGAAATTATATCCGGAATAGTTTTTCAAACTAAATAAAAATTCCACCTTTAAACTTTTATCTAAATATAAATCACCATTTGAAAATATATATATATATATATATTTGTTTATTTAAGTCACCAATACAAAGTTCGTCTCTATAAATAATATATATATATATATATATATATATATATATATATATATATATATATATATTAAGTTTTTTTAAAGTTGGTCGTTATTACGAAGCATTAAAAATATATAAATGAATGAACTTGATATTATGGAGTATTGGATTCACTTATTTTTTTAAATTATTTTTTGTCATAAATTTTCAGGTTCGTTAGATACCCTTTATCAAATGAATGTTATTACTGTTTAACGGCTTCCTTGTCTCTGTTGTTATCGACAGTGGCAGCGTCTGTGAAATATTTATAATAACGGAGAATTCCGATGTCTGCGTTTAATCCTTTCACGTGCGTTTGTAATTTATATATATATATATATATATATATATATAAGATTTTTGGATGTTTGTTTTTATAGAAGCAATGTTGAATAAATTATTATTTATATTTTTGCTTGAAGGCAATTATAAATGCATGTATCGCATAAAATTCGATAATTATAGAAAATAATCTTGACAAGTAAATCCCGCAAAGGATGGCTCGCTATGCAGAATACCGTACAGACTGTTTCGACTTTATTAAGTCTCTTCAGCGATGTATACTAACGACTCCCCTCCGACAGGAATCGAAACCGGGACTTCACAGCATAGTCAGAGACCATATCCGTTCGGCCGCCGGTACATAGCGAACAATCCCTGCGAAATTAACCTTGTCAATGATACTATTACACGCCCCTGCCATAGTAGGCAAGTGGACGTTTATTTAGTAAACAAACCCGGCCGTAAGCTCTTCGGCGAAGTGAATAAGATTTTTGGATGTTTGTTTTTATAGAAGCAATGTTGAATAAATTATTATTTATATTTTTGCTTGAAGGCAATTATAAATGCATGTATCGCATAAAATTCGATAATTATAGAAAATAATCTTGACAAGTAAATCCCGCAAAGGATGGCTCGCTAGTGTATTTTGACAGCAAGTTATTATTTAAGGTTCGGAATATTTCTTCATTATGAATTTCAAGTGTAGAACTTCAAGTCTTCTTGATGTTTCCAGTATAGCGGGATATAAGAATATCTCCTCAATGTTTTTTACCAAAGTACTTTCAACCATATCACCGGTCGTCCTCAGGGGTATTATTGGTTGTCGTGATTGTTAGTTTGGTGCGAGTTTTATGTGCTTTTTTATTTATTCTGTGGTCATTATTGTTGGTAGGGGTGCTAATGTTAGTATATTAGTTATTAAAGATGTTTAGTATATTGGTGCCGGGGTTAAATGCCATTTTATTCATGTTAGATTTTTTTAGAATTACAAATTGTTTAGAGTATTTGTAAGCGTTTACTCGTGTTATCTTATTATAATGGAGATTGTGTGTTTTTCTGTCTGTAACCGAAACTATATTACTACTCAAGTCACAATTCCCTTAGTTATTGACAATGATTTAATTTTTATTTAAACCTCAATTATTAATAAAATTGTAGTACACTATTAATACTGTTAACCATATCTACATATTAACAACATGCAATTATATATATATATATATATATATATATATATATATATATATAACAAAATTGCGGTTTATAGTGTGAACGGGAAGGCTAATTTGCATATTGATATTAAAAATGTGATTTTATTAAATATGTGCTTAGTATTATTGATTTTTAACTGTTTGGTTTTATTTTAATGAATATAAGCAAAAATCTCTTCAATGAATCTTAAATAAAACCCATTAACAAGAAAAAATAACTGTCATTTTATTCTTTACTTCCTATTTTAACTAAATACTTAAATTAGAAAAAATAACAATGAAAGACGAGAGTGATGGAAGAGTAAGTTTCAGTTGTTCTATTTTTCTTTTATACCCCACTCTGTTTCAAATCATTTTATCTGCATTCTTATTTAGTTTCATGAGCCTTTCTAATTTAATACAATATTTTATTACATGAAAAATTAGATACTTGCACCCGGAGGGTGCATATATTTGCTAGTTTTATTAAAGGATTTTACAGATGTCAATGAAAATATTCCGTACATCGGAGAATGTGTGTTTTTGTTATTGTTATGTTTTATAATTAGATGTTGTTTTTTTATGGAGCTAGTATTGGAAAGATAATATGTAAGGTGAGGGGAGAATGTCATTGTAGTGTGGCCAAAATAGGTATTAGTTTTTAAGTTGATTTCTGTGAGAAACTTTCTGAATAAACCAACAACCACAAAACACCTTCCAAATGAATAAAACTCCCACCAAACAAAAACCAATAATACTCCTGAAGACGGCCAGTGACATGGTTGAAACTAGGAGAGCTTTTATCTACCATCCAATGGAATAAAAATCGTACGAAACAAATAATCCCGACAATTAATTATACCCCCGAGGATGAATAGTAACATCTTGAGTAAAAAATACGGGACATTTCCTCTACCAAACAACAAGAAGAACTAAATGTTTACACTTAAAAATCATAAAGAAAAAACCGGCTTCTCTCTCTCTCTCTCTCTCTCTCCCTCTGTCTCTGTCTGTCTGTCTTTCTGTCTCTGTCTCTGTCTCTCTCTCTCTCTCTCTCTCTCTCTCTCTCTATATATATATATATATATATATATATATTATATATATATATATATATATATAAAACGAGGGTTGACTGAAAAGTTCATAGGCTAAATAGTTCATTATATATATATATGTGTGTGTGTGTGTGTGTGTGTGTGTCCTGAGAAGTAGAAACAGACATCAGCCATGATATTTAGCCCAGAAATCAAGTACCTACGTTTTGATTCTAGACAGAAATGCCCGGGAGTGACATTTCGATTCATGGCAAGACTACTAATTCATTTTGGAAGGAAACTTTGTGAGTACATATATCTAACCAAAAACTTTTCGAAATAGCTTCTTCCAATGTTCCTAAAGTGATAGTCATTTTTTCTCTTCGGATGATTTTTAATTGGCTGTTTAACAAGTTGACCAGCAGTTTCAAATTCAGCATATTTAAACTTTGGGTAGAACCCGTGGCGTAGAGGCTGACATGCTGAACTGCGATGTGAATTCGAACTGTAGTCACCCCATTGCGTTCCCTCTCCGACTATTACCCTCGGTAAAGTTATGAATCCCGTCCTCCTCCTCCAGCTATGAGTTAAATAGAACCACTACTGTTCTACTTCAAGCATAGCTTTAAATAAATTACAAATGTTGATATGACATTAAACAAACAAACCAAACCAACGTTTTTGGAGAAATTTGAATAGAGAGTGCAAACTGAATAGAGTATGCACCGGGTAGGCCGATACTCTGAGTGTTTTTGCTTAGAAGTTATATTTCAAAGAGTTTAAAACTAGTTTACAGGGCAATTATATAAGTGCGTCTCTGTATGTGTGTGTTTATGTGTTGTTGTGTGAATGCGTGCGTGTGTGTTTATGCATGTGTATTTGCAAATTACACACTCAAAACAATAACATTTAAACGGATTTCATCAATTATCATTAACTATTGAATGAGGATTCGTTGTTCTTTTTATTTACTGAAACTGTTTTGTGTGTATTTGTAGAGGATGTATTGAATAGGAAAATCAGTCTGTAAAATTTAAGAACTGTATTCATTATTATCATACGATACTGGTATCATTAAAGGTTACATTGAAATGTGATATATCCGGGTTAAGGGATATATTATGAAGTTGGTATTTGGTATATTATCGCAGTAGTAGTTGGTGCGTCGAATAGCAATACGTCTTCTGAGCAGTCGTGGAGTAGTCTGGCGAGTAAGTTAGGCTCGTAGGCTTAGGTCGAAATGTAATCGGGTCCATGGGATATCTGTCTTTGGCCATGGTTGAATTTTTACCGGTGGGTCCTTTGCTGCTAGCTGGCGTCCTCTGCACTGTTTTACCATCATAGTGCCGAATATTTATACATGACACTGTCCAACCAGATTATAGTGAGCGGGTACCAAGGTATTTACATATTCATTACATCAAAATTAAATGTTTTTTCGGTGGTTTTATTTACGTCCTTTTCGGGTTTGGGTTTCTCGACATAACATCAATGTATTTTCATTATCTATTTTCATGTTGCTAATCTTTTTAGCAGAGGATATATATATATATATATATATATATATATATATATATATATATATATAT
>CM042140.1:27277343-27302343 GCA_023376005.1 Doryteuthis pealeii
ATATATATATTCTTAAATTGAGGCATTCCCTTTATAGAGTTATTGAGCAGTGGATCCAATAACAGGGACTTGTAAGACTAGCTTCTTAACTCCATGGAAAAAAGACGCTATTTTAATATAATCTCCAAAATAATCGATTTCGTTTTAGATATTGGCATTGTGAAATCCTTCGTGTTTTCAGATCTCACTTCACACACATCTGTAATAGAAAGGTTTTTAAATTAATAAAAAAACATACCCTTCTAATCTTCGTTGGGTGAGTGTATCTTTTTTAACGGACGAACATAAGATTGAATACGATTAGCGATAGGAACCTTGTTTTTCTCAAGTCTTTAAAAACCGTTTGCCTGTAAAACTAGCGATTTATTCCTGAATTCTCCTTATTCAGACAGCCCAAAGTCCCCGCCGTAATTATCTTACCCACGAGGCAAGTTCGTATTAGTTATTTAGTAAGTTGGAATTTGTCTGGCAATGGTAGAGTCACTAGTAATCATCTATTTATATTAGTGAATTTGTCTGAGATAACTTTCCTAAACGTCACAATCTAACTATATTCCAAGTAATGTGAAAATGAAATTCTAGGAGAGATTTGCAAGGCCTATTATATAATAAGTACTGTAGCATATGATATTTTTTACCATCAATCAAGTATCGTTACTATGAAAATGATGTACTCTCCGTTTGTAAAAATCCCACGCCATTTTCCAATTCGATTAAACACTTGGAATGGTTGTCAAGATATATTAGAAGAACTTTTCTTCTCGGCTTTCTTAATCTAACTGTGAATCAGATGGGTTTTCAAGACAATGTGTAAATTGAGATGAAGTCAGTGAAAGCAATTATTGTTCTGTATTGGATGATGAGATGTTTGACTGATATAAAGTTTCATAAAAAAACATCCTCGTCTCAATTGCTTAATAGATAAGTATATCATAGTTTCCATTAAGTTTTTTTTTTTTTTTTTTTGCTTAGCTCGTTTTATCTACCGAATTACTCCCTTTGTCATTAAATTCCTTACCGCTCTAGAACGAAAAGGCATTAAAATATGCAAAATGTATTAGTTTTAAATTTTGTATTGAAATTAATAGTTTTTAGTTGTTTGTTTGTTTGTTTGTTTCTTCTTTTTGGTTTGGTTTCTTTGTTAAATGGCATATCAATCTTCTTGGGTTATCTAATGCCAAATCAATCATTGTATATACTAGAAAATATATGCACCCTCCCGGTGCTAGTATTTAAGTTTTAATATAATAAAATATATTAAATTAAAAAGGATGGTGAAACTGAATAAGAATGCAGATAAAAAGATTTTGAACAGAGGGGGTATGATTGAAAAATAGAACAACTTTGAAAACTAACTCTTCCATCATTTTACATTACTCCCGTCTGTCTTTGATAAATTTTCCTAATTTAACTATTTAGTTAACATAGGAAGTAAAGAATAAAATTACAGTTATTTCTTCTTGTTAATGGATTTCTTTTAAGATTTATTCCTGAGATTTTTGCTCATATTCAATAAGATAAAACCAAACAATTAGAAATCAATAATACTAAGCATATATTTATTAAAATCAAATTTTGAATATCAAAATGCAAATTGGCCTTACCATTCACACTGTAAACCGCTATTTTGTTGTATATATGAATACAATTGCAAGTTATTAGTATGTAGATATGGTCAACAGTCTTAATGATGTAAAACAATTTTATTAATAATTGGGTTTTAAATAAAAGATAAAATCATGGAGAATGTGATGTAAATAACAAAGGGAATTGTGATTTGTATAGTAATATAATTTCGGTTACAGACAGAAAAACTCACAATCTCCATTATAATAAGATTTACCAACCATTCTACATTCGGCAAAATGTCAATTTTCCAGCAGAGTTTAACAGTTTTGAATTCTGAGTTTTCGCTCCTAGACTAGTTACTATACCAAGGTTAAATATCCCAATTTTCTCTGCTATTTACGCTTAGCTGGAGGGAGATTAGTTGGATTAATTCCTTTCCCAATGTTTTGAACGCGAAAAGAATAACAAAAGTACAAATATGTTCAACTACACCTTCTCTTTTATCTTTCTTATAGCCGACTAGCTTGTTTATGTTTGACACCCGTGTTAGACCTCAAGCGGGACTTGTTGGCGCTTGCTCTCGAACAGGATTCAAAAGCCGTCGATCGTCATTCATGTACAGGATATAAAAGAAGTGGACAGGCGTTTGATATTTTTATATATCTTCCCACTTTATTATTTCCTGTTTTCCATTAATAGTCGACCTTTATGATAGGAAATCAAATTGTCAATTAGAGATGAAAATATATTCTCTAGTCATTTCATGTATGGTAACCTTGACGGAAAATAAACAGCCAAAGGCCCAGGCCTTTCAAATAGGTTTCTCTGTTTCCTTTAAAAGTCTGAAAAATATAGTTTTCTATATTTGGTCATGTGTTCGTAATAACCAATCCACATTTTAATTAGATCTCCGTTTCAGATTTGGTTTTCGTATTTTTGCTGAGTTTATTCAGTGGGGAAAATAAGTATTTCATACCCTGCTTATTTCTAAGTTTGCGACCTTACAAACATAATTTTCAGGGTAGGTTCATATTAAAGGTGAGGGATAGAATAGAAAATAAAAATAGAAAATCACATTATAGTGATTTTTGAACATTTATTTGTATGTTATTGAAAATATAAGTATTTCACCCCATAACAAAATATAACCCAGTACTTGGTGAATAAACCCTTGTTGGCAAGCACAACAGCCAGCCGTTTCCTGTAGTTGGTTACCAAGTTTTTACAAATCCCAGGGGGGATTTTGGCCCACACTTCTTTGCAGATCCTTTACAAATCCTTAAGGTTTGTAGGTTGTCGTTCGGAATATATATATATATAATGGATAAAGATAACCTACTCGAGTAGGTTACTTTTATCCATTATATAAATAAATTTTGCTCTACATTTTATTGAGCACTTTGTATTTGTTTTTTTCTCAGTCTTAACCCCTAGATACTGTGCGCTTCCAACGATCGTACTCGTACCCACCGGTAAGATACTACTCATACATTAACATATATATATATATATATATATATATATAATATATATATATATACAGAGGGAGAGAGAGAGAGAGAGAAAGAGAAAGGTTGTGTGATACAGGGATAGAGTGAGAGATAGAGAGAGTAAAAGAAATATGAGGTGGTTATGACATGCCCACTTAGTCTGTCTGATAAATGCGTAAATATCATGACACCCAGGGTCACAAAAAGTCTTATGTAATATATATATATATATATATATATATATATATATATATATATATATGTGTGTGTGTGTGTGTGTGTGTGTGTTTTTTTTTATGTGTGTGTGTGTATGTCATTCTGTCTGTGTGCATCTGACCTTGACTATATGATAATAGTACCGTTATTTTTCTTCAATTGACTGGCAAGACAATGTAATTATGGAAAAAAATGGATTTCCTAAATATTCATTCATCCACTTTTTTACCTTTCAACTAATGCTACCGATAAGGCAATCATCAGAATAATTGGCTCTGGAATATTGCACACTTGGAATTTGATTATTTCCTTTACCAAGGGCAGTAAATGAATGTGATATGAGCCGTCCTAATCTGAATTACAACTCCGTACGCATACTCCATTTTCTAATCTGATAATTGCTACGACTGCCCACAACCATTCTCATGGTTAATCTCTTTCATATATAACATATATTCATGTTAAGATATATGATACCGTCAAGAAAGATGTAAATGTTATAAAAAATCTATTAATCAAAAGGACAATACAGAATATGATCTTCAGCAAAGTGTACTCACTTAGGAAAACTAAAGGATTCTCCACTCAATTGCGAAAATATAGTCAGTCGATTAGGGTGTGATTTGTGCACCAGTATTGCGTTGTGTTAATGATACGCTATTTACAAAAGTATTCAGCGAAGGGACTCGAACAAAGTAATGTGCATTTAAGACTTCCCCAATTACAGCAGCGAACTATTGTATACGCATCTTTTAGTCGCCTGTTATTATATAGGGTGAGCTAAAAGAGGGTGGACAGTATGTTGAATAAGGTTTATCATTTATCACCAAGTAAAAGATTGTAACGATCTGTTTCTCGCGTGAACTAGATAACTCTTGTTTCCTGTGAACGTAATTGTACTCTGGTTACGTGAGTTATAACATCTTTCATCTACCATGTCACTTACAGTGACTTTGGTTTGACTTACAAAACGGACCTTACTGACGCTACTTAACTTAACATACTGGCATTCAGGCAAACAGAAATAAGGATCAAGCAAAAACTCGTCCGAGAAGAATTGTCTGTACAGTTCAACAAAACTTGTATAAAAGAAAAAATGCTACCAAAATAGACTTATTTCAATATATATATATATATATATATATATATATATATATAAGTAATTGGTAATTTGCTTGAAGCATTGTTAAGTATGTTATAATGTATTAATTTGAAAGCAATTACAATGCAAGTAAAAAATAAAAACAAAAAGATGTTATTTTTTGTCTTATCGATTTCAAAGTAAAACTTTATCTTCAGAGACGAAATTTTTTCTCTGAAGATAAAGTTTTACTTTGAAATCGATAAGACAAAAAATAACATCTTTTTGTTTTTATTTTTTACTTGCATTGTAATTGCTTTCAATACATTATAACATATATATATATATATATATATATATATATATATATTATATATATATATATAAGTTAAAAGAAAGGAAAATTAATCCGACAATATGAGTAAGAAAAGGTGGAATGAAAACATCACACAATGCTGTTAAAGAAGAAAACAATTTATAATATAATCATAGCTGATATTGATCAATATTTCGATTTTACAAAAATCATCATCAGAGCTCATTCACTCCCGTAGTTGTTTGGGTCGGAGAGGAAAGAGTGAATGAGCTCTGATGATGATTTTTGTAAAAATCGAAATATTGATCAATATCAGCTATGATTATATTATAAATTGTTTTCTTCTTTAACAGCATTGTGTGATGTTTTCATTCCACCTTTTCTTACTCATATATATATATATATATATATATATATATACATATAGTATTAATATGTATATAGAAATAAACTACTCAAGCTTCACCAGTATTAATTCCAATGAATTAATCACGATATTGATTAATTACAGTGAATTGCGGAAGTGAATAGGGCAATTATGACCATTGAAAACAGTTGCAAAATAACCCTAAAGATCCTTTACGGTGAAACTCGAGACGGTTATTTCTATATACACCTTAATACCAAATCTGCTCTACTAACGTATGGAGCACTTTATATTCGTTATAATACTGACTTATTCGGTTAATACTTGTATCGACCATCAATATTACGATTAACTCGATATTTTATTCCCTGGAAAGTCATCTTCTTTATCATATATATATATATATATATATATATATGTTGTGTGTGTGTGTGTGTGTGTGTGTGTGTGTGTGTGTGTGTGTGTTTTATTCTTAAATTCTATTAGTAGTTTTAAAAATGTATCAGCAATTTATTTTGTTATGCTGAAATTTTATTTAAATTGTTTCTGTTCGATCGTGCTCTCCATTGGGATAGAAGACTTTAAGTTTAGACTTTTAATATTCAAGCTTCCTCGATTTCATTTCAACAGATACCCAGTGTATCAACGCAGTAAATTGCAAGAATGGGCTTCACTTCACATGAAGACATTGATAAATGATAGAATAGCGGAATTATTATTTGAAAGGTAATGTAGATGATTTTATGAGATGTTAACCATAATGTCAACTCAGTGTAATTGACAGTTTAAGACCCGTTGAAATCTTGACTTTCACTGGAGCAAGTAATCCAAGGTGACAGGAGTAGTGAAAGGTAGATTTTAGCTTAGAATCAGTCGACTTCCATCTCCGATCCGATATGCAGTCCTGATTCGTCAAATTTAGGTAATGTTATGTGGAGTACAAGAAGTTATGTGCACAGGAAAAAGTAGTTTCTTTATTATTTGTCCCAGTGAAATACCGTAGGTCAAGCCAAGGGATGAAACGACGAGTAGAGAAGACCAACCGAGGGGACAAGATGGCGACAAGGAGTGACGACCGACCGAGAGAGAAAAAAATCACCTCTCGATCAAAAATGAAATGAAATCGAATTTTTAGAGTGAACTCTTAAACATCATAACTGGGCCGAACGTATATAAATATTTAAAACAACAATTCAACAAATTTAGACAAACAGAATAAAAATAATTACATTAAAAAGGTATTTTCCAAGAACGTTATGAATTACCAAGAGATTTTCTAAGCGGATTATATATAGAGAGATACAGATACATCATCTTCAGGTCGTGCACACAGCACGAATCTCCGTGACTTTTCTTCGTGATGCGTCCTTATCGATCATCGCTTCTTGAAGGTCTTCTTCACAACATCTAGTATCCACGCAGATCTGATCGATGTAGGTTTTTGCTAGCCAATCCACACTAGTGTTTTCATATCTTAGTGACCACTGTAAAACGTAATTTATGAGCTTGTGCTCAGCGCGTCTTTTTCGTCTTCCTTGAAAGATTTGTGTGATAGGAGTCAATTGGCTGTAGATATATATATATATATACACACACACACACATGTATATATATATATATATATATATATATATGTGTGTGTGTGTGTGTGTGTGTGTGTGTGTGTGTTGGAATATTTTCTGTATATAAGGCATGGGACACGTAGTCACTTCTACTTATAGACTCGTTGACTATCACGTGACCTGAGAAAGATTCCTATTGTCCAATCACTGGAAGTGCTGCTGATGTTGGTGTATTTATAGTGGCCTGATTCTAATCTTAACTCATTGACACTCGGACCATCTTGGACGTCGGACCTAAAGGACACTATCTCACAAGGACTTATTGGTTTACTCACTTATTTACTTAAGTTCTTTTACAACTGGAACCAATGATGACGGTCAGTAACTCAACAGTGTGTGTGTGTGTGTGTGTGTGTGTGTGTGTGTGTATTAAGATAATGATTATAGAATGACAAGTAAAATCTAAAGCGGTGCTCAATACATTATAAGTAGACCAGAAGGAAAATTTTGGGATTTTATATCTAACACACACACACACACACTCACACAGACACACAGACACAGACACACACACACACACACACACACACACACACATATATATATATATATATATATATATATATATATATATATATAATAAAATAAAGAAAGGAAATGAATCCGACGGTATGTGTATATATAAAACATATGAAAACACCACAAAATCTGTTAAAGTGGATATGTGTATCTTAATGTAACAGTTTTTTGGGTTTTTTTTAACTGTTACATTAAGATACACATATCCTGATGACCGAAAAATTTGCGGCGGAAGGGCTCACATTCGAAATTATTGTATGACTTTTTTCTTTTTTTTTTTTTCAATGTCAAGGTTTTTGTTTTGAACTCATATGACTTTCGTTTCCGCTCTTAACAACACGGATCATCAACAAGCTCTGATGACAATTTTCATAAAATCGAAATATTGTTCAATATCAGCTAAGTTCTAAAATGTTTTCACTTTAACAGCTTTTTGTGGTGTTTTCATATATATAAAATAGAATAACAAAGTATTCCAAAAAATGAATCTATTCGTGATGGTAAAGTCGACGTTAAAACGTTTCGGATTTACAGGTAGATGTTTGCTTGACTGTATAAATGACCACACTCACTTTTATTCACAACAGAACACCAACACTAACAGAGGTATAAAAATAGGCTTTTATCTTTGGGCTCTCCGTATCTGCACCCTTAAATACCTAGATGATAAGTTGAATTACATAGAAAGTTCCTTTCTAAAACCTCTTTGCCCGAAATCCTTTATACAATTTGCAAAAGAAATTAGTCTCAAACGTCCATGACTACATCATCTCATGTAATAAAACTTCCACAAAGATACATAATTTTACTAGTAACTTTTCCACTAACTTTAACTAAAATGATCTAAATAATCTTGGTATTAAAATTATCACTTTATCTTCTATAACAATCCGTAACTTACTTAACACCAAAATATTACCAACGTATAAAATCCAGCGCCGGGGTTTGTATAATTCCTTGAAAAGTCTGTGATGAAAAATATATCGGATAAAATTCCAGAAACCTTATAAAACGTCTAGATGAGCACAAACGTGATATTAGTTTAGATAATTTTAACAACGGACTTGGCCAACATACCATCATCATCATCATCATGTCGCGTAATTTGCACGGATATTAATGACGATCTCTCGCCAACCTTCCCTATCATTCATCGACTCTGGAGCTTCTCCGCGCAGCAGCCAGTATCCCAACATAGTTGGTCAATGTAGGTCCTGGCTGGGCGGCCCACACCAGCGTGCCCATGTGCTGGCTTCCACAGTAGTACGTCGCTTACGATTTCGTCCTTGCTTCTCCAGTAGTGTCCAGCACGTCTATCCCGTCTTACTCGAGTGGTTTGTGAGATGGGGGGGGGGGCAGGTGGCCATACAGTTGCTTTTTGTGGGGTGCTGCTTCCACGACTTATTCAGGACCGCTCGTAGGATTCTCGTGCAGCTCCCATCTAGTTTATTCTCAAGGCGCTTCGTCAGGGTCCAGATGGTACAGCCATACAGCAGTACCGACACAACCACAGCCTGGAAGAATCGTCTCTTTAGCTTGTCGGGGAGATCGGATTTCCGAATGACTGATAATTTGTTGGTGGCCAACCATGCCTTTCCTATTCGAGTGTTAACATCGCTTTTTTTGGATGAGATATTACTACCTACGTATGTGAATTTTTCCACTGATTTAAGAGGCTTGCCATCAAGTGTGGAAATGTTTCCTTGCCTTTTGAAGCTCATAAACTATATATCGGAAACTAATTATGACTTTATTTTCAATGATGCCACAATATTAGCTCATATCCATAACAAAAGATTCAGACATATTTTTGGAGCCGGTGCAATTATGCTTTTACCCACCCATAATAGTCAGCTTTGATATTTCGACATATCTCCTTTCTTAGGTAAATTAGTTCTTAATAGGTCCAACATATCAAACATTAATTAATCCTCTTTCCACACTAATGTACACTTCTTTTATCCTTAAATTTATTCCAAATCTGTCTTCTTACTTATTCTCATGGTGGCTACGAATTACTTAATGATATAAACGTAAACTGCTTAATAATTATAATAAGTCGACAATAATATCATACACACGTTTGATATTAATAATATTTGTACCAAAACTAGTTACTTACATTCTCTTTGTTTTCTTTCTTTTCTTCTTTTTCTATCTTTTTGTTTCTGTTTTTGTTCTTCTCTTTCTCCTTCGTTCCTTCTACTTTCCTCAAAAAATTCAGACAAATAATACTGTTTTCGTCTTTTTATCAATATATATATATATATATATATATATATATTAAGAATGGAAAGGAGTAACCTACTCGAGTTTCATTGATTGATACTCGAGTAGGTTTACCTTTCCATTCTTAAAATAAATTTATGCTCTACATTGTATTGAGCACTTTGTATTTGTTTTTTCTCAACCTTAACCTCTGGATATTGTGCGCTTCCAACGATCGTTCTTATACCCACCGGTAAGTTAATACTTATACATATACAAATATATATATATATATGAAGTAAACTACAGACACGTGTTTCGAGGTATCACCTCTCATCACTGCGGCTATACCGTTTTTAGCAGCTACCTCTGGCCGGGTTCGAGACCCGAACGAACTTTCGCTCGCCAATCTTCTTACCCATACGGCCAATTAAACCCCTTCTAAATAAAGTGCTCAACCGAAATTGGAAGCGTATAATAAAGTAAACTACAGACACCTGTTTCGAGGTATCACCTATATATAATATATATATATATAATATATATATATACGTAGTGAGTGTGTGTGTGTGTGTGTGTGTGTGTGTGTGTGTGTGAGAGAGAGAGAGAGAGAGAGAGAGAGAGAGAGGGAGAGGGAGAGAGAGAGGAGTAACCAATTTTATTCATTCTAAACTATAAATTTCATGACACTAATCATCGAACCTTCATGTTAATAATCTTCTTTTTTTTATTTTTACTTTTTCAGTATTTTCATATTTTCTTTAAATTTCTAATGTCTAACTGAATTTACTGCAGTATTATTTTTTAACAAACGGTTAATTTTGATCTTATGAAATAAATAAAACCATATGAAATTATATCTTAATAGAAAATTGTTTGATATCAATAAATAGTATTCTTACTATTATATGGTTTACTCAATCAGTGGTTTGGGAATATCATAATTGCTGGACCATAATCTATTTTTTATAAATTAATACTAAATCTAATTGTTATATATTGCGTCTTTCACGTTACCAAATCAGCATATAACGTTGTATACCCTTCTTACTTCTTACTTCTAGTCGTCTCTTCTTCTGGCCGGCTTTGGTTCTATCTTCTTGGTCTGGTCTAGCGTCTGGTGTTGACTTTCTTGGGGATTCCGGTCTGGTTTCTGTTAGGGATCACTCCTTATCAGAAGCCCTGTGTCATTGTTAATTTTTAGGTAATAAACACAAGACTTCGATTTACGTTGATGTTTCTTTATTTGTAAATCCCCAAACCAGACAATCTGCGCAGATCCTCACATCTTGCTAGCTCGGCTTCTAACTTCTAACTGCCTTAAACTTACTATATCCTTAAACCGGAAGAGGGCCTTCTATGGGGGTTCCGGTTCTAACGATCCATCCCCGCAAGGCAAGGTGAGATTGAGGTCAAGCGCCGTCACTCACCCTCAAGGCCATCAGTTGCACTAATCGCCATTATGGTTTCTACAATACCTTATAAAAGCATTAAGGATCCAATAATTATGTAACAAAATCAATGATTAACGTTAATGTTATGTTCATTGAAATGAAGGATGCAAACTATTAAACCTGAAGTTCAAGACACATTATTCAAAACCCTCTGCATATACATTTCTAGGTACTACTTAATAAGAACGAGAATATTGGCTTTTGTAGCATTTCATTCAAAAACAAAAACAATCCCCACCTAATGTCAGTACAATATACATTGTCAATAGATCAATAAAATCGTGGAATGAAATAACTTCCTTTCGTCTCTAACAGGAATTTATGTTGTATTTTCTTAGCACCTCATTTTTTATTAATTATAAACTGAGCTTAGCTTTCTACACAACACGTTACAGGTGACTGCAGATATGAACGAAATTACTTTACTATTAATAGCCAGTGAGACAATTATCGGAGGAACCAGTAATAATTTCCGTCGTGTTTTAGAACAATATCTATCTGGTTTATATTGACACAAGCAGTTATAGATTAAAATTGTTTCTGTGAATTTAATAATCTATAAAACAATTAATGGAAAATTGATTCTTTGAATTCTAACAACGGAAAAAACAATTTTCGCTTTGTATATTAAGGTTTGTAATAGCCGTTTTTCTTATCCTTTATTAGATACAAGCAGCGGCTACCCGGCGTCGCCTGGGTGGTAAAGGGAAATTTTTTAAAGTTAGTCCCGCATATCCATTATTACTGAATCGTGAGTTGAATTCTCTTGGGATGCCCCATTTAAATCCCTATGTAAAAAAAAATTGACCTTGTATTGAGCCAGCTACTCTGAAAAGAAATGTAAATGTCTACTATCTAAAATATTAAATGAAAAAAAAATCCATGCTGTTATCATTTAATTTATTTTTAATTATCTTCATGAATATAAATCAAATCTCGATTGTTTTTGCTCAAAGACCAAGTATATATATTTACTTTGTCGTTAATTGTTTTATTTTCGAAGTTTCCTCCGGACATAACGGATTCACACAACTGCCCTTTATATATGTATAGATGTAACAATGGTTTATTTCAATATTCTATTTTATCAAATATTTTATATGACGGGAATCTAATTAGAATCGATATTCAATTCATAATCTGTATTTCGAAAGCTTTTATTCGGAAATCTTTTTTTCAACATCGCAACATATATTTATAGTTTTAAAATTGGTTGTCAGCTTGCTATGTGTAAATAATTTCAAAATATAATATCTATTTGACTTGCATTGCATGCAAAAATCAAAAACGTTTTTCATAATTATTATTACGTACATGTTCTCTGATATTTACTCATTTGCTTTTTATAACATATATATTGTGGCTCTATGCTTTGTTACTTTTATTATTACCTACAATTGATTTATTGGCTCTTATTTCCTTCATTGTTTGTAGTAATGCAAGGAATTTATATATACTTCCTTAAAACTCACTCTCTCTCTCTCTCTCTCTCTCTCTCTCTCTCTCTCTCTCTCTCTCTCTCTTCTCACACACACGCACACGCACGCACACACACACACACACACACACACACACATATATATATATATATATGAATAAGATATAATGAAAAAACAAACGATGTTTACAACTGAAATAGGCTCATCAGAAGAGAAAGTGTGCAAACTACTTTCTCTTCTGATGAGCCTATTTCAGTTGTAAACATCGTTTGTTTTTTCATTATATCTTATTCATACTGTCGGATTAATTTCCATTTTATTTTCACACATATATATATATATATATATATATATATACATACATATGAGGTAGGTAGAAGGAGGTGAACAAGAATTGAAAACTCAAAACAAATCAGAGAGTTGAAACGTTTCGTCCGAATTCATACGGACAACTTCAGTCGAATGATCTTTATTGAAAGCAAAATTTTGTGCGAGTAACGGACGGAAGTGAAGAGAGGGAGGATCTTATACTCGCACAAAATGTTGTTTTCAAAAAAAATCATTCGACTGAAGGTGTCCGTATGAATTCGGACGAAACGTTTCAACTCTCTGATTTGGTTTGAGTTTTCATTTCTTGTTCACCATCCTTCTACCTATCTCATACTGTCGGATTCTACTACATCCATCCTATCTCCATATATATATATATATATATATATATATATATATATATATAAAATTATTCCCTGCGTTTAAACACGAAAACAGGATTGGTTGGTGCACTTGTTGGTTAGTTGGTCTTCTGACAATATAAATATATATAAATATATAAATATATTTATATATATATAAATATATATATTTATATATATGTTTATAAATATTATAAATATATAATATTTATATTATATAAATATTTATATGATAAATATTATATAATATTTATTATATAAATATAATTATCTTTATATATAATATAAAGAGTTATTATTATAACTTATAATAATAAGTTATACAACTTATTATTGTATAAGTTATTGTATAACTTATACAATAATATAAGTTATTATAATAACTTAATTATAATATTAAGTTAATATACTTAAATATTATATTTAAGTATATTAAATATTAATTTAATATACTTGAATTAATCACGCAATTCAACCCTTGCGTGATTATATTATAGCAAAGTCAGCTAATCAAAAATTCTCTACAACCGTTACATAATTATTAGATACCTAATGATTATGGCAATAATGTAGAAATCATAATGGCGATTAGTGCAGCTGATGGCCTTGAGAGTGAGTGACGGCGCTTGACCTCCCTCTCACCTTGCTTTGCGGGGATGGATCGTTAGAACCGGAAGCCATGGAAGACTCTGTCTTCCGGTTTAAGGATATAGTAAGTTTAAGTCAGTTAGCAGGTAGGAGCTCAAACGTGTAAGTCGCATTTCTATGCGCATCCAGTCATCTGCGCAGATTGTCTGGTTTGGGGATTTATAAATAAAGTAACATCAATGTAAATCGAAGTCTTGTGTTTATTACCTAAAAACTAACAATGACACAGGGCTTCTGATAAGGAGTGATCCCTAACAGAAACCAGACCCGAAATCCCCATAGAAGATTCCAGACTAGACGCAAGATGTTAGAAGATAGAATTAAAGCCGGCCAGAAGAAAATACGACCAGAGTAAGAAGTATGAAAGGGTATACAACGTTATATGATTTGGTACTGTGAAAACGTCAGTACGTAACACAACTACATGTGACAAAAACGGATCTTCACAATCGTTTCAAGCAGAAAAAAAACATTTAATAAACACTTAATAATTAGTTGCAATATAAATATTTTAAGTATCAATGTGTTAACATCAGAATCATTTTAAACATTATCTCAAACAGAGCTATTTGACTCATATATGGGATTATTGTAGGTATTACCACTCCTATCAGAATAAACCTGGTAGTTATGGCAATGAAAGGATGACTCCACATTCACCAGAAATTAAATCTAACCACCGGATGTAGTTTAGTGTACTACACTGGACACCAATTTTTTTTAAATAATGTATCGCCCACTGCGAATTTGTGTAGCATAATGGTCGGGCCTTACTTGGGAACACCATATTAGTGGCCTTGTGTCAAACCGAAAGAAAGCTTAATAGATGTAGTGTGATTCTCAGACCTTACCGGGTGATCTTTTTGAAGAATCGGCCCGAAAAGAAATAAAAACATAAACGAGATTTTTTTCTTTAACGAAAATCCAGTCTTCTTGACTGTTAATTGTTCTTTGATCCGAACGGCCGTGAACTCACAATGACCATAGAAGGAATCGAATGATTAGAACGAATCGAACATTCTTTTCCTTCTAGGAAGAAATGGATTCTTCAAGAAGAAGACCCTTCTAGATTTGTGCTGTTGAGATACTATATAAGGCCGGACCCTGTTTAGGAGATGAGTAGTTGGTCTGGGATTTGAGCAGTAAAGTTGGTCTGACAGTTGGAGTTGTGACTTGGGCTGAGATCGCGGAACGATCTGTTGTCGCTGAAAACTAAAAGGTTTGTGACCAAAAGTTTACTCAAAGTACTGAAACTCTAAGGACCATATAAATACATTACTGATTAATTAAGCTGACTCTCTCCCCCCCCTCCCTCCCCTCCCTCCCCCTCTCTCTCTCTCTCTCTCTCTCTCTCTCTCTCTCTCTTTCAAAATTAAGAAAACGAAATTGAATTGAATAAATAAGTAATTTGAAAAGAAACGAAAAGTTTGTTGTGAACTTTATTTTACTACGAAAAATACTACGAGAGATGTTATGAATGAACCGAGATTCCCCTGACCACTAGACACCCGTGGAGATAAAAGTAATTGACCGTAACGAACAGCACGCGGCCTGTGTAAGTTGATACTCCCTTGGCACTGATCAACGAAATGTCTACTAGAATCCTGTGGGTGTGATAAACAGAAACCCCAAAACGTTTACGCGCGCACCGAACGAAGTTAGTGACTTGTATAAGTTTTAATAGTGCACGCAGTGAGCGCATTGTGCGACAACTCCTTTGTGCAAAGACCCCACAACGTTACATTTGGCACATTATATGCAGGTCAGAAAAACGGACTGACAATACTGATATATGTAAATACTAACATTGTGAATTGAGCCGATTAGATAAGTATAGTTGGAATGAAACAAATACGAATATACAATACTATTGAGAAAAACTAAAACATACGGGCAATTCGTTAACTGATAAATAAGGAAAAGACACATTTATCTAATATAGACGGCATTAATGATCACAATTGTCGACAAAACCGTAAAACAAATAATACACCTTAATGTCTGATTGTAATTTTCTCGCAATGACATGTCTAAGAATTAACGCAAATGACGAAATAAATACTCGTAAACAATAGACTTGATTGCAATTCATTACATTATTACAGTCAATGTTGAAGAGTCCATCTATACGGCTCTACTTTTATTCCTTATTTTATCCCCCAAACTTTTTATTTTTCTGACTTTGAATTTTTTTATTCCCATTCTTCATTTTGTCTAAACTTGACTCCTTTACACACACGTTTTTTCTTGATCGGCAATCTTTTCCCTTCAGATTCATTGCGATAGAATTGAGCTTCGTTAGAGACATATTGTTTGTTACATTTGCGTAACGCGTGCTGTTTCTTTTTCTTCTTTTTCTTCTATGCGTCAACAAATATTAAAACCAAACAGTAAGTATTTAAAAAGCAAAAAAGAGAAACTCTAAAAGACAATCGTGTATGAAGCGACGTTATTTCACGAGGCAAAATGATACAATCAGTTATTTTAATATTTGTCTTCTAGATCAGATAATAATCCCCTACAGCAAAAGACAAGAATATATGTTATGTATATTTCTAAATTTCTAGATGAAATTGCTCAGGAAGATTGGAAAAATGATTCTATAACGTTTCTATGTGATATGTAAGTAATATACAGAAAGTTCAAGAAAAAACTTTTAAGTATTACCCCAATCTAGATATACGGGTAGGGAAAATATATCTCCGTAATTCTTCAAAATATCCGAAATAGATTGATACTTCCACACAAAAACACACACACGCACACACACACACACACATGTATATATATATATATATATATATATATATATATATATTCAATGGGTGTGTAATTATGTTGAGAGGAAAATGATGTCTATGACGCCAATGCGTATGTGCATGCTAGGCAATAATAATAAGCACACCATCATGTTTGTATTTGTACAAGTATTTCCAGCGTATATGTTACTAAAGTAATATTTTAAGTGTTGAAAACTATTGAATTTCATTCAAAGAATAAATGACAAAAGTGGGCAATTAATACGGACGATTATTAAACTGAAAGACTGAAGTCTTGTTATGTTATAGTTTATTTAGTTAGACTCGAAGATAGACCAAAATGAAATTATAATTAGTTAATAAATATATTTTTATAATCTAAGGGGGGAAAGATCCCTCGGGTTTTGGACTTCAAATGTCTACTACGCAAAAATTGCATCATCATTTACAATACCTATAGAAGGGGAAAAATAGAGGTGGGAAAATAGATATTTGAGTCAACAGTCTTCGACCAGCAGCTGAAAATCCGTCGTCGTCGACGTCGTCAAAATAATCTTTTCTGACTGCCGTCTCACGTAAGCCGAATGCTGCTCTGCTTGTCACGCCACGCTCGCTTTGGTTATTTTATGGGCATATTACCCAAACATCCGGGCACATCAGTCGAACCTCGCGTCCGTCCAGTGCCTAAATCGCATTTGTTTTTGCATGCGGGAGGACGTAGGTTCGATCCCGGCAGGCAAGACAATGTCTTGCTCTTTTTCCTTTCTCGTTCTCCGTCATAATACCAAACAGAAATTACCGTTCTATTCGAATGCGCGATTGGTCAGAATATGCACAAAAACAGTTTCAAATTCTAAATGTCTGGGAGCCTCATTTTCTCACAAAATATACACACGCACACGTACACAGAAACTTACACACACAGACACACACACACACACACACACACACACATATATATAATATATATATATATATATATATATATATATAAGTGTCAGTAAATCGGGTATGTTTTCTTTATGAATTACAATAACAATTTTTTTCACGTTTTATTTAGCAATATTCAGACGATTGTAAAATAATTTAATTATTTAGATAAGCTGCCTTTAAGGTCGGCTGTAGTTTAAAGTCAGACCTGACGTAAGATAAACACAAACGCACATGTATCAGTACGTGAGATGTATATATGCTTGCCAAAAATCTAGCAAGGTAGTCAGTCCGGAGGAGAAGTCGAACCGGATATATGGCCGACGAGTGAGCGTGGAGTAAGAGTGATGAAAGAATGTTTTGTGTTTAATTCAAAGTTGTTTTTTTTTACGTTTATTCCCTGTCACATTTGATGATATACAAGCATTACCAACAACACTCACGATAATCAGCATTAGTCTGGAGAAAAAAACAAACATTGTCCTCTTGTGCAACGAAGATATCAGTTGCTGCCACCTACCATAGGGTAAATAACTGATTTGGTGGAAGAAGAAGAAGAAGAAGAAGAAGAAGAAGAAGAAGAAGAAGAAGAAGAAGAAGAAGAAGAAGAAGAAGAAGAAGAAGAAGATTTGTTGTGTTTTTTAATGTTCATTTACGATTAGGGTTAGGGTTAGGGTTAGGGTCAAGGTTAGGATTAAATTTAGTATTGGGATACGCGGTGGAAGAAGAAGAAGAAGAAGAAGAAGAAGAAGAAGAAGAAGAAGAAGAAGAGAAGAAGAAGAAGAAGAAGAAGTTGAAATTTTCTCGATTTTTCGTGTTTTTAATGTTCATTTATGATTAGGGTTAGGGTTAGGGTTAAATTTAGTATTGGGATACGCGGTGGATGAAGAAGAAGAAGAAGAAGAAGAAGAAGAAGAAGAAGAATGGCGAGAAGAAGAATAATGGCAAGAAGAATGGCGAGAAGAAGAAGAAATGGCGAGAAGAAGAAGAAGAATGGCGAGAAGAAGAAGAAGAAGAAGAAAGAAGAAGAAGAAGAAGAAGAAGAAGAATGGCAAGAAGAAGAAGAAGAAGAAGAAGAAGAAGAAGAAGAAGAAGAAGAAGAAGAAGGGAAACTTGAAATATATGTAACTGGTATCGCTTGCTTGACACCAGTTCATTTTTAATCTAAACTGGACACATTCATTTGGGGATGTGAGCTTTTATGTATTGATGTATTGTTATATACCCCTTATAACACACCGGGTATATAAACGGGAGACAGACAGACAGACAGACAGACAGAGACAGACAGAGATGGGATGAGTCTTCTTGTTAACTTGACTGGTTACTGTCTGCTAACTGGGTCGCCATCTTCTCTTGTTGGGCTGATTTTGTAAAGTTTTTAAATGCCATCCTTGGTCAGTTGAAAAGGGCTTAAATAAAATCCTGTGTTATGGAATCCTTTGGTAAGCGTATAAGCCCTATCCTGCGTATTGGTAAAGGTCTAGTGATTTAATCCTATGTCCGTCGTCTATGAACGTCACAGTAATTATGTTCAGTAGGGCCGGTTTAAGTATTGTATCAACTCAGAGTACTGTCAGTGATTGGCCAAGAGTTAAATCACATAATTCCGGCCTAGTCTATAAGTAGGAGCGGGCATTCATGGCAAACCTTATATCTGGAATTCTCGCGTGGTGTAATGGTTAGCAAGCAAGATTAGCAGACCATTGTTAGTGAGTTCGATTCTCACTGGGTGCCCCATACTTCTGGCCTTGTGCTATATCTAAGCTAAGCTTAGTAAATAACTATATCTGGAATTCTCGCGTGGTGTAATGGTTAGCAAGCAAGATTAGCAGACCATTGTTAGTGAGTTCGATTCTCACTGGGTGCCACATACTTCTGGCCTTGTGCCATATCTAAGCTAAGCTTAGTAAATAACTATATCTGGAATTCTCGCGTGGTGTAATGGTTAGCAAGCAAGATTAGCAGACCATTGTTAGTGAGTTCGATTCTCACTGGGTGCCACATACTTCTGGCCTTGAGCCATATCTAAGCTAAGCTTAGTAAATAACTATATCTGGAATTCTCGCGTGGTGTAATGGTTAGCAAGCAAGATTAGCAGACCATTGTTAGTGAGTTCGATTCTCACTGGGTGCCCTATACTTCTGGCCTTGTGCCATATCTAAGCTAAGCTTAGTAAATAACTATATCTGGAATTATCAACAGATTTCTTTTCAGGCTTTCTCTTATAAGTTGGTTCTTCTTTATTTGTTAGGCTGGTCATTTCTTGTTGGAATAACTTAACAAAACTTCTTGTTTTTCTTATAAAGCTTTGTTTAATTACGCCACTCATTTTGTATTAAGTGCTTTCTCCTATGAAACACACATTTCGTATTTGATAACTTCTTTCTTCCAACTACGCAACATATGTATATTTAGAGGGGCCGGGTTAGCTCAGTCGGTAGAGCGTCCGACTAGAAACCACAAGGTTCCGAGTTCGATACCCGCCCTCGCCAACTCAGCGTATGAGTAGCACAGGGATCTATGCGGTAAAGTAAGGAGGTGATGGTAGGTGTGGCGCTCCACCTCAGACGCTAAAATAATCTCCTTGGTCTAGCGCAAGTGAAAAGGGGATAGACTCCCTCGCTGATTGGCTGATACCGACTTTAGGCCGCCCCGACGATTTTACTTTACTTACTTATGGGTACAAAATTAGGGAACCCTTATAATTAGATATTTAATCTAAGTTAATATTCATTCATTTTTTCGACCAATCTCATCAGAGAAATTCATTGATTTTGGACATAAAATCAGGATTAGTATTATCTGCGTTATTCGGACTATTGTCCCCATCTTCATTGTTATTTGTACAACGATTCGGCCGATATACCCTCCGGCCTTCTTCAGGTATTTCACAAAATACAAATAACAATGAAGATGGGGACAATAGTCCGAATAACGCAGATAATACTAATCTTCAAGCCTCATCTCAAACATTCAGAAAAATAGTAAAATCAGGATTGTTGAAAAAAAAATTTTTTTTTTCATCAGGAAAGAGAAACGAGAAACTACGAACCATGCGGGGGGGGGGGGGGTATGTATATTTGTTTTCTTGCATACATCTGTTTTGCAGTTATACAGTACGATTAGAAATTATACAAATAATCAGACAATTAGCTTCTTGGTTTTTCGAGCTTAAAACATAACAAACTTACTGGAAGAATCAAATTTAATTGCAATCAACATTTTCAGGTTCTGAATATTATATCTACGTAAATAATTCTTGATAAAATAAAACCATTAAATATCTTTCTTGCTTTGTTCAGAATCATTTTTTTTTTATAATTCTTTGGAAACAAACGACGAGATTACAAAAATGAACACAGATTGTTATATGGAAGAGTTGCAAAACTAATTAGTTAATCTGGACACCCACCCAGCTCAAAATTATCAATATCCTCCGGAATCTTAAACAATTAACATATAATGTCTGCTTGCTCACTATTTATGACAAATCATCTATCTTGCCTACGTGAGCATTAGTCTGCAGAAAAATAGTTTTAAACAAATTATATTTACCAGTAAAAACTACCGTTAAAAACTACTAGTAAAAACTATATATATATATATATATATATATATATATATATATATATATATATATATATGAAAAATAGATGGAAATTAATCCGACAGTATGAAATTTAACATTTTGAAAAAAAAACATATGATGTTTGTTATGTGATTGCTGACAGATCTGTTTCGACCAAATCGATAAGTTGGTCTTCATCAAAGAGCGACATGGATGGAATTTTAACGGATATCTTTCTTCCCATCTATGTCGCTCTTTGATGAAGACCAACTTATCGATTTGGTCGAAACAGATCTGTCAGCAATCACATAACAAACATCATATGTTTTTTTCAAAATGTTAAATTTCATATATATATATATATATATATATATATATATATATATATATAGAGAGAGAGAGAGAGAGAGAGAGAGAGAGAGAGTGTGTAATTAGTATTATATAGAAATAACCTGCTCTAGCTTCACCATAAGGATCTTCAGGGTTAATTCCAATGAATTAATCAAGTTATTGATTAATTACAGGCAATTGCGGAAGTGAAGATTACAATTATAACCGTTGAAAACAGTTTCTGCTTTAACAAGTGAGTAGGTAATCAGTAATGGCTCAGTTGAATATCGATAACGTGAGACTCATGTGTTTTTCCTGTTTTTATTTTCTCATTTCATATTTAAAGTATATTTTCATATTACTCTGCATTTTCATACATAGTGCGCTGTAAAGATTTTAGGAATTAAAAACGATTTTAGCGTTAAATACTATAAGCAGTGCACAAGACGGAGAGAAACTACTCACTTTCTTATTGTGAACGATAAAGTTATACAATAGGGAACCACATTCAATAGCCACTCATTGCCGACTGAGCAACCCCACGGGAAAGTGTATGCAAACGTTTATCGATATATTCACAATTCCTGGATACATTCCAGACAGTGAATCAGTGGTTTTCTTACCATTAGATGATAGTTAAAATATTTTGCCTTTCCGACTAATCTGAGAGTTTGATCTTTATTATTTGGCCTAATTCCACGCCAACAAAGCTTTACAAATAGGTAAATGGGTGCGGTCGCACATATATTGCGTCTTATCTGTTGCATATTTTACTGCCTATCCTCTACAAAACTGCAGCTGTATTTTCAGAAATAAACTTTATAAATGCGTTTCCATAAGTGAATAATCGGAAATGTACTTAAGAATTGCTTATATTTATGTTTAGCTCTTTACAGATTTAAGAATATTATCCTCTACATAGGCTAGGATTACATACACACAGACACACACATACAAACACTCTCCCCCTCTCTATCTTTATATATATATATAATATATAATAGATACAAATTTTCTCCCCCTCTCTCACTCCCTCTCTCTCACACACACTCAGATAAACGCACACACACATACACATGCTGGCATATACGTATATATATGTACATATCCATCTATATATGGACACATATGTATGTAAACATATACATATATATATAAACAAATACATAGACCTATACACACACATATGTATAAACACACACAAGCATGTATGTGTATATATACATATCTATATATGTACATCTATATATATAAATGAAAGTTTGGTATGTACGTGTATATTTATAGCTCTAAAAAGAGTTGTCACTCAGTTTCGAAATCTTACATACAGATTAATATGCTTATAACTAAGAAAAACACAAAATTTGGCTTTGATTTTTACTGATCAAGTGATATAATTCAATGATTAAAAAAACACACCGTATACAGACTTTCACCTCCACTCCACTACCGTTGACATAAGTTGAGTTTTTAACATTCAAGACAGAAAAATCAAAAAATACTGTTAACAGACCCTTCAACCACCAGCCCCCGTCGCCACCTTTGAACTGGCGTCAAGACTGCCACTTCAGACCAGCGTCATCTGTAGGCGTCGCCAAAACTCTTACTGTAAAAAAAAGAAAAGCGTTCTAAAATAAACAAAACTACCGTTAAAAGACACTTCCACCCCAACCCTCATCGGCACAGGTTTTGAACTTACCGTTAAAACAGAAACCTTATTGTATAAAAAAGAAAGACGATTTATTTTATTTATAAACTAATGTTATTCTAAGCATATAATTTTAGTACGTGATTTTTGGAAATGATTTTATTTTGCTAATATGTATTTTTATTAGGTATAAACAATTCAAGCGCCAATTTTCACTTTAAAAATGAATTAGAATTAATTTAATCGATTATTTAAGGTCAATTTTTTGTTTTAGTCGAAAAGTAGTAGCATAATGAGCATCAGTAAAAAAATTAAAAAAAGAAGCAAAATAATATTACATATGTAATTAATTCTTGATACATTTTAAACAATAAATTCTTCCAAAAATTTGACAAAAATGGGCGCTTTTTGGGAAGTAAATTATGTACTGAATAAACACGTTATTTAGATTTTAAAACACTTATAACAGTTTCTTCTTAGAAAACAATGACAAAAAAATAAATAAATACACTAATGTACAGAAAATTACAGCAGGGGTGCTGTTGGTGTATTCTACAGCCTCAGCCAATAGAGTTAAATAAATAAGGACACAAGTTTAATACTTCTCTCTTTTTAATTGTTACTTTTTAGGGGTAATAAAGAAAATAAATTAAATTAATATTTTCATCACGTTAACGCAATAAGCAATTAAGAAATGAATTTGAGTTTTTGTCAAATGTACAAAACAGTTTTTTGAAAAATAAGTTGAGGATTACATTTTTTAAATAATATTTTAAATGTAAAAATAATCCCAAAATAGATATTGTAATACACAAATTGTCTGTGATGGTTTTAATTCCATAAATTATTTTCCTCTTATTCTCTCTCTTACCCACTAACTCCCTGGTGTTCTTAAAAGTTTACTCCGGTCATGGACCGGGTACTTTTGCTAGTATATATATATATATATAATATATATATATATATATATATATATATATATATAGAGAGAGAGAGAGAGATACACATACGTTTATATACACACATATATATATTCATCTATTCATACATATATATGCACAGACACAGACACACACACACACACACACACACACACATATATAATATATATATATATATATATATAGAGAGAGAGAGAGAGAGAGAGAGAGAGAGAGAGAGAGAAAGAAAGAGAGAGAGAGAGAAAGAGAGAGAGAGAAGAGAGAGAGAGAGATAACTGCTTAATTTGTTTACACAATTCTGCTATAAAGATGAAAACATATAGAACACTATTATTCCTGAAACACACTGCATGGACAAAACAAACACTTAAAGTGTTTTATTACAACTAGCAAATATATGCACCCTCCGGGTGCAAGTATTAATGTCATAAATTATTATATTAAATTAGAAAGTCTAAAGAAACTAAATAAGAATGCAGATAAAAGGATTTGAAACAGAGAGGGGTATAATCGAAAAATATAACAGCTGAAGCTTCCTTTACCATCACCCCCGTCTTTCCTTGCTAAACTTTCCTAATGTAACTATTTAGTTAAATTAGGAAGTAAAGAATAAAATTACAGTTATTTCTTTTTATTAATTGATTTCTTTTAAGATTTGTCGCCGAGATTTTTTCATAAATAATTCATTAGAAATTAATACTAAGCACATATTTATTAAAATCAAATTTTAAATATCAATATGCAAATTAGGCTTGTCGTTCACACTGTAAACCGCTATTTGTTGTATATATAAATACAATTGCATGTTATTAGTCCGTAGATATGGCCAGCAGTATTAATAATGAGAAACAATTTTATAAATAATTGAGGCTTAAATAAAAATCATTCATGGAGAATGTGATGTATAATAACTAAATGGATAGTAACTTGAGTAGTGATATAGTTTCGGTTACACACAAACAAACACATTATCTCCATTATAATAAGATGCTGTTGTTTGTTTTTTTGGGGGGGTGCAGCAAATGTCACATAAAATAAATCAAGCTCAGCTGTCTTGTAATGAAATCTGACTCGTGTTTGTCACCCTAGGATATTAGCTCTGAATTACCTACGTTATTCCATAATATGACCATTGAACAATATTATTTTTATTCTATTTCAAATATTCTTTACAGACATTGGTATTCCAGCTGAAATACT
>CM042140.1:27307343-27377343 GCA_023376005.1 Doryteuthis pealeii
TTTTACTTAACCCATAGATGGGAATCTAACAGGTACTATAAGTCCAGTTCAGAGTGGAGCTAGTATTAATGGCAATGACGGTATGCTGCACTCTTCCCAGATCTCTACAATAGGGACCTCACCATTAGATGTAGTTCAGTGTCATACCCATGACATTCCTTCTTGGAGACCATAAGAATATGACTCACTTTCCAGTCTCTCGATTAAGACAAGAAGGTTCCCGAGTTCGTAAAGAAGGTTCCCGAGTCCGACAAGAAATACCTGAAGAAGGCTCGAGGGCACATCAGCCGAAAGGTCTTACATATAACAATGAAGATGAGGACAATAGTCTGAATGATCCTAATATATAATACTAATTATCAAGCCTCATCTAAAAAAATTACGAGAAATAGTGAACAAATTTATATTCTTTTATATTTTCTGCTTTAATGTCAATATTAGAAAAGATGTTAATCTTTCTATTCTTTGAACATCTTTCTTCCTTTCTTTCATTTTTTTTCTTTTTTAACATCTTTCAAACTTTCTTTCTTTTTGAATATTTCATTCATTTTTCTTCCTTTCTTTTTGCATATTTCTTTCTTTTATTCTTTTTGCGTCTTTCTTTCTTTCTTTCTTTCTTTCTTTCTTTCTTTCTCACCTTCCAGTCTCTCGATCATGCAGAAATACATAGACTAAAAATCTGTGAACAGGATAAAATGGATCTTCATTAATATGTTTGAATAATTAATTGGTTCTAGTGAGATGTCATCCGGTTTTGGGATTTTTATGCATAACGGTTAGCGCTCATTGTACATTCATATTTATATTTTTGTATAGTTATGTTTTTGGGGGAGGGTACAAGTAGTATACCTTGAGACGTCAAAATCTTCGGGCGTGATACTACTTGATATCCAAAAGTGTTAATTAGTTAGATATTTATGTGACGATGTCTTGTATTTAGTTCCAGACTTTAAATCTCAAACTCACTTTTCGTAACACCCTAGTTAAACACTCCTGAATTAAACCAAGATTAATCAGTCAAGCCTGGAATTCTTAATCGAAAACGGAACTGAATGTTTCAAACATGTTAAAAGTCAACATTGATTAATTGATTTTAAATCAGGGTGTTGCATTGTCCTCGCCCGGAAGATGGAACTTCCGGCTGAAGGACAAAGAGAAAGATAAAAAATATGTATTTGAAAAAAAAGAGAAAGTGGGAGAGATGGTTTCCGGTCAAGGAAGCAGGTTAAAGATAAAAGAAATATATAACAAAGGTCCGTTATCAGATCAAAAAGATAAAAATGTGTAGGCGTGTCGTCAATACAAAAAGCCAGAGGGTCAAGCCGTCAGGATCAGATGCCGGCAGCGGAAAGGATACTTCACGTCTCCCGTCAGTAACCTCCCCTCGTGCACTCATTGTAAGCTCCGTCCCTTCACCACCCACACACCGAAGAAAATAAAGAAGAGTCCTCTTTTGTATACGCGTATCTGTTGTCATTGAAGTCCAGTAGCTGACTACTAACATACATCGCTTTGGGTACAGCGAAAGCCCCAGTACTAATGTACACGATTGAGAATAGCGAAAAAGACGCTATATAACATAGAATTTGATGCCAGTATGCAACAAGGGTTGCCAAGCTGAAAAATAAAACTCGGTTTTCTTGATCCCCACACGACATACATAGATTATCTTTTCATATGTCATACTCAGTTTCATCTATCTAAAGCTCAACTGCATTTTATTATTTAAATTGAAGGAAATTGAGGATACTTTAAGCTAAGGCTTCATTAACTCTGAGTGGTTTTACTTCCCAAATTCAAATCCTAAATCGTAAATTGTTAGAATTCAAGGGGCCTTTTTCCGGGAATAAGTTAAGGATTATCTTTTGCAAGCGTTTCGTCCATTAATTCAATTTATTATATATCGTATCCGAAGTTCAGAGCGTGATTTTGACATTTAATTATAACAAATGTTTATCTTATATTTTTTTTATATTTTACTTAGAGAGCTAAAAGCATTTCCAAATAGAAAATTGTGAATGAGTCAATACAAGTTTTGTAGCGAGGAATTGTTTTTTTTAAAATAAAGCTTAATTCGTCTAAATAGGTTTTAAACAGAAGGTCTTAAAATGAAATAAACGTATTTTATTGCAACTATAAAATACTGGATAGGGATTTCAACAATTTTAAGAATGACAAAATTTAATCGGTAGAAAAACTACAATTAGATGTCCAGTCTCCACCGAAAAAGACGCAGTGGTATTTTATGTTTATTAATTATCTGCTGTGGCTGTTAAAATCTTAATTCTACTGTCACTTCCATTTGAATCACTAACTTTACAATTATATATATATATATATATATATATATATATATATATATATATATATATATATATATATAGTATATATATATATATATAATATACGCATTCAGCGACTATACTACTAATATATATGTATGTACGCGTGTTTGTGTGTGTATGCGTGCGTATATGCATATATATATATATATATATATATATATAATATATATATATATATGTGTGGTTGTGTGTGTGTGTGTGTGTGTGGTGTGTGTGTGTGTGTGTGTGCATATGTAGATATGAGAGATTCCAATATGGATATCGGCGTGTGTGTCATGATGTACGAGTGTTTATTTTATTTTAAATGTAAATTTATTGATAAAGATTGGCCAATTATATATTATAATATATAATATATATATAATATAATATATATATAATATATATATAGATAGATAGATAGATAGATAGATGCATACTTACATTGATAGTCAAAAAAAAGTTATCGAGATTAAGTGGTCTGGGGAAGTTGTCACTAGATCCCGCTGACAAAAGAAAAGACACGTTTTACAGTTTGGTTGTCATGTCTATTAATTTGTTAATAATTTAAGGCAGTCATCCTCACCAGGTTCTCACTCAACATTGAAAACCACGTTCAATTTTTGTATTTGTGCACGCTCTACCAAGTCACTAAGTGAAGTGTGAAAAAGACAGTGTCTCCTCAAAATTTCCCCCTGTCTTTTATAATGGTAAGCTACGGACGAATGGCCAATCAACGCCAGATTATTTTAGATTTCTTTCTTTTTTTAAAGGCTGAATTTTGTGTGTTTTGAGATCAGAAAGTTTTTAATTTCCTTATCATTTTACTCGAAACATTAGACACTCTTACTCTTTTAAACCTCTTAGGAAATCTTCACTAAAATAATTGTATATACATTTTGCCTATGTACATGACTAAACCTGTCATCATAGAATAAAGTGTAGTTGTTCTGTAGGAGACTACTTTATTATTTAGTCTTGTTTTTACAAAAAGAACATCAAGTCAACTGCTTACTTAATTGTCACCTGAGAGTTTCCATGGATTGATAACCTTTTTTGAAATCTTAATATTTTTTCGGTGATTTTATTATCAGTAGTCTTTTTCACTTAAATGAAATATGGGAGTGAGTAAAAGAAGTCGGAAAAATATATCTTTCTTTGCATATTACAGATTTCCCATGAGACTTATATAATATATTTGTCATTCTTCTTATATTTCCACCAAGAGATTTCAAACTCAGTAATTCATTATTCTAAGTTGTTTTCATTTCATATCTTTCATGTGACACACAATGCTAAAATAAAAATGTGTGCTAATCTAAAAATTGAACAAATACGGTCATTAACACTGAATCAAGGTCTGTTACCCTAAAACTAAATAACAAGGGATACACTTTAAGAGATGTCAACCAGTTTATTGTATATTCCGTCAATATATTTTTCATAGAAACTCTTTGAAAAAGATTGAATTAAATGACATGAGTCATGTTCTAAAATCAGTTAACTGTTTTTCTTTTCTGTGCAAATATAATAATAGCTTTATTTTGTATATTTAAAGAGTTTAACTTACTACGATAAAAGAATAAATCTAGCGAGGAAGAAAGTATATGCTGCTACAATTTTATGCCTACATTGAAAAATGAATTCTGAAGCGAAGCTTTTTATTAGACAAGCATCCATATTAGTCACCGGTAAGAAGTATGAAAATACCTAAGCAACGAGCCTGTGTTTTTTATTTCACAACTGCATCTGCATTTACCCAAGAAAAAAAAGTGATGGTTCACTGGTACAACCGTCCCGTACTTAAACACCGTACTATCGTTAGAAGGTACTTTAATTTTAGATTCTATAAAATACGTTAAAACATATTCAGTGTAGTAATATTTTCTACTTTAAGATTTTAGATAATAAATCTAACAAATGCACACTTGGATTACATTTATATGAATATTTGAAAGGTTATGACAATGTTATAACTTGTTGAAACACACAACTCCGACACGCTTGTGGGACAAAACATGTTATATATCACAGCACAGAAATAAGTCAATATACAATTACAATAGAATACATGTACATACAAGAGTAGAGATAAAAGGACTTGAGGGTCCGTACATACAAAATCACTTACTAGTGATGGGGGGCCGAAACCTCCAGGAGAGTAGCATAGCGTTGGGGGCAGAAGCACCCAACGAGAAGGGTGTGACAATGGTATAAGCCATGTGCTCGTACGAGAAGATGTAGCTAAAAGAAGGAGAAGAGTTTGGATCAGGCGCTTAAATACTATAGGTCCCCTGGTGGCCAGCACGGAAACCCAACGGAGAGATAACTCTTCCAGGCAAAGGGAAGATAATCCTAACACTATGTTTATATGAACATGGATTGATGGGCAGTTCCTGTTTTGCCAAATATGAATACTGATCAGTATATTTTTTAAAGAATGGCCAACTCATAATATAAAGACCCCTACGGTCTAACAGTTAAGTAAAACCAGAATGTTTGCTTCAATTAAGCACCTATCCTCCAAATATATATATATATATATATATATATATATATATATGGGTGTGGTTACATATTTACTTGTGTTAAATTTTCCCTCTTGATAAATGTGAGTTCTCGGCATTTACTAACTCTAGCTACAAGCGGCATTAGATAAAACTTAGATCTTTGAAGATTATGCTGCGCCAATCAATCAAGAAAGGGCATATTTGTTCGTACTTAGATGAAAGGCATATGCTTTGAATGTCTTTTATTTATTTAATTATATTTTTTAATCGATCTTTGCTGCAAGAGGGAAACAGGAAACTCACAATTTCGAGCCTAATCGAATCTACGTGAGCCCTTGTAATTTGTATTCGAAATCCAATATAAATTCCAAAAATATAAATATCCGGTTTACATCTATGCATAAATATGAATATCAGAAGCATTCTATTAATTCCTGAAATAAGAGGAATATTCGATTTTTGATTTATCCGCTTTTAACTCTTGGATTAAGTAATAAGTTATAGAAATATTTTGTTTTTTTTCTTTTCGATCTGAAAGATGATCATTTGCAATACGTGATTTATTATCCAGCTCCTGTATGTATATTTCAATAGATATATTGAAGGATTAGAATATAAATCTGAAAATTAAATTGTTATTTTTTACTTTTGCTATTAAATGAATATTATGATATTTCAGGCATATGAATATTGCGAAACACAAATTTCAAGTGTTCTGCAAGGAGGATGAACATTGTAAACCCCAGTTTAAAATTATTGAAAACCGACGATTTAATATATTAATATCTATCTATCTATCTATCTATCTATTTATTTCTCTCTCTCTCTCTCTCTCTCTCTATCTATCTATCTATCTATCTCTATATATATATTTATATCTCTATTATCTATTTACTTCTATATATTCTCTCTCTCTCTCTCTCTCTCTCTCTCTCTCTCTCTCTCTCTCTCTCTCTCTCTCTCTCTCTCTCTCTCGCTATATATATATATATATATATATATATATATATATACTATAGTGTGGGATGGTCACTGTTTCAGCTTTTGTTGGAATGGCGTACCAAAGGCAGTATTATTGGTAGAGTGCTCAATATAAAATAGAGCTGTTATATAATATAATAAGATAAATATATAAAGGTTTTACATATCTATTTATTAGGTGACAAAGGAACATTCACAACCATATTGGTTTCATGCGATGCAATCATCAGGTGAAGATGTTTCAAATGAAGAGGAAGAAGGATAGGATTTCAGAGAAAGAGTAAGATTAAACTTATGAGTAAAACCCATATGTTAGAATAAAAACAATACAATCTTATTTTTATAGTTCTTAGTAATTTTAAGCTTATCTTTGAAAATGTAATCAACCATAAGTTTATTAGATTTTTAGTGCAATTTTTAATGGGTTTATCTTTAGATATTTGAATAATCTATTCTGCATAGATTCAAAATATGTGTTTTATTGTCATGTGAATGTATCCTCGATACCCATAGAAAATGGAAATAAGCTTTTTATTGAAAAATATATACTGAGAATAGTTGACTTTTCTCGATACAATTCCTAGCAACAATTTGATTTCAGGTAATATATATATATATATATATATATATATATATATATATATATTATATATATATATATATATATTATATATATATATGTGTGTGTGTGTGTGTGTATGTGTGTGTGTGTGTGTGTGTGTGTGTGTGTGTGTGTAAGGTATCGAAATGTCTGGTAGTAAGGGATGATTCTACCAAGGATCCTCAAAATCTCACTGTATAACCATACTGTATGCTCCTGTAGGTGCAAATATATATTCATTCAAGAATTTTTATAAATCCCTAAAGAGAGCTTAATGTATAATAATCAATAAATTTGATTAAATACAGAGCAATATTCAACTTTCAAAGAAAGAAAAATTTAACAACCCGCCATTCTGTAATAAATTTATTTCGACCAAAAGCTCAAAAGGCTTTTAAGAATTTTTACAAAATGTTTAAGAATCCTTAGAGACTGGTCTTTTCAGACAGAAATCACAAATGAAGGAATTCACCTAAAGACAGTTTCACCAGAAAAAATCAGGTCAGACAGCAAGTATAAGTTTAAAGTTCTAAGTCGAATAAAGAGATACAAAGTATAAACAGTTTCCCGTTCAACTGACTTCCTCAAAAAACAAAATAAGATATGTATATTTTTTATAAGTAAAAAAAAATAAAATAAAATAAAATTTTTGTCTAGACTTTTTTATAAAAAGATTTTTTTGAAATGTTAAAAAGGTTTTTTTATAATCTTCTACGTTAGAATTTAATATTTAATCTAATATTTGATATTTAATATAAGAATATTAAGAGATAAAAATATTTTTTTAAAAAAAATATAAAATAAAAATAAAAATATAAAAAATGATAATAATAAAAATAAAAAGATTATTTTTAATACTATAACAACCAGGAATAAAAAATATATTATTATTATTATTATTATTATTATTATTATTATTATTATTAAAATAATTATGATAATTATACCAACCAATTAAAATTAACAATACTATTATCGTATAATTAATAAGTCGACGGGGCGGCATAAAGTCGGTATCAGCCAGTCAGCGAGGGAGTCTATTCCCTTTTCAATAGTGCTAGACCAAGGAGATTGTTTTATCATCTGAGGTGGAGCGCCACACCTACCATCAGCTCCTTACTTTACCGCACAGATCCCTGTGCTACTCATACGCTGAGTTGGCGAGGACCGGTATCGAACTAGGAACCTTGTGGTTTCTAGCCGAACGCTCTACTGACTGAGCTAACCCGCAAAAAAATCAGCTATTATCCATATCAATAATTTCTCTCGGTGGCGACAGGCTCTCTGTAGAAGACTGTTCATGTCTGAAGTCACCTCGGCGCAACAACATGAAGCTAGGAGTTCCAGAAAAAGCAGCGGCAACAAAGCGCCGGCACATGCGACATCTGTGGTCGAGAATGTTTGTCTAACATCAGGGGTACAAAAACTATATTATAGTCTTCCGAGACTGAAATGGCAAAATTGCAAGCTTGAGTGTCCCACTTGTATTATATATATATATATATATATATATATATATATATATATATATATATATATATATATATATTAAAGAAGTGTGGATCGCAGGAGGAAGTATTTTAAAAATCAAACTTCATTTAGTCATATTCCATGTGAATATCTTGGTCAGGTTATGAAGTTTCAGCAGAAACTATATATATATATATATATATATATATATATATATATATATATATATATATGTGTGTGTGTGTGTGTGTGGTGTGTGCAACAAACACACTTATCATTTAATGTATATGAGGTGTGTACGTATATATATGTCTTGTGTTTTTGGAGTCTGTTCTTGTTTGCATGATAAAATGTCTGGATGTAAGCATGTGGGTATTAGTATACTTAATCCGATAAACTCTTTAGTTTATTAATATTTTGCAATTAATAAACGGCGACAGTCTAACCATTCAATTCCTGATCAATTACATATGCGCCTGTTTTGTATATAGACCTTCAGTTTCGCTTGGCTCGTCTCCAATCAACTTACATAATAAGACAAAGTAGGAAATAGTGGCATATTGTATTTCTTATATCAAACGAAAATAGCTTCTGCCTCGTTTAATGAGATCAGAGTTTTCCAGAAGAGGTGAACAAAACTAGAACGACTATTTCAGTCACCGTTTTCATCGAATATATTTTTATTGCATAAATCTAACGACGTCTTTCTGACTGACTAGAGTTGCAGAATGAACCATTCTCTTTCGAATACTGTAACGGAACGGAAGCAAATCGACGAGTTTGTTTGTCAAAACGTAAATATTTTGACAATTGTTTACTATGGTAATTCAATGACAGACTTGGTTATTTGAAAAGGTTTAGTCTTTACAGACAGATATTTATCAGATGTACCGTCTTCTCCCATGGGATATCTCACCAATGCAATTGAGTAGATGAAAGGAAACTTGTTTAGACGAATGGGTTTTTTTTCTAAATATTTCTCTATCTTTTCAATCCAAAATGTTAATGTTTTTATCTTTATTAACTTTCAAATTTTTAACGATCTCTGCGTTCCAAAAAATGATTAAAAAAATATTCTGTTTTCGAACATTTTTAAAATTCTGTTTTGTCGCCAACGGATTTTTCTCAACTCAAAAAATAAAAATTCACTCTGATGAAGGTCGTAAAAAAATCTCTCCATGTGTACGGAATATTTTTACATTTTTCCATTATTATTATTATTATTTATTATTATTATTATTATTATTATTTCAATTTCATCTGATTATTCTAATAATAATAATAATAGCGTAATCCGTATACATTTTGATAAACGGACAAAAACACATGTGTAAGTGATATCGATTATATCGATTAAATTCATTTTTATCCATCTACATTTCTTTTCTTTACTCATTTTTTCCTCATATTGTCGGATTCAATTCCCTTTCCATTCTTACATATATATATATATATATATATATATATATATATATATATATATATATATATATATATATATATATACACCCTCAATTTAAATTATTCGGCTTACGGTGTATAACAAAATATCACGAAATATTTAATTCACGCTGTATTGTAAAAAAGAATTCAACTCGAAATATTGTGCTTGGAGTGTATCTAAGCCAGTTAAATCTGTTTAACTTTCTGAGATAAGGAGTTGTTATTGTCTATATTATTTACATTTCGAACAAGGCTTCCCACCTCCACATTGACCATATATATATATATATATATATATATATATATATATATATTTCTAAATATTTCTCCAGTTTTTCAAACCAAAATGTTTTTATATTTAACAGGAATAATTCTAGAAGACTAATTTGATTATTTGATTAGATTCCCCCTTGCTATTATCAAGTGTTTATACATTTGTTTAATTAGACTTGCTCTGTAAAAATAGTAATGTAGTGGTCGCCTCGCATCGCCAATGAGCCAGCAACGAGTTAACCACGAGAACTCTATCGGCAGGAAAGACAAATGAAGAGGAAATTAGGAAAAAATGGATCTATTTTGAGTAATCACGTTTTACACAGCGATTAATCGACTTGAAAATACCACTTTATGTTTCTCTTTTGAAAATTCAAGGTAATATCAATTCTTTGAAAGTCTGTCTAGCAAACGAAATGCAATTCCTTTCCCAACCGAACACGCCACTCTCACATCAAATAGCAGTCGTCAGATTTCACTTGCCGTCCAAACACTTTCTTCCTCACTCGCCCTGTCAGCGACAGTCCGTTTTTTTTTCTGCTCGTTCGAATGCGCTTATGCAAATTCGGATATACTTTATTTGGGTCTCTACTAAGAATACCTCAGCTACGAGGAAGTAGCGAGTTCGAGTATCCGTAGCCGCTCGCCACAGGCCAAACATATCCTGACGCACTTTGTTTGTGGGGGCTGGGAATCCGCTTGTTCATAGGGCTACCTTTCAGTCTCGTCACAGTTTCATACAGTCCAGAGCAAAGTTGAGACACCAATGATAACTTGAGTGGTATTTTATCTATGAATACATGTCTGACATTTTTCTTTCCCAAGAACTCGTCCTCAACATTCAATAAGACACTACAACACCACAAAGGCGAAATATTTACCATGGAAATCGGGATTTTTTTTTCACTAAATAACTTTCAACAAAGGCTTTAAATGGGTGTGATTATTGGAGGGAAATATTAGCTAAGAGTATGCATTTTATTCATTTATTTAATGAGTTATGAATTTTTAACCAGAACAGAAATGACATTTTAAAATGAACTGCAGGATGGCCATTGATTGGCAATCGATAAAGTCATATTCTAGGGATGTTATTTTATTAATTGAGCAAATTTGGATTCATTTGAAAGAAGATTATATTTACAAAGATACTAAAATTCCAAATTATGATAATCAAAGTTATAATAAATCAGTACTATGCAAGATGTAAAACTTTATCAGTTTGCTTATGGCAACTAGTCAACACAGTACACACACACACACACACACGGACACACACACACCACACACACACACACACACACACATATATATATATATATATATATATATATATATATTATTATTATTATTATTATTATTATTATGGACTCTCTCGTCGATTTTCAACGCATGAGGGTTCATACAATGAACTCCTACACATTGATTTGTTTATAGTGGTGAAGGCTTGTGTTGGACCATCCACACTTTTTGGCACAGTCGAGAGGAAAGAATTGGTGCATCAAGGGTTGCCACAAACCCAATCAACGACCGACCTCAAGAATTTTGAATTCAGAGTTATCCCTCTCCTAGACTGGTTATCTACCCAAGGCTGAAGGGTCCAGTATGCCCTACTATTTAACCCATAGCTTGAGGGAGAATATATGGATTCATACCTTTCCCAAGGGTATTAGCACTATGTGAAATGCCAACAGCTTCGTATATATATATATATATATATATATATATATATATATAAAAATAGCAAAATACTAAACGAAGCTTTTATATTCCATATGAATTCGTTCTAGTTGATTGCGTTTAGTTGTCTTTTTTTTTCTTTTTTTTTTTTAATTCATTCGTTCTTGTCAACATCGTTTTTTTTTTTACCCTCTTTATCGAGTAGATAAATTGAAATTTAGCAATGTTAGTTATTTCAATTTATAAAACTAGTTTTCAACCGTATATAGATATTTATAGACAATAATTAGAATGTACATATATTTTACGCAATTTTATACCGTTGTCATTTAAAAAAAAATTTTTTTTTTTTTTTTTTTTTTTTTTACTCCTTAACTACATGTATACATTTGTAGTCATTACCAGCGCGAAAAAAATTGTTTAAATTCCGTATTCAACTTCGACCAAATTGAATATGGAGTAATTTGTATATTGCTATTAAAAAAAAACACTAAAAAAAAAAAGACAATAACAAAAAACAAAAGACTTCTCAATTGTTACAACTTACATTCCTTTCAGTCTCCTATATCCAACACATCTTTCTTAGTAACATCCTAGCCATGCCAATGCATTTATTAAAAGAAAATGTCTGAATCGCGCGATCCTGTTTATAATAACTACTCTTATCATTGATTGGCTGAAGAATTGGCCATTCAGATATAAAGAGTTCGCGTTTGTCGTAGTTTTTTTTCTTTGTTAGCGTTGCACAAGGGTGGCGGGTTGGAGTTTGATCGGCTCCAACGGGGTCTGGCTGGCTGAGGGGGGTATTGTGTTGAAAGACCCGAAACCCCCCTATGAAGCCAGCCAATAACATAACTGACGACGCCATCCTGCGCTAAGTCTAGCGTATTTCAAACATATATATATATATATATTTTAAATATATATGGTTAGATATACATTTTTATAAGTGATTTTTACTTTTACTATTCAATCTATATAATCCATATTCACAACTGAATTAAATGTATTATCAGAGGTGAAGATGAGTTTATATATAGAAAATTCTCTGTAAAATGAATACTTTTAATAATATTTTACTCTAGGATTATCAATCCCCAACTTATTAGCAGCTTTTTGGTTTCAAATAAAAATGAACAATCGCTCTTTTGAAGTTCATTTCTCTTATACCCATCACTTTTGATCAGAGATTCAAAACTTATTGATTTATTTTAATTATTGATTTTAGACCGTATCTTTAGAGACGTTGTTAGAATTTTTTTTTTTCTTTTGCCCTCCCCGCTTTTTTTTTTTTTAGAAAATTTCTTTTTGCTTTGTCGGTCTTTTTGTGAAGATTTCACTTGCGCTGCGTGAATTATCAGGTGTTTTATTTTATTTCATTATTTGCAACGTTTCTTTAAATTCCTTTGTTCTCTACGTGCTAACTTTAATTAAGATAGTGTTATTGTAATTTATTTTGCTTATTTATTTATTTCCAAAAAAAATATTAAGAAAACTACACGGACAATTATAATTTGTTTGTCTGTATCTACGTTCAATTACTGATATTTGGTTATGGCTAAATATTTCATTTATTCGCACATCTACGTATTTACTATTTGGTGGTGGAGGAGATGAAACAAAGTTACTCGTGTATTCGTCGTTAGATGATATTACAAACATATAATCTTAAATAAATTCATTGGTTGCATTCTGACAGCTGTCATATTGTGTATTTTCAAACACTCAATTGTTTGGCGTAGTTTTCTTTATAAAGCAACTGATATTTACAACAATTTGAAAGCAACGATGTGGTGAGTCAATCTTAATGTACTGCCACTTTCCTTATTAGTTGTCTACTTCCAGTAAAATCATTTGCTGAGATTAAAGCGGGGCTCTTTGCTTATACCGCCCTGTCGGCTGGGGCGTTAAATGCACCGACTGCACCTCTGCAGAGGGATAAAACTCCCCCAATGGGGCCACCTGTTGGTCGTGGGTGGCGACCCGTGATGCTTAAGGATGGAGCCCAGGTGAATGAGCAGTTCATGACTTGCAATACTCCACTTTGGCCCTATCTTGGGCTAGACGGGCGGTCGGAGAGCCCCCCCCATCAATCGTCTGGTCACGTCAAATCCTAGCACTATATGATTTTCCCAACCCTATTGCCCTTATGGAAATCCCCAACCCCTTTTTATCATATGGGTGCTAGAAGGCGGTGGCTGTGGGTCTACATGTCCTGGGAATAAGTTAAACTCTATCTGATGGTGAGCTTCCAGTTTTGGAGGTTTGGGGAATGTGGAGCCCCCATTCATCACCATTGCTCCCTGGTCCACTCTGACCCGAGTGGTAGTACCTGTTAGGGTCCCATCTATGGGTTAAATAGAAAAATGTATTTATAAAAAATTGTATTATCCATTAAGAATTGATTTATTTCAAAACTTTATCGGCATTAAATGACCCACTGAGGTTGGTATGCCGTAAAACAAAACAAACCAAACCAATCTTTGCTTATAAACAGTCGATTGATTCAAACAAGTTCTACTCATATTTACACAAAACAAACGCGGTAATCAGCAAGAAGTACCAAATATTAGTTAAGAAAAACATTTAATATATAGCGGATGGTCGTGTTAAGGGTAACTAAATTATAGTAATTAGGGTTTTCAAAGCCTTGTAGGTTATTTAGTCAAAGTACACATCACACTATAAGAATATAATTATATAAGCTCATAGCATAAAAGACAAGAACTCACAATTAAAACAAACAACATTGTATTAACATGAAGTTTTCAAAAGGTAATACAGGATACTTGGCAAAGTTCTGTAAAAAGGTGCTTTTTGAAAAGTTCAACGTAAAATATAAGCAGAGATGTTATAAATCTCTAAGTGAGAAAGAAAAGGTGAAAGTTTAAAGTCAACACAACAGTCAGGCATAAGTTGAATGCATCTACTGTTTATCTCCGATAGCGTAGGTTATTTAAAGAGAGAGAGATAGTTCATACCTTCAGCATGTGTGAGAAATGTTCTTAAAAAGGGTGACGTGAATTCCCTTAGACAAGTGAGATCTTTCTGGTTGGGATCCGAAAAGTTGGCTTTTTTATAGTCCGGGGATAGGCTCCAAAAAGGGGTCTATTTGATAGATTTCCTTTTAGGCGCGAACGTCTCCCATTGGTTGAAATTGTACAAATTTTATTTCAATGTTTCTCTTTTACTAGGGTGCGCAATCCCCATGCGCAAACTACCTATTTTTGTCATTCGACTTCTGTCCGTTGAAACAAGAACTTCCGGCTCGCCACAAATATACAATCTAGGTAATCTAAGACCGAATTCTCCATTGATTACACTGGTAAGGAGCTGATGCTAGGTGTGGTGCTCCACCTCAGACGCAAAAAAACAATCTCCTTGGTCTAGCGCTAGTGAAAAGGGGATAGACTCCCTCGCTAGTTGGCTGATACCGACATTAGGCCGCCCGACGACTTTACTTACAAATGAAGGGAATTCAACAGGACTGCAACTCTTCCCAGAAGTAGATCATCCTGGAAGAAACACTTGAAAAATAATAATTTAGGTAAAAGCCAACACACACATCACCTCAAGAGAGTAGCAGACCTCTCCGACAGCATTCTGAGTAAACATACACGTGTATATAACAAAACCCTCCCCCCATAAAACAAAACAAAACATCAGAGTAAGTGTTTCTACACTGCTGGGTCAACCATGTGTTTAAGTAAAATCATTACTTATGTCATTGTGACAAATGGAAGTAAGCACTCAGTTATAATACAACTCAGATTATTAGCATTGTAATATATACTTATCCCGACCATTGTTTAGTCAGGCACAAAGTTTCAGGTACTTCAAGCTTCTCATCACTTACAGTATCTAACGTTTTGGAATATCAGGTACTTTAAGTAGTTTGTTTTTATTACGCTATACAAAGCTTAGTAAATAAATATAAGGCACTGGCTTACAAAAATATAGAAAAAAAATTTTTTGTCTGAGGCAAGAATGTGAATAGATGTTTTTTACTAATTTAGGTGTGCTGAATTCAAATTTATAAACAGTCTTGCTCTAGTTTTCTGTCTTTTAAATAGTCTCATTTTAGTATATACAGGTTATATACGTGCTTATTTCAACAGTTGCAGCAGCTTATTACAGATAAAACAGGATAGATAAAGAACATTGACGGAATAAATATACTTGGATGACACAATGTACACAATTCATAGTACCGCAGACAGAAGTGTGTTTTATTAGATGATCTGCTGTATTTTGCCTCCGGGAAGTCACGCAAGAGCATCCAGCAGAAGTCTCTGATCATGCCGGGGTTCCACTTGCCTTGGTAGTTGCTCTCCATCTTCGTAATGTCTTGGTGGAATCTTTCTCCGTGCTCATCACTCACTGCTCCAACGTTTGGAGGGAAGAAGTCGAGGTGGGAATGGAGAAAATGAATTTTGAGTGACATTCGGCATCCCATATCCACATAAGTCTTTAGCAACTTTTCAATACAGGCTTGGTAATTTGGTACGCGTGTGTTACCAAGGAAGCCACTACAGACTGACTTCCCATGCTCTCAGTTTCCTGCATAATAACTAAAAAAGAAGACATAAGTCACACAATATTAGAAATTAACCCTGAATGCATATACGCCTTTATGTACAGTATGTGTACAAAATGTACAGTATGCATATCTAAAAAACTAGAGGTGATGAGTAAAAACGGATTTCAAATCTGAATTATTCAGCACCCCAAATTAGGTTAAAACAGCTATTTTTGTGCTTGCCTCAATTTCTTTGTAAACAGTGTTATTTAATCCGAAATTATTCATTAAAAATCTGGACAAAAATTAAAATTTCTGGTAGTGTACGAGGATAATCCCAAATACAATGTCTCCAAAATATTCAGAAATCGCAGAAATGTTTATGGTTTATTGTCAATGATCTTTACATCATTTAAACTTCGAACATGTATCTATTTTTCTATATAATTTTCATTTCGGTCGATGAACTTTTGAAGGCACTGTGACTGTTTTTTATGCCCATGATATACCAGCTCACCGCCCTTTTTTTGTTTGTTTGTTGGAAAAGCGTTGAACATCAGAAGACATAAGTCACACAATATTAGAAATTAACCCTGAATGCATATACACCTTTATGTACAGTATGTATACAAAATGTAAAGTATGCATATCTAAAGGACAAGCGGTTATGAGTAAAAACGGATTTCAAATCTGAATTATTCAGCACCCCAAATTAGGTTAAAACAGCTATTTTTGTGCTTGCCTCAATTTCTTTGTAAACCAGTGTAATCTATCATAAAAATAGCTATTCAATTCTCTTCATCTTTACAAAATCATTAGTTTTGGCCTGTATAAGAATTTTGAATTTGAAATATAAATTTTCTGATCTTCGATTTTTAGGTTTTCAGCAAGCGAAGTGAACCTGAACCACGTGAGAAAGATCCTTTGGCTCAGTTACGTAACTTTAAATATGACGATCGGAAAGGCAAATTCACATTTGGTGAAGATTTTGATCCTGATGATGACTTCCGAGATTATCTCAGGAAAAAGCACAAACAGCAAGAATTAGAAGAATTAATCAACAAAGCTGATGACCGACATATTAGTATATTAGTATATAACTTTATTGTCTTTATCTTTTACACTGAGATTTTTATTCAGCAAACTTTTACTTTGTATTTATAGAAATAATTTAGTTGCCTATAACTGTAAGTATGCAGAACTTTTGGATTTAGAGCAACACATGTTTTATGCTTTTCTTACTATTGAACTCAGTTGTATTTATTGAAAGGTAATACTTAAAATACTTGCCTCAATTTCTTTGTAAACCAGTGTTATTAGGCAAACATTTTTACTATTTAGTAGTAAAATAGTTCATTCATCCGCTGTAATCATCAGGTATTGCATCTTTGGATTAGCATGTATTTACGTCTTAATAGATTTCTCCTAAAACGTAAAAAAACAGTGCATCCAACTTAAAAAAGTATATTGACATCTTTGTTGAAAGACAAGGTTAGGTGGAAAGAATTATGAAATATAGTAAAAATAGTAGGTACATATCTTGTTAAAAAAGATACGATCGAAAATTTAAAAAAAAATTATATTGATTTTTTATTAATGTACTGAAAGATATTTTGGTCAACATAATACATTAACTGCATGCCGAAATTTTTTATGGCACACGTAGAGGGCAGAATTCATTTGTGTTGTTATGGTCTTTTTTAGATGAGCTTAGTAATAGAATGAGACGAGAACTAAAGATAGACAGACAGAGGAGGAGGAGAAAGTCGATTTTAATAGGAGTGATTGCTGGATGGTTGGTTGGGTGGTTGGTTGGTTGGATTTTACGGTATGTCAAGCCTTGTTGGGTTATTTTATGTCAAAAATCTTTTGTTTTATTCATTCTTGATATGTATTCAACGTTTTTAAAACTCATGTTAAACACATTTTAACTCATTTAGTTTTAATTAACCCATAGATGGACCCTAACAGGTACTACATCTCCGGGTCAGAGTAGACCTGGGTGTAATGGCGATGAAGGGTTACTCTACACTCCCCAGAGCTCCAAAATTGAAACCTCACCATTAGATGCAATTTAACGCTTTACCTAGGACACTAAGTCCATCACTACCTTCTAGAAGATAACGTTATAAAAAGAATTCGGTGTTTGCGATGAAGGCAATACGATAGGGACAATCATATAGGTTCTAGGGCTTGAAACTCGTTCGATTTTTTGCTTCATATCGAAAGCAAAATTTGAGGTACGAAGCGAGCTTAAGATAAACAAAAACACCCTATTTTTTGTAACGTTTTTTAATAATAAAATAGCACTGTATTATATAAAAACATTAGGGTGTTTAAGGCTGGAGCGGATCAATGGCATTTCAGTTGATTTCAATGGGGAAAATTCATTTGACATACAAGAAAATTGAGTTACTAGCGAATCGAATTAAACTCGTAAGTCAAGTTATTACTGTATTGATTATGCATTAATTCTTGTACTAGTACTTATACCTTTATCTTATTTACCAACAGACCTATTTAAGATAAACTATTGAATTTAATATCTCTTATTATAATGGAGATTGTGTATTTGTCTGTCTGTAACCGAAACTATATCACTACTCAAGTCACAATTCCTTTGTTATTTACATCACATTCTCCATGATTTTATTTTTATTTAAACCTCAATTACTAATAAAATAGTAATTTATACTGTTGGACTTATTTACATATTAATAAAATGCAATTGCATTTATATATACAACAAAATAGCGGTTTACAGTGTGAATGGGATTGCTAATTTGCATATTGATATAAAAAATTGATTTTTAATTGTTTGGTTTCATATTAATGAATATGAGCAAAAATCTCTTCAATAAATCTTAAATGAAATTCATTAACAAGAAGAAATAACTGCAATTTTATTCTTTACTTCCTATTTTAACTAAATAGTTAAATAAGGAAAATTTATCAATGAAAAAAGGCATTGATGGAAGAGTAAGTTTCAGTTGTTCTATTTTTTTATTATACCCCCCTCTGTTTCAAATCTTTTTATTTGCATTTTATTTAGTTTCATTCACCTTTCTAATTTGATATAATATTTTTTACGTTAAATACTTGCACCCAGAGGGTGCATATATATGCTAGTGTATTTAATAACCTTAACTTCGCGTGGCATAAGATTTTCTTGTGAAGTTTTCTAATTGTAGCGCATCTACTTAAAAATCAGGATTCAAAATATTAGTTTGAATAAGTTTAAACCCTAATCCCTGTAAATATTGGAATATATGCAATAAAACAAGACATTCACCGGGGCTCACTTTACTCAGATATTTGTATTATCATTGTTAAGTTTCTGGCCGCCATCGTTGGCCAGTTGAAAAGGACTTAAAGTAAGTAAGTCCTGAACTATGGAATCCTTTGGTAAGTGAATAAGTCCTAAGTTATGGAATCCTACGTAGTGTCAAAAGGTCCAGTGATGTAATCCTATGATCGGTCGTCCACGAAGGTTTGAAGCAATATGTGCAGGTATGGCCAGAACAGCCAGTATAAATAATAATATCAGCAGCAGAATTCTGCCAGTGGTTGGTCAATAGGTTGGTCACATGGTTCTCGGTGAGTCTATAAGTACAAGTGGCCATCTGGCACACACCTTATATCGGGAAAAAACCAACAATCGTATGTATTTGTCCAATCCCACCTGAAATATAAATATTAAGCAGGGTAAAGCCGGTTTGAGTTTTCCTTCTCCTAATATGGTTACCTTACAGAGTCTAAAATAACTTACTCTGCCTTACTATTTACGCTGATTAGGAACAGTGGAGTAGAGATGGGTTCATGCCTTTATCAAGGGCACAAATGCAAAGTGAAATGCAACCTGTCTCGCGAAGGATTTGACCTCATCACCGAATATAACCATTACGCGCGTGGTGTAATGGTTAAAGTTATGAAATGGACTCGTCGCCCCGAGTTCAAATCCTGGACGTAGCAATTGCATTTCACTTAGCGCTAATACCCTTGGGAAAGGTATGAATTCTACTCTCCCTCCAGCTATGGGTAAATAGTAGGGCAGACTGGGCTCTTTAACCTTGGTTAGGCAACCGGTCTAGGAGAAGGAAAACTCTGAATTTAAACTCCGCTTAAGAAATTGACCTTGTGTCACATCCTACTCGTTGGTAAATATATATATAACCATTACGCTGGGCGAGCTTTCTGCAAAAAGATACCGTATCTCTTACTGCCCACTCAGTTCCCTAAGGCAAAATTCTACGTCCTAACTGGTTGTCATCTGAATCTCCCTCTTTAGACAGATGAAAATTTCCGCTTCGAACCAAGTTTTCTCGACCGGTTTCCGCTTATACGACTAATGATATTCAGCTTCTTATTTTGCCGAGTCTAGTTTTATGCTGTTATTTACCAAATGAATAAATAAATAACAACACAAAATCGTAGTCTGTGAAAATAAGAAACTGAAGAAGTCTATTCATTGCATTCTACAGACTTCAAACACGGTTGATTTACGTCAAGTGCAATGGTGGCCCTACCCCGGCGGGCAGGCGTATCTAAATATATAAACATTGCTGTCTCAGTCGAAACGCATATATTTATATGTGCGTTGAGGCACAAGAATATTTATTACACGCAGAAAACTATTTCTTAAGTTCGCATGTTGCGGTTTACTTACTTACTTTATTTATCCAAATATTCATACAGACGTCGGGTTTTGAAAAACTTTACAAGATGCTTTTCAATTATAATGTATATATATATATATATATATATATATATATATATATATATATATAGGGTGTCCAGAAGTCGTTCACCGTGTATGAAAATACATATAAAAAGTATAAAAAGACATATGAATATCAATTTTATTCATCATAATCATAATAGATGCTCAAATTGTTCACCCTCTCCATTGATACATACATCAATTCTCTTTATAAAAATGAAATTTCTGTGTCTTAAAAATACGATAAACTGATGATTTGCTAATCGTAAGCTCCTGGCTTATTTTCCTTACTGATTTCACGGGGCTTCTAGCAACATTCGCCAAAACCATAGTTGATGTTGCTTCATCAGTTGCACTCTTTCGTCGACCACATCTCTCGCGGTCAGCAACTGAGCCAGTTTCTTGGAAACGTTTTATCAAACGGCAGACAGTGGTATGGTTCAATGGTTTTTCTTGCTCGGGATGAGTGCGATTGAATTCTTCAGCTACAGAGCGTTATGTAGCCCCATCTCTTCCAAACATAAAAAACAATTTAACTCTTTCTTGTATTGTTAATTTCTCACCCATATCCAATAGAATCTGAAAAAAAAAAAAACAAATTATATGGTGCGCGACTTCTGGGACACCCTGTATATATATATATATATATATATATATATATATATATATATACTTTTCCTAAAAATGTAATTCTTCATCACTACATACATTTTTTTATGATAATTCATGTGCCATTGATTTGTTTCATTCTTGTAACTTTCCTGTCATAATACAATAAAGAATAAGAGGAAATAAACAGTTTACTGAAAGCTTTAAGGTATTCTTACATTTTTATATTCCACAGTTTCACTCGATTCCACGTTGTTGCTTATTTATGTGTATTGAAATGCTTTTGCTTCTAGTGCACTCTGGCCTAAAGACAAAATGAGCATCTGAGGTTGACTCCAAAAGCAATTTCCATATGATATGGTAAAAGTTCACATCAGGAAAGAAAAAAGCCAGACACATGGTCACGGAAAATGCCAATCACTTTATTAGTTCTATTGCAACTTACCACTGGACTGGTCTTAAAAAGAGGATGACGTGAAGTGGTATTCTCGAGTCGACAAAAGAAGATCTAGTCAAATCGTAAAGTACCACAAATAGTGGGTTGTTTTTCTCTAATTTCTAAATCTTAGTTGTTCTCTTCTGGTTATTAACTAATTAAACTTAAACATTTCAATTCTCTAGTATTAAACTTGACGTGTATACTGGGAGAGTTCCCGTGATTGACCTTTATTGTCGGTCATACAACCGGGTACCAGATTCACTGGTGGTAGGAGGTTATCTCTACTTTTCAAATACAAGGTTTAGAATGAGAGGGAAATGAAATACATGACGATAAACTGACTCAAAAATCAAATTATCTAATATTTGTACTTGATCTCATCTTGATGACTCCCAATTATGGTATGCCGAGTTGTAGATGGCGTTCAGAAAGCTGATCCCGAAGCCTACACTAGTGAGCTTGATCATCATTTGAGGTATTGTAACTCACTAGTCAAGATTCATGGAGACTAATACGACAAACCAAGTATCGTTGTAAATCATTTATCTTACACCCCGACCGTAATAAACAGTCTTTTGTTTACTTTGCTGGAGTTCATAGGCTTTCTTCACATTCTGTAACCCATAGACGTAATGGCCTTTTCTCTTCCGCACAATGTTAGGGAGGTTGAATTCAGTGTTGTACCTCCCCTTTACCGGTTGCCCTACAAAGACTAGTTAAAACAATATGTCCTACTATTTAGCTGAAGAAGAGAAGAGAACGCTTCATGCTTTTCCCAATAGCAAACTGAGATATAGAGTCATTTCAGCCGGAAATTTAACTCGGCGCGCCATTTTTAATTTACTTGGCGATAAGTATTACGCGTCTCCTCATAGTATAAAGAGAAATAACACGTATTTATGGACATCATTTTGAACTTTGAAATTGTCTATTCCAATACCAATTGTATGCAATGGATTTCTCTATTCTATATATTTAAAGTCCACTCAGATCAATGCTAGTTGGTAACTCTAGGGAAATGTTATAACATGATAAATGAAGTATAAAGAGGAAACGAAAACATTACAAAGAGACTACAATTTAGAAATCAGTAATATCTGCGTTATTCGGACTATTGTCCCCATCTTCATTGTTATTTGTACAACGTTTCGGCCGATATGCCCTCCGGCCTTCTTCAGGTATTTCTTGTCGGACTCGGGAATATATATATATATATATATATATATATATATATATATATAGAGAGAGAGAGAGAGAGAGAGAGAGAGATCTTTTAGTAATATCGATATCGTTTAATTTTGAAATGCCTTTTTGTTGAGAAATTTCTAATATAAGGTGTGTGTTAAAAGTCCACTCCTACTTGTAGACTCAGCGAGAACCATGTGATCTCTCTTGGCCAATCACTAACAGTACTCTGCTGCTGATATAATACTTAAATCAACATTACTACTTTTACTTTCATTGACGACGGACATAGGATTAAATCACTGGACCTTTAACTATACGTAGGATAGGACTTATTCACTTACCAAAGGATTCCATACTTCAGGACTTACTTACTTTAAGCCCTTTTCAACTGGCATTTAAAAACGTAACACTTTTATGATTTGAGTGACTAATTAGTCTAGGCAAATAAAAGTTAGCAGGCATAATGTTGAGTAAAATAAGATTTATTCATCATAGTTTTAATGACAAATCCAAAGGTCTGTGGATATCATGAACGTTTTACAATATGTATACTACCTATGACTCAGCGTACATCAAGCTGGATGTCCAGCTCCTGCCAAACACTGTGCAATATGAGTATCTATTGCAGCAGATGATTTATGTTAGGGTAGGCTTGTGGGAAGAGGTGCCACATAGACTAGTTCCTTTACATAGCCCCGGACAGAAAATCGCTAGTGTTATGTGAAGAGAACGTGGTGGGTATATATATATATATATATATATATATATATATATATATATATATATATATTTAATTTTTAAAATATAACTGTTTTTTGCAGGCATCTACCCAGGGTTCATGCTTTTTTGATTTCGTCAGGATACATTTAATTCCTCTGATGTTTCTGCAAAGACATTTCTTGCTGTTATGTTTTTGTTGAGGACCGCAAATTATATCGGTTGATTATTGTGGACGCTTGTGGAATATATATATATATATATATATTATATATATATATATATATATATATATTATATATATATATATATTATATATATAACACTTAACTAACACCCCTCTCTTAAAAATAAAAGACTCTCCAAATTTGATAAAAACATAGATAACAGTACTATAAAATTAACTAAAAACCAAATTACGTAACCCCATGATGACGACTGGCGAAACAGTCGAAAGCGCTCGGGATATTAGTATGGGAAATATCATAAATCAACTGGATCCAGACTCAAAAAAGATCGCCAAGAAGACTGGAAAATATAATGATACAAAAAATGAAAAAGGAATAGACCGTATTGTTTAATAACACATGCCTTGAGTATAACTTGCTGCCAAAATACAATATATATATATATATATATATATATATTATATATATATATATATATATTCCTACTAAGTTGGTTTGAAAAGGTCTCTCTCTCTCTCTCTCTCTATCTCTCTCCTCTCTCTCTCTCTCTCTCTCTCTCTCTCTCTCTGTGGGGGGTGCGCGCGTGTATGTAAAACTTAAACATATATACTGAAATCGGACTTAAAAAATAAATAGAAGAAATATTTATATATAGCATATACAATACATTTTTACATTTTCTTAATTCATATATAACGAAGTCTACAATATGTAGATTTGTGTCTACCTGATTGTTTTAATATGAATTGTTTTTACTTTATTAAAAGCCTCCAACAAAATGCATATCAATAATAAAAGTTATATCGATAAAACATAACAGGTATTTAGAAAATAAGAAATCTGTTCATTTTTTAAGTTTAAAACATTTATAAAAAGACACATTTTAAGAAGACGATTTTTAAAACTTAAATCATACAACATGCAGTCGTGTCTACAAAAATTTCATCTCATGAAGATTCCATCAGCTGATTAACGGAACATAATGTAATCGTGATTTTTACTTAAAGAAAACCACCTGCGTCTATCAGTGATAACAATATGTGGTATGTTTTCTATTACAGTCATTTTCAAGTTGTTCATGTTTCTGTGACTTTCATTTGCTACTCACGAAGATAACTTGTTCAATTTCATACAATGCAATTGAGCCTTAATAAATCTTTTGTTAAAACATAACAAATGAATTGATTATTCTGAGTAGATTAATCTGCTTGAATGACAAGTATGTGTAAAATATCTTAGAGAAGATGCGGGAATTCATTTTGTACGAAAGATAACGAAATGAATGATTTTCTTTGCCCCAATAGTTTGTTTTTTTATTTGATGCTGGTCACAATTTTATCAACCATGGGATTTCAGTACGTGATGAAAAATATCCCTTGAAAAACAACTTTAGTGAAACAGCTTTAGTATATTGAAAGCTCATGGTTGATAATGAACAGTAAACGATAAAACAGCAAGTTTATATCAATTGGGTTATTTTCTGTTTATTTCTGAATATATAGCAAAAAATGAAAGGGTACCATTAATGGTGGTCAGGACTATACGCTATTGATTATATTAACCTTTATGCAAGTTACATTGTGTTAAATATAGGTTGGGGGGGGTAAATTTTACAGGGAAAATCGGACACCACTACAGTACATAACTATGTAAATTTTAATTTTTAAATTTAAAAAAAGTGCACAGCCATGAAACGTCTGTGAAAAATTAATGTCTCTTATTTTAAATATCAAATTAAAAAAAAGAATCTAAAAATGTAAACTTAGAAAGAATTTTGTATATAACCGTAATAATTACGTGAAACATAATAAACAGTAGTAGTAGGAGCAAGATTTGTTTATAAAAAAGGAACGCTTAGAAAAGAGTAGCATTATCTTAATGCCATTTCATATAGTTGTTTAATTTTTTAATTTATTCGAAAATATAAATAAGATCTTCATTATTTTTGCTTTAAAACTGAGACATGGTGATATTTAATACGTATATCTATTTACTTTGTCGTTAATTCTTTTATTTTCGAAGATTCCCCCGGACAAACTAATAGCAAATTCCTTTATATATAGAAAGATGCAATCCTAGTACTGCTGCATTAATGGAAATAGTGGATGAATCGCAATAGAGACTGTGTTACAAAATAAAGGTCATTTGATCTCATTCTATGATTGTATCTTGATCAGCCTATAAATATTTCAGCTGACCGTCGTACATGAAAGTTAAGATAACCAGAAGTCAATAAAATTGAAATAATATGATTAAAGAGAATGAATTAAGCCTGTCATATATATGAACGTAGATCAATAACTTCATAAAATGGCGCAGTTACTTTCTGGATGTTGACATTAAATGTCCATTGTATAATGATATATTTATATAGTTTAGGAAGAATTGGGTTAAATGTATCGACAAAGAGTTTATATCAAGAAATTACCTGTTGTGTAAAAGCAATATTATTTTCATAATTAGCGCTTAATGATGTACATAAGTAATAAAGGAATGCAGAAAATTTTAAAATAGTAGCAAAACTATGACTGAGTAGGTATCGGAAATTGGATAGAGAATTATCTTCCCCTGCCGCTAGGGGGCGAATCGTCAACATACGATGTTGGCGCCAGAATCAAAAACTCCACTTATCAGGGAGTAGTTACCAAGGAGACACGCAAAAATAAGCGCTCTCGCCACCTTGCCCATAAACAGGGCTCACTTGTCTGGAGATTGTCACCCTAAGGATTCATGTCAAATAAGCGCTCCCACCAGCACACTTTCTAAGCCATTGTATCAGCAAACGTTCTAAGGCTGTCACAATAGCATACTAACAGAAGGCTGAGGAACGAGAACCGACCTGACGAAGTGTCTTAACAACATTCCAACCAGCGACCAGTATTTAACCGCACAGATAAGTCTGGTAGCAGATGCCAATAAAATTTGCAACAAGTTCTTGTATTAGTTGTCAATACATGTATTAAATTTCCATTGTGTGTTTGTCTTCTTTCGTCCGAACAATTTGCCTACAACTGGGAGATTTAAGAGCCCCCCCCCCTTAAACCCATAATTCCTCTTATAGGAAAAGTTTTCAATTGGGAACTTTGCAAATATCTAAGATGTGGCTATACAAATTAATGGTATTTGCACAAACTAGAGTTACTTCTTGCATATAAGTAACACACAGATTCTTTAGAATTTTAATCGGATTAATTAAAATTAAAACTGGAATTTTTTCAAGCTCTAGCCATCTCAGTACTACTGTATGGCTGCAACAATTGATTTTAATACAACGCTTGAACAAGAGGCTAAATGGTAACTATATTTGAATGCTGCCTGCTGTTTTGAATAAATACTGTGCGGATACTGGATGCTGTTAGATGATTTACTAAGGGGAATCATCGATAGAGACGAATGGTGAGAGACATTCAAAGGAATTTGTGCAGTCGCCACGCTTTGATGAAGAAGATGAACCAAAATTATAGTAAAGATCGAGATCGTATTCAATAAAAATTCAATCTGCCACAGCAGACTACATAATAAAATGAAAAAAGGGAAAAGCTGAACACCGAGAAAGATTTTTTTTTAAAGAGGAAAAAAAACGATGAAATTCAGAACATTAGAGTTTAACTATTTTTTTAGAATGTAAGTGTTGATTGTTTTCATTTATCATCAAAACGATGAGAGAGACGGAGACTTATATATATATATATATATATATATATATATATTTTTTTTTTTTTTTTTTAAAGGAACTTTTCGTATTACCCGATGAATGCTCTAAGCAAGAAACCGCTGGTCGTAATACCGTTCCCGTAATTGAATAAATAAAAGCAAAAACTTTTATTTGTTTTGATTTCTCATTGAACTATCAACGCTCTATCACAGATATTGAGCACTCTTCTAATAACACTGTACGTTGGATTACTATTACTTTTTCTAGTATACTAGTGCCAACCATACACATTAATAATATATATATATATATATAGAAAGTAATAAAAAATTTCATCAATCGCATCTGATGAGTCGGGAGATTTAGACTATTTGTCTAAGCTCCCTGAAATAGACTATAAAGTTAAATCTCTAAGTCTTTTGTTATTTCATTACTCATATATTTGCTCTGTGACTCTAACATTAAGGGCACACATTGAGCTATCAAACTGCGACTTGGTTTTGTTTAAATAAGGTCGTAAGGAAGATTTTGTGTCGTAAGGAAGATTTCTTCTCTGGACTTTTGGATTATATATATATATATATATATATATAATATATATATATAATATTCTCTCCGTACGAGTAAGAAGCGATACATGGTCATTTTTTTAAGCGGAGTTAAATTCATAGATTGACTTTTATTAGACAGGATACCTAATCAAGGTTATAGAGCCCAGTCAGCCCAACTATTTACCTATAGCTTGAAGTAGAATAGTTGGATGCACACCTTTCCCAAAGGTATTAATGCTGAAATTTTCAGTTGAAATTTATATTTCATCATAAACATTATCATGTTCTGATTTTTTTCAGATGCGATTTTGTACTTCAATTGAAAAGCTGGTTCCTTTTAGAAAAAACTCAAAACCATTTAATAAAAATACTTATATGACTAGAATTGATTTATCACTTTTCTAAAGATTATATTAAAAGAACAAAGCGTGTTGAATAGGCGTTTTATAATTTCCTCTGAACTAAAATTATCATATGTTATGCCAAAAATTATATAAAAATAAGGAAAAACTACTTCAAATATGGTTCAAAATGTTCGTTCAAATTGTAAAAATGATGCTATTTTGAAATTGTGCATCGACTTTAAGATAACAGTTAGTTTATCAACAAATAGCTTAGATTGAAACGTTCATATCAACTCGCGTGTATATAGATATTTGCAAATACAAATATATGAATACAAATATATAACTTTAATTATATCAGTAGAAATGTATTCAAGAATTCTAATACATACACACATTCAAACACACATACTCACACATGCATACACAAAGACATACAGAAACATATGCACGTGCGCGTTTATTCAATCATTTATACCATTATATATATATATATATATATATATATATATATATATATATATATATATATATATATATATATATATATGAATATAAATGTGTGTATGTGCATATGCAAATGTGAGTGTGTGATTGATTTATGAATATACCTCTCCGAATGAAACTAAGGCTATATATCATTTACATATTTGTATTCGTATATATATATATATATATATATATATATATATATATATACTAGCAAATAAATGCACCCTCCGGGTGCAAGTATTTAAGTTTTAATGTAATAAAATATTATATTAAATTAGAAAGGCTAACGAGAGTAAATAAGAATACAGATAAAAAGATTTGAAACAGAAGTTGGTATAATCGAAAAATAGAACAACTCCCGTCTTTCATTGGTAAATTTTCCTAATTTAACTATTTAGTTAAAATAGGAAGTAAAGAATAAAATTACAGTTATGTCTTCTTGCTAAGGAATTTCTTTTTAAGATTTATTGAAGATAATTTTGCTCATATTCATTAAGATAAAACCAAACAATTAGAAATCAATAATACTAAGTACATATTTATTAAATTCAAATTTTTAATATCAATATGCAAATTAGCCTTCCCGTTCACACTGTAAATCGCTATTTTGTTATATATATAAACACACACACACACACACACACCCAATTGCATATTATTAGTATGTGGCACTTTTATTAATAATTGAGGTTTAATTAGAAATAAAATCATGGAGAATGAGATGTAAATAATTAAGAAAATTGTGACTTGAATAGTAATATAGTTTCGGTTACAGACAGACAAACACGCAATCTCCATTATAATAAGATATATACATATATATATATATATATATATATATATATATATATATATATATATATATATTTACTTAAACTTGCACACTAATGCATGCACATTAACATTGCATAATATATATATATATATATATATATATATATATATATATTGGGCATTTTCACCCACTCTTAGTGGATTATGAGGCCTCAGATATCACCTAAAACACCAAATTGAGCACTTTTTTCTCCAACTGTAAATTCAACGTATCAGAATCCATGAGAAGAAACAACAAAATCGATATCTTAAATTTTCATTAAAATACGTAGACTTATAATGGGTGAAAAATAGCCCTTCGGGGGCAACTTTGAAGCCCCATATCTCCCCCAATTCCCAACAGAATTCAATCATCTTTTGATATGTGATACTCCTCATCGTCTCTATCGGGAAATTATATTAAATTGGCACTTTAATTTTGCACAAAATTGGCTATTTTCACCCACTCTCAGGAGGATTATCAGGCCTCAAAGTTCATCTAAAACTCCAAATTGAGCACTTTTTTCTCCATCACTAAATTCTACGCAGCAGAATCCATGAGAAAAAAACAATAAAATCGATATCTTAAATTTTTATCAAAATACGTAGACTTATAATGGCTAAAAAATGGAATTTTGGGGGCATCTTTGAAGCCCCATATCTCCCCCAATTATCAATTTCATACAAAATTCTACAAATATTCGGCGAAGTGAATAAGATTTTTGGATGTTTGTTTAATTTAGAAACTGGGATTACACTTGTCAAGTTCATTTTCTATTAGAAAAAGTATCGAATTTTATGCGATACATGAGTTGTAAGTGCCTTCAAGTAAAAATTTAATATATACTTTATTCAGCAGCGTTTCTAAAATAAACAAACATCCAAAAATCTTATTCACTTCGCCGAAGGGCATACGGTCTGTTTGTTGTTATTATTCTCTCAAAAACGCCCCCCTTACCTATTATGGTAGAGGCGTGTAGTATCATTTGACAAGCTTAATTTCGCTGGGATGGTCAGCTGTGTACTGTGGCCGAGGCGATATAGTGTTTCACTAGTGTTTCACTGTGTCTGCTGAAGTCCCGGTTTCGATTTCTGTCGGAGGGAAATCGTTAGTATATACTGCTGATGAGACTTAATAAAGTCGAAACAGTCTGTACGGTATTCTACACACCGAGCCATCCTTTGCTGGGATTACACTTGTCAAGTTCATTTTCTATTAGAAAAAGTATCGAATTTTATGCGATACATGCGTTGTAAGTACCTTCAAGTAAAAATTTAATATATATATATATATATATATATATATATATATATACAAACAAACACGCACATATACATATATATATAATACGTTTGCCTTTTGAAATGATTCATACCTACGTTATGTCAATTGTGTGTATATATATATTTATATATATATATAGATGTGTGTGTGTGTGTATATATATAGTTGTTGCAAAGACTCTCCTGAAGATCGTACCCATGAAACCTCTAGTCATGAGTTGTTTTATTCTAATTTTTTAATTTGTATATAAGAATCTTTGCTCTGCACTTTCGTATATACAGCTCTGTAATAACTTTTGGCTTTTTTGGCGAGCGTTTTAGATCATATTTAACATTTTAGACTTTATCTAGCCGTGTGTTCACCAATTATCAATATATTAAGTTTCTATTTTAGTCGAGCACTCTTAGGATTTATATATATATATATATATATATATATATATATATATATATAAGGTAATATAAGATAAGATAATGGCTTATAGTATTTTGAAATGATTCATATCAAGGTTAATTGTACATAGCACTTGGCAATTTTAACAACTTCCATCGGACAGAACATCGGAACGTATTTTGCTTCAATCGACATAAATCTTTAGATTTTTTTTACCTTGCCTTAGGCAAAAATCTAATGGCTGCAAAATCGATAAAACGTTCTTCTTCATTTTGACTGCATCAGACAAAGGATATGATATGCAAAGAAATTCGAATGAAGATTGCAAAGTATTCTAGTTTCTATTTCAATTAAAACACCACAGATTCAATACTAGAATATAATTAAAATTAAACTCGAAAATTGCATAAAATTTACAAATACTGTTGTTTTTTTTACAAAACGTCTACGTTCATAGTCTTTAAAAGTGTTATAAATATACGATTATATCGTCATGGAAGAACTAGGGGGAGGACCTAGGCAAATTGAAAACAAAGATGTCTATTTTCGCTTTTGTTCAAGTAGCCTGTTTCTTGTTATAAGTTGACAGTAATTACTGAAAACGGCTTAGCTGAAATTACACTCAATCTTCAAATGTATAACTGTGATATGATTAATGTTATATGACTCAACAGGACAATTCCTCTGTGCATATATTTGTGTACGTTCTTCCTCTTTATATATACTAGCAAATATATGCACCGGGTGCAAGTAATAATGTCATAAAATATCATATTAAATTAGAAAGTCTAAAGAAACTAAATAAGAATGCAGATAAAAGGATTTGAAACATAGAGGGGTATAATCGAAAAATATAACAGCTGTAGCTTCCTCTTCCATCACCTCCGTCTTTCCTTGCTAAATTTTTATAATTTAACTATTTAGTTAAAATAGGTAGTAAAGAATAAAATTCTTTTTGTTAATTGATTTCTTTTAAGATTTATCTCCGAGATTTTTGCTCATATTGATTAAGATAAAATCAAATAATTAGAAATCAATAATACTAAGCACATATTTATTAAAATCAAATTTTAAATATCAATATGCAAATTAGCCTTCCCGTTCACACGGTAAACCGCTATCTGTTGTTAAATACAATTGCATGTTATTAGTACGTAGATATGGCCAGCAGTATTAATAATGAAAAACAATTTTATTAATAATTGAGGCTTGAATAAAAATGATTCATGGAGAATGTGATGTATAATAACAAAATGGATAGTGACGTGAGCAGTGATATAGTTTCGGTTACAGACAAACAAACACATAATCTCCATTATAATAATAAGATGTACGAATTGCTATACGTCGCCATTTAACTCTTGAATCCACTTATAAATGTGCAATTATATGATTTACCTAGGACTTTAAAACTTATACAGTTTTATTCGTTAGAATAAAAAGGGTTTTATTTATCAAGAATATCATTGAAATGGGATAACTTTGAAACGGGAAGAAACATAGTATTTTAAATCTATTTTTGATATCCTTTTTTGTCTAATTCCAACCGATAATCATTTTTATAGCTGGAATATATGCAAAATGGGGCCGGGTTAGCTCAGTCGGTAGAGTGTTCAGCTAGAAACCGCAAGGATCCTAGTTCGATACCCGCCCTCGCCAACTCAGCGTATGAGTAGCACAGGGATCTGTGCGGTAAAGTAAGGAGCTGATGGTAGGTGCGGCGCTCCACTTCAGACGCTAAAATAATCTCCTTGGTCTAGCACTATTGAAAAGGGGATTGACTCCCTCACTGACTGGCTGATACCGACATTAGGCCGTCCCGACGACTTATATATATCTCAGTAATGAGGCAGACATTAAGGATTACTAGAATGAATTTAGCTTGGCTCGTAAACATAATAGTCTTAATACTAACAAATATAATAAACATAATAGTAAACATAATAGTCTTAATGCTAACACATATAATAAACATAATAGTAAACATAATAGTTTTAATACTAACAAATATAATAAACATAATAGTAAACATAATAGTTTTAATACTAACAAATATAATAAATATAATAGTAAACATAATAGTTTTAAACACATATATAAAACATAATAGTAACATAATAGTTTTAATACTAACAAATATAATAAACATAATATAAACATAATAATACTAACAAATATAATAAACATAATAGTAAACATAATAGTCTTAATACTAACAAATATAATAAACATAATAGTAAACATAATAGTCTTAATACTAACAAATATAATAAACATAATAGTAAACATAATAGTCTTAATGCTAACACATATAATAAACATAATAGTAAACATAATAGTTTTAATACTAACAAATGTAATAACATAATAGTAACATAATAGTCTTAATACTAACAAATATAATAAACATAATAGTAAACATAATAGTCTTAATACTAACAAATATAATAAACATAATAGTAAACATAATAGTCTTATATAATACATAATAGTTTAATGCTAACACATAAATAAACATAATAGTAAACATAATAAATACTAACAATATAATAAACATAATAGTAAACATAATAGTCTAATAAATAAGCATAATAGTAAACATAATAGTCTTAATACGAACAAATATAATAAATATAATAGTAAACATAATAGTCTTAATACTAACAAATATAATAAACATAATAGTAAACATAATAGTCTTAATGCTAACACATATAATAAACATAATAATAAACATAATAGTCTTAATACTAACAAATATAATAAACATAATAGTAAACATAATAGTTTTAATACTAACAAATGTGATAAACATAATAGTAAACATAATAGTCTTAATGCTACACATATAATAAACATAATAGTAAACATAATAGTCTTAATACTAAAAAATGTAATAAACATAATAGTAAACATAATAGTCTTAGTGCTAACACATATAATAAACATAATAGTAAGCATAATAGTCTTAATACTAAAAATGTAATAAACATAATAGTAACATAATAGTCTTAATACTAACAAATATAATAAACATAATAGTAAACATAATAGTATTAATACTAACATAATAGTAAACATAATAGTCTTAATACTAACAAATATAATAAACATAATAGTAAACATAATAGTCTTAATACTAACAAATGTGATAAACATAATAGTAAACATAATAGTCTTAATGCTAACAAATATAATAAACATAATAGTCTTAATACTAACAAATATAATAAACATAATAGTAAACATAATAGTCTTAATACTAACAAATATAGAGCAATACTATTAATCATCTATCTATTCTTTCTCTAAAATATAAGGTTTCGTCCATCAGAAAGCCGAATGAGATGAATGAGGCGAGGATAATTGTATTTAGTCAGGATTTGCCATACTTCGACGCCTGATTTCTGTAGGATCTGCTGTACTGTCTGACTAGATAATGCATATTTAAGTCGTTTACCTAAGATCGAACACGCAAAAGACCCTGCAATAGTAAAAATCGAAATTTACACGATAAACATTTACACTAAATGATAGCAGTGTGTAAAAAAGGCTATTTCCCGTATGGTTGAAAGCAATTGGAGTATTTAAAAAACATGCACTTGTTAAATGTCAAAAAAATGTGCATGTTGTTTTCTTTTAAATTATGTACGAGTTTCTTTATATGTTTTATGTTTATTGGAAAGAAATGGATCTATCGTAAACCGGCATAAGTGAACTAAAAAGAAAGACAAACATTGTTTTGCGCAACTCACCCTTTCATTTATAAAACAATGTACAATCCAATAAACAAAATATAAAATTGCTCCTTCCATAAGGGAGGTGTGTACTTTTAAAAATAATTTTAACGCTGCCTAAGCATGCTCTTTACATGTCTTCTCGGCCATCACATAGCTACTGTTAACATACACTGGTCTGTATATTTCATTAGCACGAAACTCAGTATCGTATGTAGGAAGCGGTCCATTGATAACATCCCCATTTAAATGGTCTCTGCAATTCTTTGTCATGGAACTAGCCTTTCGCAACGGGTTGTTCCTTTAAATTTTTTGTAGGAGGACCGACTTGTTTATGATTATTATTTTGTATTATATATATATATATATATATATATATATATATATATAGAAAGATAGATAGATAGATATAGATATTTTTTTTAAAATTAAGATGAAACAAAGAAATCACAGTGCTCAACCACAAATTTTTAGGAGCTTTATTTATTTATTTGTTGAATTCTTTAATATTAAAACATAAAGAGCGTCCACAATAATCAACCGACGTAATTTGCGGTCCAAAAACATAACAGCAAGACATTTCTTCACATAAACACCGGAAGAATTATTGCCGGGACGATGATAGCAATATAGCTTGAAACCTGGGTAGTTGCCTATGGAAAACAATTATATTTAAAAAATTCAACAAATAAATAAATATATATATATATATATATATATATATATGTGTGTGTGTGTGTGTGTGTGTGTGTGTGTGTGTGTGTGTGTGTGTGATGTCCTTGTGGCATGTTGTGCAATTTTTAGTTAAACTTTGTTTTAAAATATCATTTTATTGGAGGTATGTAAAACATGAAAATATTCCATGTATGAAATTTACGCTAATTCTATGTCATTAAATACTATGAATTCATAAACCCTCCCTGAAAGTTACTAATGATCCGAAATATGAATGAAGACTGGTGTAAATATACGAATGAAATTTTTTTTAAATGTAGTGAAACATGAAAAAGAAAAAACACTAGGGTAGATTAAAAAAAGAAGATAATTCAATAAAAACTGAAACAAAATGAATTAAAAAATAAAGGGAACACAAAAGAAATTCCAAGAATAAGACACAAATATTGAAATAACAGTATGAATGGAAGAAAGTAAATGGTAAAAAGGTAAAAAGCAGAAGGAGAAAATAAAAAATATAACAGGAGAAAGAAAGAAAGAAAGAAAGAAAGAAATAAAGAAAAGACAGAAAGAAAGGTAGATATATTAAAAATAAACAAACCAAACGAAGAATGAAAGAAAGCCGGATAAAGTAAAATGAAAGGAGGTAAGAAAGAAATAAAAACGGATATAGTAAAAAGGATGAATGAAAGAAGAAAGAAAGAAAGAAAGAAAGAAAGAAAGAAAGAAAGAAAGAAAGAAAGGAAAGACAGAAAGAAAGGCAAAGCCGGATATATTAAAAAGAAATGAACCAAACGAAGAATAAGAGAATGAAAGCCGGATAAAGTAAAATGAAAGGAGGTAAGAAAGAAAGAAAAACGGATATAGTAAAAAGAATGAATGAAAGAAAGAAAGAAAGAAAGAAAGAAAGAAAGAAAGAGTATATTATAAACAATAGAATTGAAACAAGGTGTTGAGAAGAAAAAAGAGAGAGAAAAATGATAGAAAGAGAAAAAGAAAGAAGAAAGAATGAATGGGTGGATAATAGAAAGAAAGAAAGAAAAAGAAAGAAAGAAAGAAAGAAAGAAAGAAAATAGACGAAAAAAATTAAACAAAAAAATAACTGCTTTGATTTAGTTTGCTTTGCTTTGCTTTGCTTTGGCATATTTAACAGCATATCAACCATGTTTGGGATATCTAATGCCAGTATTTGAGTGAATGTTTTATTAGTATCATAATAATTTATATTTTCGAAGTTTCATTGCAATGATTTTTATCACTTTTTGCCATCATAATAATCATTTGTTTGCAATCATTATACCATATCTATTAATAATGGAGATTCGCTTCCGGTTTTTGTCTGTAACACAAATTACGTCATTGCTTACATCACATTACCCAACACATAATCCAACGTCATAACATAGAATAAATATACTTAAAATGTGAGTATGCAACGTTAGACAATCCTCATTGTTTCAATAAATGATGCCCGGTGTTATATATTTATATATAGATTATTTTATTCTAATATAATATTTACAGTTATCGGAACTGTTTCCATTTCAAATTGTCTTTCTTTCTTTTTTTTTTTTTTACTTCTTTTATAAATTTGACTATTTTACATACTTATGGTACACACTTTATGACATTGAATTTTCAGCTCCCATCCCCTCAGGCAATATCTTTCAAAAAATTATTTTTACATCGCCTGGAGGGTGTCTTTTTATTTTGCTAGTATTTATAACTAATACAAATAATTGTAAAAAATCCTATGGTTTCAAGTATTACTTACCAATATAAGAGAATTACCATCAGATCTATTTTAACAATAGATAGAATACTAATCTTTCCTTATCAGAAAAGTGCTAGCAGTAATGGCATGAAGGGTTCTCCACATTCCCTAGGGCTCCAAAACTGGAACCTTGCCACTGAATGTAATTTAGTGTCACACCCAAGACACCGTTTTGGGGAGGGGGTGCTTACCTCTCTGAAGAGGGTGCATTCAGAGTTTTCTAAGCCGACTCAGAGGGTGGAAAATGTATAGGAGATAATGAAGGACAATTCTTTTACATTTCATGACTCTCTCTCTCTCTCTCTCTCTCTCTCTCTCTCTCTCTCTCTCTCTCTCTCTTTCTATCTCTCTATCTCCATCCCCATTCATTCTCTCTCTATCCCTCTTTATCTTTCTTTCTCTCTCTCTTCTCTTTCTCTTTCTCTCTCTCTCTCTCTCTCTCCATCTCCATTTATTATCTCTCTATCCCTCTTTATCTTCTTTCTTTCTTCTTTCTTTCTTTCTCTCTCTCTCTCTCTCTTCTCTCTCTCTCTCTCTCTCTATCAATCTATCAATCTATCTATCTTTATCTATCTATCCCTCTATATCATTCTTTCTCTCTCTTTCTTTCTCTCTCTCTCTCTCTCTTCATCTCCCATTCATTCTCTCTCTATCCCTCTTTATCTTTCTCTCTCTCTCTCTCTTTCTTCTCTCTCTCCATCCCCCATTCATTCTCTCTCTACCCCTCTTTATCTCTCTCTCTCTCTCTCTCTCTCTATATTATATATATATATATATATATATATATATATATATATATAGATAGATAGATAGATAATAAGGGTGATTCACTTTTTATAATGTTTATATTATTCCTTTTCTTATCTTAAAGACCATTAGAGAAAATAATGCAATGTTTTGCCTGCAGCACCTTTCACCTGACCTACTCAATCAAGTGAAGGTACTTTAGAATGGTTCACAAATCCATATGAAGACCTGTGTCCATTCACTTTTTACGTTGGTCACTAACCTACAAAAGGAATTTACTTAAGGATGATCAGCTAAAAAGAAGTTTAATGCCTGGCTGAACCATTTCGATCGAGTCAGTGTTCTTGAGTTTTTTGTTGTCTTAATTCCCAAATCATTTTTTTTTGTTTTTGACAGAGTTTAAAATATTCAGGTGCTTAGGCATTTATCTTCTTCAGATATTTACTCGAATAAGAGGAATATAACTGTGCTTTTCTTACTACCCCAGTAATATAATTGTTGGATGTTAATTCAACAGTAAAAAAGAAGTCAAGTCGAGGTAGGGTAAAATGAGACAAGTGTATTTACAATAAGGTACAAGAACGGCTAGCTTGCCGCTAAACGGTAACAGTACAACCTTTTCACTCGGTGTCTCACTATTTATAGTGAGAACCGGTGTATATTCTCCACTGTAGGAACGGCTGGTACAACAATAATCTTATGAAATAAATGAATTTTAAAGTAAAATTTAACTGTTAAGGCAATGTTTTACTTTTAGGTTTTGTAATTGATTCTTTCCATGTGTTTTACACCTTGAATGCTCCAACATAAAATATGTAGTTTTTGAAATTAGCTTTTAAATTATTCGTATCTTGTCCCTTTCAACAAATTTATCAACCTTCATTCATTTTATATTTCCTCGCAGTTTTGGTTGATCAATTTCGTAATGTAAATGCTCAATTTTTAAAAAAAGAAAGAAAATGAAGCTAAAAAATATTAAAAGTAATTAATTTGCAACTTATAACAGAAGGCATCTAAGTTAAACTTTATTTTTAACTAGTAAATTTTTCATAGGTGCTTTATTTTTTTCAAGTTAGTGATTAACTTCTTTTTTATATATCAATACAAAAATTATTGAGCGAGCAAAACTAGGACATATAAAATTTATTTACAAGCATAATTTTATTTATTTTACTATAGATATTTATTTAACAGTAAGTGCATTTGTCTAAATTTTAAGCTTTTATTCATCAGCTATATTTTGGATACCATAACATCACAGTAGGTTAATCAGTGTAAGTTAATATTCTAACTGATTATAGTTTAATAGTTACTAAGTCAAGCAAGTCAGGTTTACATGCTTCATATCAGAAGTAGAAGTTTCAATATCTTATTATAATGGAGATTGTGTGTTTTTCTGTCTGTAACCGAAACTATATTCCTACTCAAGTCACAATTCTCTTAGTTATTGACATCACATTCTCCATGATTTTATTTTTATCTAAACCTCAATTATTAATAAAATTGTCTTACATTATTAATACTGTTAACCATATCTACATACAAACAACATGCAATTATATTTATATATACAACAAAATAGCGGTTTACAGTGTGAACGGGAAGGCTAATTTGCATATTAATATTAAAAAATCGAATTTAATAAATATGTGCTTAGTATTATTGATTTTTAAACTGTTTCGTTTTATTTTAATGAATATAAGCAAAAATCTCTTCAATGAATCTTAAATGAAATCCATTAACAAGATAAAATAACTGTCATTTTATTCTTTACTTCCTCTTATAACTAAATACTTAAATTAGAAAAAATAACAATGAAAGACGAGAGTGATGGAAGAGTAGTTTCAGTTGTTCCATTTTTTATTATACTCCCTCTGTTTCAAATCTTTTATTATACCTCCCTCTGTTTCAAATCTTTTTATCTGTATTCTTATTTAGTTTCATTAGCTTTTCTAATTTAATACAATATTTTATTACATTAAAACTTAAATACTTGCACCCGGAGGGTGCATATATTTGCTAGTTTATAAAATAGAAAAGAAAGAAAACTTAATGTGCAGAAACTTGCACATGCAGATAATAGTCCCTTATAAAAAAATTTATTTTGAGTTTAGGTTATAGGAAAAATATAAGGTGAACATTGATTGCATGATAGTTATTTGAATAGAAGTTTAATTATCCTTTACATATTATATTTCCAATTATTAAAATATGTAAAATAAATGAATGCAAAACTAGGACATTTTTTTTAATTTGTACTGAAAACTTAGAGGATGTTTAGTTTGAATTTCTTTTATTTAGCTGTGAATTCACTCAGGTTTTTATTTTGGCGGTAAATAAAAAGATAAGACATCAAACATTTATCCAACTGTTTGTTGACATCTGCAAAAACCATCTTTAATGGTTGACCGATTTACATCTCTATATTCCAGCTGGTATTCTTTTAGGAATGAAAATTTCAGCATAATTCATAGTTTGTTTTTGTTTTTTTTCTTTCAAAATATGCGATTAATTTAAATAATCTAATCAAATTTGTTTAAGGAATCTTTTCTGAGGGCAGAATATTCAGCTATTACATTTTTTTAAGAAGTTGCGTCTCATCTGTTATAAGTTCATTTACTGCAAATATGTAAACCAAGTCAAATATCATTTAAGTGTGCTAATTCCATAAATTGTTCATTGATGCGGAAGTCTATTTAAATGTCTCTGTAAAACTGTCTATATGTGTTACATGTGTAAATACTTAGAAATATAATTAATGTATTATTTTATTTCAATAACTTTTAAGGCATAATGTCCACTGGAAAACAGAAACTGTCTCAGTTACCAAGCAGTTTTCTTGAATGGTAATCATATATATATATATATATATATATATATATATATATATATATATATATATATATATATATATATATATATATATATAATTAAACAAAAGGCTCATCTCCTGTTTAACAATTTTATTTTTGATCTTTTCTAATTTTCTGGCCAACTTTTTAATGTTTGGGTGGAATTGGTGGATAAGTCCACCAAAGTTCAGTTCCCGAGTACTTTCGGCACTTCGAAGTGCCATCATCAGGGATGATGTATTCCAGTTTGTTTTTTGTTTTTTTTTTGTTATTTAATTATATTAATGTGGAGGCTGGAAGGAGAAGAATTGGTGAGAAAGTGTTATAGGCATTTTAGAATGTGTGTACTGTATTGGAAATTAATTTTGTTCAAGGACTTATCCACCAATTCCACCTAAACATTAAAAAGTTGGCCAGAAAATTAGAAAATATCAAAAATAAAATTGTTAAACAGGAGATGTGCCTTTTTTAAAATTCTACATGTATAAATGAATGAATGCTGCCCAAATACATACATACATTCAAGAAAACTGCTTGGTAACTGAGACAGCCTGAGATACCGTTTATTTATATATATATATACACGGTAGTATGTATATTGGAATATATTCCTCAACACGGTTTGATTAAAAGTAGATTACAGTCGAAATCATCGAAAGCATGTCTCTCGTGTCCACTAATCTGACGTGGATAGATGAAGACAACACAAATTTCTAATCACGAGTACATCATGGAATCTCGTGACCAACTGAGTATAAGTCCTTGAATACTTGATGTAGATTTGGCCATGAATATTAATGCGACTTGGTTTTTCGTAAAATTCTTGTTCACTACTCTTCGAGATCTTAACATTTTTGTAATCATTTAACAATCAACCATTATCTTAAAACACTTTTTATTAGACCTGACAAGATTTTGAAATTTGTTATGAAGGGGATAATTTCTTCTTTTGTATTTTTTAGAATTCTTCATTACAAGCGATTTACAGCTATTTCCCTTTTACTACTACTACTACTGCCACTGGCAGATTGAATGTACTTAGCCTTCTTATAAGATATTCATCTCTGGTTTTCTATTTAGCAGTAAATAAACTATTAGCTGATGAGTTGCAAAACATTTTATTTATTAGATGGACATTCTGCCTTCATAGATTATACGTTAAACAAACCGTATTGAATTATTTAAATTAATGGTATATTTTTCCAAGTACAGCGAAAGATGAAATATGGAATAACACATTATTGATGAAAAGGATATGGAATTCATTGACAAAACATAGAATTGCTCCGAAGATTTTATGATGTTACTGAAATCCATGCCTGAAAGAATTAATCTTCCAGGCATGAATATCTGTAATTTAAAGAATTATTCTCAATCAAAATGATTCCAAATTCTCCGAATAGCTGTTAATAGATCTTTGATTGATGAATCCTTCGCATGAACTATTTTCAAATATTTTCCATCATAAATGTTCAATTGTATTTAGGTCTGGATTTGTTCGCTAGCCATGCTATTGAATGAATAGCTTTCTCAGCAGCAAACCAATTTTATATGGATGGAATGAGGAAACTCTCCGGAATTTCTATGTATCCATGTGTATTGATTATTCGATTAATAATCACCATCACTACGTGTCCTTTAAATGATACGTAACACTATATCAGTATTTGTTTTCTTTCGGTAGTAATCTTTTTATGTTTCATTTGAACTCCACCTGATAAAAGTTCCAGCCTAATCAGCTTAGTCAGTACATATTCATCCCTGAATATTACTTTCATCTAATTGTCCACACTTCATGACTGTTTATATTTAGCCCTATTTAAACTGATTTTTTTTCTGTTTGTGTTTTAGTACTGGTTTTTTATTAGCTTTAGTGTAGGTAAATCCCATTTAATTTATCCTGGTTCTTACAGTTTCTCTCACAGATATTGCCGCATGTTATGACCCATTTGCTTTTCATTTGTTTTGCGGTGCATTTCTTATTTTCAAAGCATATTGCTTTCAGTTTCCTATCCTGACTCCACCATACAAAGGTCCCATCATAATCAGTACATATTCATCCCTGAATATCACTTTCATCCGGTTGTCCACATTCCATGGCTGTTTATATTTAAACTGATTTTTTTCTGTTTGTGTTTTAGTGCTGGTTTCTGTTTGGCTTTAGGGTAGGTAAATCCCATTTCATTTATTTACAGTTTCTCTCACAGATATTGCCGCCTGTTTTGATCCATTTGTTTTGTTGTGCATTTCTTATTTTCAAAGCATATTGCTTTCAGTTTCCTATCCTGATGCTTTAATGCCTTTCGAAGTCTACCAATACTTTTTCATTTTAAACAACCCCATTTCGTTTATATTCGCACCAAAGTTTTGACATATCTGTCTGTGAACAACCAACATCTTTCACCAGACTCCACTGTAGGTTAATTTCTTGAATGAGTTTTACGAACCTTTCCATTGTTTCAATTGACAATTCTTCTCTTGGAGTCATTTTTCCTTTCAATAAGGTATGCGCAGTGGGAGTTATTTTCGTATTTGCCTGGGGAGTTGTCTGTCCGTTTAGTTTCGCTGGTTCCCGCTAGGGGCCTGGTCTATTTAAGCGGCTAATTTGAACTTCTTTTCTCTCTTTCCCTGCTGCTCGACCTACGAGACACTATGGGTTAGACTTAGGTCTACTCCCTTCTCGTTGGGGCTTCGGCCCTTAACACTGGCCACTCACTGCTAGTAAGTCTCTTGTACGATATATGACTATCCTTTAGTCATGTATTCGTAACTACGTTTTTAGGTACATTTAGATATCTCTTTGATACCTATATATCTTGTATTTTACCATTCATGAATGTGTCATTATCTCTACTCTTGTATATGTATCTATACTACTTTTGTATGTATGTTTATGTACACTTTATCTAACTTATGTATCTCGTCATGTCCATGTGCTGTATACCAATTAAATGTTTTGTCTATCAACCTTTGTCGGAGTTGTATCTTCAAGTATTATCACTTTGAATCTTACAGCGCAATCACTTGTTGAGGTATGCAAGAACTGTATTTTAACTGTTGATTGATTTGTATATATATATATATATATATATATATATATATATATATAATATATATATATAAGGATATCTACTGAGTCAGACGAACCTACTATTAGTTTCGCATAAAGCTCTTCAGGGCTAAAATCTGAGTCAGATTTTAGCCCTGAAGAGCTTTATGCGAAACTAATAGTAGGTTCGTCTGACTCAGTAGATATCCTTATTACTTGGCTCTACTTAGGTATCGAGCACTTTTTACAAATTAGCTTCTCCTAGCGGTTATATGAATATATATATCTTATATACATATATATACATATAAATTGTTTTTTCTTTTGGCCAAATACTATACCAATAGATTATTTTTTGTTTGTACGAATATCTTGGTCTTTTCTTTTTTTCAAAAATTTTTTTCTCCTGGTTGATGTTTGGTAGTATATTTTTACAATCAAACTCTCTGCCGGGTTTTTTCTCTCCGCAAGGATCTACCAACACGCTTGGTATATTAAATTATATATATATATATATATATATATATATATATATATATATATATATATATATGATGTTTACAAATGCTTGGGATCATCAGGAGAGAATGTGCACCGTTTCGGGCCTTTCATCTCAACGGTTTTAACTGCACATCGCCCCCCTCACTGATATATATATATATATATATATATATATATATATATATATATATATATATATATATATATATATGCTTCTCCTCTATTCATTTTAGAAATCGAAATTATTAGATCATTCCGTAATTGTTTCCTCAACATTTCCTCTGCATAGTTTTCCTCTACGTAACTTGGGAAAAATTATTCTGTTAATTTTAATTAACTTAATTTACTTTATTTAAGGAATATTTTGGAATGTTTAACTATTAAAGAAAAACGTGTTGCATTATATCGGTAAATAGTTTATTTACTGTTAAATAAAAAGAAAATGTATGTGATCGTCCTCTAATTATGTTAATTTCATAATATTTACCAGGAATATTTATTATTCAATTAATAGTCACCTTAATGACGAGCAAAAGTCTCTGTATTTTTATACTACATTCTTCACGTGCAAACAAGATTTTATTACAAACACAAGTATTGTAATTTTGATGGCGTATTTTTCTGTATATACTTTTAAATATTTTACTATTCTATTTTCTGAATTCGTTTGATTCGATGATTTATAACATTATATAATGTAAAAACTCTGTATATTTATGTCACTTATAAATTCGCCGTCAATTTTCTTCTTCTTGAAAGAAAATGAAAAATAGTATGCTATAATAGAAGAGACAAAATATTATTCTCTTATTCAAACTTTCACATCCCTTAGTTTTTAGTGTTCCCTAAAGAACGAGCATAAATTCTCAGGAAGACAACAAAACTTCTATTAATCACATTTCAGGACTCGTAATATTCCATTAGTCAGTTGATACTAAACTACAAAATACTCCCTACCAGACGATTGTGTATGCTAAATAAAATAAAAAATAAAGAAAACACTTTTATCGATAATAATCAGGTCAATTATGTAGACATCAAGGCTGTCGACTGTCGGATAGCCACAACATTAAAATAAACTATCATCAAAAAGAGAACAAAGGTCATTTCTCCTATAATCCATCTATCGACAGTCCCTCGGGAAAATTTAGCCTTTGTAGCTTCAATTAACAATGCTGCGACTAGTGAGTGTATCCCTAATCCTCTCGGGTTCAGAAATGTAGGACGGGTATAAAAATCTATCATAGTCATAAAAGTGTACTTTGAGTAATTAGTGGCCACACACGTGCAAGGTCCATCAACATGAGAAGCACAAGGGTTTGGAAACAATCGCTCTTGCAGAAGACGCAACAAAAACAATCGTGTACTGTGGTTCACTGCATTCGACTATCACTAGTATAACACTTACCGGGAAGGAATGATACTCAAATGGACAGACAAGAAAGAAAAGGAGTGGTCAGAACCAATCATCATCATCATGTCACGCATGCAGCACGGGTATCCATGACAATCTTTCGCCAACCTTCCCTATCATTCATTGCACCTGGGAGCTCCTCTGCGGAGCAACCAGCATCCTCACATAGCTGGTCAATGTAGGTCCTTGCTGGGCGCCCCACACTTGCATATCCATGTGTTGGCTTCCACAGGAAAACGTCGCTTATGAGTTCATCCTTGCTTCTCAGCAGTGTCCTGCATGTTTTGTCCGTCTCACTCGGATAGTTTGTGAGATTGGGGGGTAGGTGACCGTACAGTTGTTTCCTCGTGGGGTGCTGCTTCCATGACTTGTTCAAGACTGCACGCAGCATTCTTGTGCAGCTCCCATCTAGTTTATTCTCAAGACGCTTTGTTAGGGTCCAGGTGGTGCAACCATATAGCAGCACCGACACAACCACAGCCTGGAAGAACTGTCGCTTTAGCTTGTCAGGGAGATCGGACCTCCATATGAGTGATAATCTATTTATGGCCGACCATGCCTTTGCTATCCGTGTATTAACATCGCTCTCTGTGGAGGAGATATTACTACACAGGTACGTGAATTGTTCTACTGGCTTAAGAGGCTTGCCGTTGAGTGTGGAGATGTTCCCTTTATTATTGAAACTCATGAACTCTGTTTTATTGGAGTTCACAAGAAATATTGTCATTTATTCTCAGTAGGGCAAATAAGAATAAAAAAGATACAGATTCGATGCAAAGAAAACAGAATTTAACTTTCCATTTGACACCACAAGAGTCAGGCAGAGATGGTGTGCTTTTCTACCCGTTTTTGGAAGCAGTCTTAGACTTTTTTCTATCAATAGATAAGGTAAGCACAAAAACGCTCCTTGCTTTCAAGTATTCATGATATCAAAATCTATCGAAATCCGTTAATTAATATGACACAAAATATTTATTTTCTCACCAGCAAAATCTGTCTACATCTCCACTGCTAGAGGAAAATGACATCCATAACGGTGTTCACCCCACAGCAATGTGGTTTTATGCACATCCTGTATATAATTCCATATAAATTCATGTATCACATAATACAACAAGAATGTGTGTCCTTCGAACGCTCCGTTTATAATTTGTTTCTAGACTACACATACGTATGCGCACAAACAGGTGTAAACAAGCACTGAACTGATTGTCGTTATTGTTGTGAGCGTTATTAAAGGTCACAAATAAAGACAAACGACTGGTGAAAGTTGATACAATTGTATTGAACAAAGAAAGTAGAATTTACAGAAGGAAAGTGAAGTTACGTCGGACAATACAGTCTAGAACTGAATCGTTTCGCTTGTTCCTCAAGCTACAATTGTCTTTTCTACTTATAGTAGTAGTAGGATTATTCCATTATGTAAATAGGTTATATCATCTATAACAGTTATTTTACCTTGCTTTTTTAATACCCCTCTTGGAGACACCATTTATCCTTATACGAACGGATATGCTATGATGAATATATACATAGAAGGGTATCCTCTCATTGGGTTATGGTTAGCAAGCATTAATACTAAATAACGAGTCAGATCCTCTATGGATCTTACGATCCTACTCACGACCTTGTGTGGCATGCTACCCAGGCGGACAGGTTGGGTACAAACTTACATACATACGTACGAACAGATTCAGGTAGATAGAAAGCTTGATGGGTAGGTAGATAGATAGATTAGAATAATATCATATCATCTTATATAAAATAAATAAGGATATCTCTGTATAGCTTTGTTGGCTTTGTCTTTGAATTGTCCTAATAGTAGTGATACCTAAATAAAAAAGGAAATATTCTATTCAAGGTCCCTTAACAATTAATTTTGGAAGTATGGTGAGAGTACAAATCGATTCATTTGATTGTTTAATTGTACATCATTTAATGCCGAATATAAGTCATTTGGACGATAATGTAAGTAACCTGATGCCTGTGTGCCATATATTAGCAAATACCTATGAAGTTATACAAATCATTTATCAAAAATTACTTTATTCGTCATTAAATGAACCAAAAGGTCTTGATATGCCGTAAAACAAAACAACAAACCAACTAACATTTTGATAAACAAAGAACTCAAGTTCAGTATCTGTTGTTATTTAATTGGTCAGCGAATTAAGTATTGAACTGACTCTCGCTGCTTAACCTTTGTGGTCTAGTGAGAACTGGTGCTTTAAGCATGATTTGATCATAATCGTACTATAATTCGTGGGATGTCGCTACCTTTTCTTCGAAACAATGTTATGAGAGAAAGTTATGTGGCATTTTCAATCAAAGTTTGTTTTGATTTTTATTAATTCCACTCATGAATTCCATGTATGTTGTATAGTTGTTGCTTGGAAATTTCAATATTTCTTCGAGTTTGCTCCCTAAAGCTGAGAGGAGAAATCAATTTTCTGTCGTAACGGAAACGTTTTCCTAATAAGCAACTATTTAAAGTTGAAATACGAAATGAGTCTGCCTCGATTTAACTAACATGTTGATACATGCTCATAAATATTGTACTAGAAATCAATAAGGAAGTTGTATTGTAGTCAGTTCAGTGCTTTATGACATGTAAATATTTTCTGAAATAGGTTTCTTATTACTTCAATAAATATTACTACGACAGAAAATCCATACAAATCTAAAATGCTATATATCCCTGTACTTGAATTCACACCGTAAACATCATGAACACTTCAATATTTGGATATTTAGAGTCTGCCGTTGTGTAATGGTTATCGTCGTAGGAAGTGGAGTCAAAATCTTGAGCGAGGCTGTTCGCATTTCTCATAACGCTAATACTCTTATGCAAGGTATAGCGTTCCATTGTGGTGCATTATATAGCAAGCTAGTTTCGCATATCCATTACTATGAATAGTGAGTTTGATCATCGGTGAATGTCCAATACTTACTACTTTGAGTAAATACCAACTCTTGGAAAATGTATGAATCCAGTAATTTTCCCTCCATCTATGGGTAAATATTAGGTAAAATTTTTTTTTTTACTTAGGTATGGAAAAAAATCTAGCAAAAGGAAAAATATAAATTCAAACCACTTATACACATAAAAGGGAAGGGTTCTGCTGGTATATTACTGTCCAAGTGATGTTACATGAAATTCACTCTCACGACCAGGTTATGGACTGTGTGAGATTATGCTGCTGCGTAGGGGTTAGATTATCCGGCTAATATATTTTAAAACCATAATGATATTGTAAAAGTCGACTGATATACGGTATTCATCTGACTTTTTATATGAGTCATGTTTTATGAAAAAAAAAATCAGACAGCACTCAACTATAAACTTGGTTCAACCAATAAAACATTTTGAAAATTCATTAGAACTTTTTTTTTAAATTTTAATATTAGGCTTAAATCTTTATGATAATAGAGAAGCTCTTCTAAAAATGATCGAAACGGATTAGGAAAGACTAAATAGGAAATCAGAAGAGTCATAAAAGAAAGAAACCTAAAAAGTTTTAATTGTGAAATTAATTTTATCATCTTTTTTTTTATAAGGCAAGTGTTTAAAACGAACTTCGCTTTGAGAACAAATGAAGCAGAATTATTTAATTTGTTAATGGAAATATTCCAGATAACGGAAATTTAAATGATCACACCAATTTATGATTCTTTCATCTAAAATTGCTTTGAATAGAACTCAACAGTGTAACGCACAACTTTTGTGCACATTTTCTTTTACTATAACAGAATGTAGATCTTAGATAGGTATTACCCGTCGCGTTCAACGTGGATAGGATGTAAAACACGGTCACAAGTATGGGCACCCAGTTAGGATGGAACTCGCTATTAGTAGTATGTATCTGCGAAACTAACTTGCCAGCCATTTCACAACGATGAGGTAGGTATTTACCCAACCCATTTTGATTGTGTCACAAGCTCGCAATTATGGGGAATCAAATCTATTAATAATGGAGATTCGTTTCCGGTTTTTTGTCTGTAACAATAATTACGTCACTGCTTACGTCACATTACCCAAAATTGCCATAACATAGAATAAATACACTCAAAATTTGAACATGCAAAATTAGACAGTCCTCATTGTTTTTTAAAACAAGTTTTAATAAATACATGTCTGGTATTATATATCTATATATAGTTTGTTTTATTTTAATACATATTTAAAGCTTACATTTCAAATTGTTTTATTTTTTAATCCTTTAATGAATTTGATGATTTTACTTACTTAGGGTACAAACTCGCTGGCATTGAATTTTTAATTCCCACCTCTCAGGCAACATGTTTCAAAAATTACTTTTTACATCGCCCGGAGGATTTTTTTTTAATATAACTAGTATTATTAATATTAATATAAATCTTAGGTGTGACGATGTATTTAGTGTCGTAGAAATATTAGAAACTGTTTTTAAATAGAATGGAAATTCACAATGACGACCAATCATCAAAGTGACGCCATCAGTTTCTCTTGCATTATTAGTTAGGGGAATGTTTTCACAAAAAACATTCCCCTTACTAATAATGCAAGAGAAACTAGCTGGAGGGAGAATTGGATTCATACCTTTCCCAAGGGTATTAGCGCTATGTGAAATGCCAACAGCTTCGTCCAGGAATTGAAATCGCGTTGACGAGTCCATTTCCTACGACTCTAACCATTAGACCATGCGCCTCCCTAGAACTCGATATAATTTCAAGTTGACATTGATTCCCATCTCTATTTAAAAACAATGAAAGTTTTATTTTCTCCATTGCGGGCAAAATATATTCTAACGTTAATATCGTTATCTTAGAATAAAATAAATATGGAAAATAAATTTGATAGCGAAAGGGATGAATAATAGATAACTATGTAAAAAATCATATTGAATGCATGTATCAATGTACTTTCACATTGTACACATGACAATTAATTTTGACTATTTCCATACAACTTCTCGTAATGCACAACAATGATTAGAAACTGTAAATCCCTGAGTTTCCAAAAGATCACATGAAATTAACCGCCAATGATACAATAACGCTAAATTCTGTGGTCGGTCTTCCTATTTTTCAACTAATATACTAAAAACTCTGGGATTTTTGTCCTGTCTGTAATAAAAGCGTAGATAATTACTATTATTAAAGTTTACCAACCTTCTACTTGGCCACTATTAATTTTTATACTTCGAAATAAGTTGTTCTTTATATACTAACCTTCGAATAATTTTCTACCTCTCTTCCAGAAAATTCACGTAGTATCTCCAAGATGTTTTCTCTAAAAAAGTAAATAGACTGAGTACTGTTGACTTCATGCCTATGCTAACCTAAATTTTCTATTAATTTGTAGGGGATTATCTCCCCTTTGCCGGAAGAGTTATCTTCTCGCTGCGTTGCTGTTTGTTCCCACTAGGGGACCTCTGGTATTTTAAGTGCGTTTTTGGAACTTGTCTTCCTCTTTTAGCTGGATCTTCTCAAGAACTGCTATGGTCTAGAGTCTATCTACCCCCTTCTCGTGATGCTTTTGCCCCCCCCCCTCTTACATTACTGTAAGTCCTTTATACAGCATGGACCATCCTTTAGTTCCATGTCTGTAACATTTATATGTTAGGTACATTTGGGTATCTTGTTTATACCTAAATGTTGTATATGTATTTACATGTTCTATTCTCCTGTACATTATGTATCTTATCGTTTCCATGCGCTGTTATATATATTAAATGTTTTTTCTCACAGCGTGTCGGAATTGTATGTTCATTAATTAATTTTGAATCTTACACATTCATCGTTCGATAGTCCTACTGTTTGGCCATTATAAGCAAAAATGAAAAATCTGTAAGTATATCTGAAATTATTGATGGTCTTTTTATGTGATGTTCACGTTATTTTGACTGTTCTCCATCAGTCATATTTAACTTCTTTAAAGATTAGTACATTTTGTTGACTTGTAGAACCATACACTAAAAGCAAGAATAGAGTCATATATACAGTGTGTGTGTGTGTGTGTGTGTGTATGTGTGTGTGTGTGTGCATATGTGTGTTAGAAAGAGAGAGTGCGTGTATATGTGTTCATGTGAGAGAGTGAGATTTCAGAGAAATATAAATTAAATTACCAAACTAAACAGGCTTATTTACGTGCACTCGGTTTAAATCCTGATCTAGGAGACAAAACATAAGCCAGCTATTGTCTCTCTATATTGATACACCTGCCTAGAGTTAAAAACTGTCATTTTTCTTTCAAAAGATTTTCTATAAAGAATATATTTGACACAGCTGTTGAAGTCAAACATTGTTGTTTTGGCAAAGAATGAAAATCGTATGACGCTATTCAGAAACGTTCAAAATATAAGTATAACCGGATTCCATTGTTTAAGATTCACAGAAGTTCTTATACATTGTAAGTAACAATTTCCGTTGCTTGATTTTTTTAATAGTGATAAAGACAACGATTGAGATATATAGCTATTATGATAAAAATTTTGGGTATTTTTCTGAAGTGGTCCTTGGGGGTATATGTAGCGTATTCACGGCACTAATGCGACGTATATAGTATAGTCACGGTACTAAAAGTGACTATGGTACTTATGTACCATAGTCACCTTCAGAACTGGCACATTAAAGAGACATAGCTTGATTCTTCTTTTGTTCGGTAGTCAGGAGGGGACAAACTGCTGAGTGAGTGAGTTGCATTTGGGCTGCTATGTCAAGAGGCTGTTTGGGGAGTGGATAATGAGAGTTCGCAAAACACTGCTCAATCCTCGCTTAAGTTTTCTTTATCCTAAAAATCAAATCGGCTCCCGTCTGAATAACAGGGTTCGGTTTATCATCCTACTATTTAGCTAATATTAACGCCGGGAATCTTACCTCACCATTCACTTTATTTTAAGCACATTTTGGAAGATAAGAGAGAGGGGTATTTGTCTCATCCCTCACTTGTATGGACTGGGCACAAGGCCTCGTTTTAATGTGGGCCCGCCGAAGCTCATGGGTGGGAAAGAAAAAAAATTGCATCGATCCCCTCGGCTTTCCCCTAAGGGGGCGCCTCAGACGCTGGGCAATAAACCTAGCCCTACCCCTTTAAATCAAGGGGCAGGTATTGCCTGGGGGATAGCCCCCTGGGATCGACGCTATTATTTGTACTTTACCCTGATCCAGTGGCCAAAGCACTGGACCCCCGCCCCGAAGGACGAGTATGCAATGGATAAGAAGAGAGAGGGGGTAATTGTCTAATTGACTGAAAGACATAAATAAATAGATATTGATAGGTATGAATGAGATAGATAGATAGATAGATAGATAGATAGATAGATAAGACTAGCTGTTCTAGAAAAATTAAGGGAAAGATTTATTATAGATTAATAAATTAAGAAGGATCTGAACAAACACGGGCAAATACGAGTTGATTTCAATAAGGTATCAAATAGTATTTACTAAAACAAATATAACATTGAATGAAACGTTTTCTTCAGAATAGTTTTCTTGGCATGCAACTTATTCCAATGAGTTTTCCATCGATAGAATTATCTCTAAATTTCTTCTTTTGGATAGGCATAAAGTTTCAGTTTAGATAACAGAACAATAAGTCACACGGAGCTAAGGCTGGTGAGGTTAGAAGGGACTGTTGTCTCACAATCTTGTGTTGGCCAAAAGATCGCTGATTTAAGATTACCGAGACTGGTCATCAAAATGATCAATAATTGCCACCAAATCTTATACATCATATTCAAATCTCTCCGAACACATCTATCAATCATCACTTCATTAAATTTCCGTCATCAGTTGAATGTTAAAATAAAAAATTAAAGTCATATACTTACTAATCTATATCATGCCTCGTATAATTGCAAATTTAAATTAGATTAGAAAATGTTTAAACTCTTTGAAAACAATTTCTTTCACAAGAAATTTCCTAAGGTCGAAAATAGTTGATAACAATTAAAAAATGAATATTCCTGTTTGTCTTGTCACTTTTCGTTCACCGTTATATATATATATATATATATATATATATATATATATATATATATATATATATATATATATATACTAACACGCTCGTCTACTCGGATTTTAATAGCATGTCAAACCCTCAAAACACTTCAATTTATAGTTCTTCTACAATGCTCCCTTTCAAAAAATCTATAAACAATTTCTTCAAATAAGAAATTTTCTTTGACAATGACCTAAGGTTAAACTAGTTGAGATAAAAATAATATAATTTTTTTATATATATATATATATATATATATATATATATATATATATATATATAGGCGTGTATATTTGGTTGGTTAGTTTGTTGGTTGATTGGTTTGTTTTACAGCAGCTCACTCGCTTAAGAATTCATATTGTGTTGTATCCTGATCGTTCGGAGGGGTTGGGTAAATAAATGTGTTAGAAAATATTACTTTTAATTTAAATTTAAATCGCATCGTAGTGTAATTGTTAGCAAGCTAGTTTCGCAGATTCATTATTACTGAATAGTGAGTTCGATCCTCACTGAATGCCCCATACTTTCTACTTTGTGTTAAATCCAACACAGACCGAATGAATTGAGTAAAGACCTAATATGTATTGTTGATAAGACTTAAGCTGATAAGATAGATATAGAGATATATAATACTACAAAATAATAATTATAATCATAGCTGCAGTACAATAGGACCAAAATAGTACAGCACAAATTAATAATGAGCCACATTACAGAAGAAAATTGGTACGACGTTCAAAAAAAAATAGGACAATCAATATTACACAACATAAAATATTTTATATATTGTTATTTTTTACGTACGTTTCAATTTTGGAGAAAAAAAATTGAAATTACGAGAAATGTAAACAAAAGCACACACAGTTTGTGTGAAAACATGTAAATAGATAATCTATTTCTTTTATGTAATTCAACATAAGCATTTAGAAATGTATTTTTAAATTCAAAGTGATGTTACATATTTAAATTGATATTATATATGTGTATACATATATTTATGTTTGAAAAATCAACCTGTGCAAAATTCGTAAATGTACATTGGACGTCGTACAATGTACTTTTCAATCGTGCATCGTACATTTCAAAACAAACTATGACCCAGGAAAAACAGAACCCACAAATTTTGTAAGAAAACTATTAATTTTAACTAGGGGTTTTAGGATTAGTTTAATGGGAAAATAAATAATTTGGGTTCTGTTTTTTTTCTGTGTCACCCTGTAATATAATGGGATTTTGATGAGAATTTAGCCGCAATATCATGGAATTTTGAGTATGATTTGCAAGTTTACCCAAGACTTATAATTCTGTAATAGAATATACCATTAATACAAGGCTGAATGTGTTAAAAATTTGAGGTGAATTTTTCGTTCGATGCAAGATCAAAACGAAACAGGATTGAATGCAGGAAAATAACTTCGGGCTGCACGGTGAAAATTTCTTAGAATAAGACGTGTAAGTTGCCGTCCCCAAGTTTTAAACCAAAGGTTTATTTATATGAAACCTCAAAATCCAACGCAATATAATCATATGCAGTGGACTAATAGCAACAGCTGGCATGGGGTTTAACAAATACGAATATAGAATCGACGAAGCGAGTTCGAATCCCTTTGGGGACTATTGATATCAGGCTCGCATCCTCTTTGGGAAATGCATATATTTAACTCTCCAGGCAATTTATCCTATCTTGACCAGGTAGACTTTCCTCTTAGGTCATGGGATTTTTCCACGCTTCTTATACGTATCTGCTGCATATTACTGAGGAGAGAAATGTCGATAATAAATTCCTTTTGTTCACTGAAATGCTATAAATGTCCTTGACAACAAATGTTAGTGTAGTATCCTGACAGTCTATGGAGAAATACAAAGTACAGTAATCAACAAAAGGATTATACGCAGGTCACAATGAAGTGCTATAAATTATCTAGAGATTGACAAATATCCAGATAGATAAATAAACTATTACCTATTTTATGAATACATAAATACTGTATGCAACTTTCTATCAAGGAAGAGGATACTTTGATATTCAACGTTTCAAAAACATATTCTCCTTATATGAAGCCCTTAGGAAAATCTGTTCTCTCCCCATATTTGAATAAATAGTAGGCCAGGCTGGTTATTATAGCATTATTAGGTAACCAATCTAATAAAAGAAAACTTTGAATTAAAACAAGCTTAAAAAATAAATTGGTATCACCTACATCCACCCGTCACCAAATGTTGGATGTATACATACATACAAAACTTTTCTTAAGCTTAGATATTTACGCAATGTAAAAATTGCATATTTTGAAGAATAAACACTCATATACTTATGTCTAATTTCATAGGAAAACTTCATTTTGTGATCTTTTTGTAAAATGGATGATGAAATGTAGAACCGGAAATTCACCTAGGTTCAATCTCAAATAACAAACACTGGAGATAAGACAAAACAGCTCCCGCTAAATAGCGTAATATTTATTGTTATCAGAAACAGAATCAGTTACTCTAGTTCAAAATCTGGTCTTATTTTGCGCGCTAAAACCTTCAGGAAAGACATGAATACAGCCACGTAAATATTAAATGGGTAAATAGTAGGGAAGGGTGGATTCTTTAGCCTTACTTAGATAACCGGTGTTGGCGTTTTTGTGTTATAAAGCGTGTGTAAAATGCCCACTTCTACTTATAGACTCACCGACAACCATGTGACCAGCTTCTTGGCCAATCACTGGCAGTACTCTACTGCTGTTATAATATTTATACAGGCTGTTCGGATCTTAACTACACTCAATTGCCTTCAACCTTCGTGGACGACGGAACATAGGATTATATAACTGGACCTTTGACACTACGTAGGATTCCATAACTCAGGACTTATTCACTTACCAAAGGATTCCATAACTCAGGACTTACTTACTTTAAGTCCTTTTTAACTGGCCAAGGATGGCGTCAGAAACTTAACAACCGGTATAATAGAAGGAAATATTGGATTCAAACCAACTTTATTCAGATTAAAAAGTGATCTTGAGTCACACCCTGCTCGCGGAGGAGGGGTTACTTAAATACAAACATCTTCCAGTTTAATATGCTTTAGAGCTTCATGATGCAAAGCTAAGTGTAAATAACGAAAGAAAAATAATTGACCGATAATGTCACTAAGATCAACAAGTAAGAACATATTTTTCTGTCATGTAACTTTCAATGAATTTCAGATCCATCATTATTACATATGTTGTATACTCTCTTTATTTCTATTATTCTTCTGCTTATCTTTGGTATCTTACGTTCTTCTTCTAGCGTCTGGATTTCGTCTTGGGGACTTCGTGTCTGGTCTTCCATTGGGAATTTCTCTTTATCAGAAGCCCTGTGTCATTGGTAGTTTTAGATAATAACCCAAGACTTCGATTTGCTTTAGATCATATTTTATTCCGAAATCCCCACCAGACTACCTGTGCAGATTGAGTCGGCCGTGCGCTTAACACGACTTACCACCTTCGTGGTTTGGCCGATACTGAACTAAACTCTCTTTCTCATCTAAACCGGAAGAGGGGCTTCTCCACCGATTCACGGTATCACCAGAAAGAGATCATACTGAGGTCAAGCCGAGTCACTCAATCCTTCAAGGCCATCGGCTGCAAATTATAACAGCCATTTTGGTTTCTACACTAATGGTACATAAGTGTTAGGAATCTAATAATTATGTAACACATAGTGAGTTCGTTCTCCACTGATTGCCCCATATTTGCAACCTTGTGTCACATCCCACCTCTGTCGATCGGGTTGGGTAAATACCTACAACTCGTATTAAATTATCTCATTTAATTGTCTTATTGTATTGCTTGTTATCGTTTTACCTTATTCTGTCTAATGAAAAATCAAGATGGAAACTACACAATAATGCTGGGTGATATTTTGAACAAATCCTCGAAGCTTCACATATCACAAATGTAAGACGAGATAGACATTCTGGTCGTCCTGATTAAGTAAGGATAAAATCATAAGCGACGTATGGATTCGTACAGATGGACATACTAGTTTGGGCCGACCAAAAAAATTTACATTCATCAGATCTGTACGGACACTCGAGGACTTAGCAAGAGCTATGGCCTATAAGGACATATAAGAAGGTATTCAAGGGAGGCTGTGCTGTTAGCACGCTATGATGATAATGATGATAATGATGATGATTATTTGGCTAATTTATAAATTAAACTTTATTATGATGGACTCTCCCGTAGATTCCGACGTATGTGTGTTCATACAATGATCATCCAACACAGTGATTTGTTTATAGTGGTGAAGGCTGGTGTTGGACCATCCACACTTTTTGGCACAGTCGATAGGAAAAAATTGTGCATCAAGGGTTGTCACAAACCCAATCAACGACCGAACTCAGGGAATTTTGAATTCAGAGTTATCCCTCTCCTAGACTGGTTACCTACCCAAGGCTGAAGGGCCCAGTCTGCCCTACTATTTAACCCATAGCTGGAGGGAGAATATATGGATTCATACCTTTCCCAAGGGTATTAGCGCTATGTGAAATGCCAACAGCTTTGTCTAGGAACTGAACTCGAATCGACGAGCCCATTTTCCACGACTCTAACCATTAGCCCACGTGCCTCCATATATAACTTTATTATAACCACTAGCCAATATATGCACCCTCCGGGTGCAAGTATTTAAGTTTTAATGTAATAAAATATTATATTAAATTAGAAAGGCTAATGAAACTAAATAAGAATGCAGATAAAAAGATTTGAAACAGAGGGGGTAAAATCGAAAAATAGAACAACTGAAACTTACTCTTCCACACTCTCGTCTTTCATTGTTATTTTTCTAATTTAAGTATTTAGTTAAAAGAGGAAGTAAGAGGAAGTAAAGAATAAAATGACAGTTATCTTTTCTTGTTAATGGATTTCATTTAAGATTCATTGAAGAGATTTTTGCTTATATTCATTAATATAAAACCAAACAGTTAGAAATCAATAATACTAAGCACATATTTATTAAAATCACATTTTTAATATCAATATGCAAATTAGCATTCCCATCCACACTGTAAACCGCTATTTTGTTGTATATATAAATATAATTACATATTATTAGTATGTAGATATGGTTAACAGTCTTAATGATGTAAAACAATTTTATTAATAATTGAGGTTTAAATAAAAATGAAATCATGGAGAATGTGATGTCAATAACCTAACGGAATTATGACTTAACTAATGTAGTTAAGTCATAATTCCCTTAAGTAGTAATGTAGTTTCGGTTACAGACAGAAAAACACACAATCTCCATTATAATAAGAGATGTAGTTATGTGAAAAGATAGTACATTAAAACGTTGGTGATTAAAATCGCTGTTGGTTGCTTAAAATATATTCCCACAGTCATAGGGAATATCACTGTGCAGCTTACCAAGTAACAGGGTTTCTTAATATAAGAGGTTATAGGGAAATATCTCGGTTGCCGACAAAGTAGAAAGAACTTTCTGACGAGATATCTCGTCTAATGTAGGCTGCAAATAGTTCAGGGTCTAAATCACAAAGACGTGTGCAGAATTTTTGGTTGTCTAATTTATTTCTCTGGATTTTCTTGCCAAATAATGGGGCCCATCACACATTATTTCTTTTTGATGCTATTTCATTAGAGTCGAGCCATACATAGTTCCTCTGGCAGAGAAAGCAAACAAAAGATACCAATGTCCAGTCAATTCCAATCCCATAATCCCCACCGTTACTTTTGCCTAGCAACAGCAAGGGAAAAGTAATTAAACATTCAATATGATCGACATTTCTACGCCCGCCAACTTGTTATCAAAGCCGCCATTGAATAGGCACCCAATTTTTCAGTGATATCAACCGAAATTTCACGCATAATACTGACATCACTACTCTTGTTTTCCCCTCTTAACGTACATATCTTTTTTCGAACTCTGATGGTTCCATCAATTTGCCTTCTCCCTGATTCTTTCTGTTATTTTGTTGTATGTGATTTTCATTATGTTTTATCTTTTGTTTATGTGGTAATCTTTTTTTTTCTTTTTTTTTTGTATTCACGCTATTCTTCTATCTTTCGATATTTATTAACACAATTTTTAAGAGAACAAGAGTTTTCTTTGAGGAATGTTTACATTTAGTGAGTTTTCTTTTGGGAAATAAAATTCACATAAAACAACTAATGATTTCTTTGCTTCAAGAAACTATAACTTAACTCCATTCTAAATTGATTGTTCCCACGAAACGTGTTATGTCTCTTCATAAAACACACAAACACAGAGATATACAAACACATCGACACGTGTGCACATACATACACAAACACGTTTGTGTACACGTACACAAAATACGTACATAGAGGGTTGGGCCTAGGTTAATGATAATCGTCGTAGGAAATGAAATGGGTGAATTGGGTTCAAATCCTAGACGTGCCTCTTTGCGCTGATGGCCTTGGCAAATCCTTACTTAACTGATTTGCAAGACTAGTTTGCTAACCATTCTTTAGCCAGTTGCTGATGTTTAACCAACAGTATACTGACTGATTGACTTCAATAACTATTTCCAGTTATTGTAGATAAAAAATTGAATCATAAAGAGTTACCTATTGATACATATTGGATTTCTATTGGAGATGAGTATCCTTCAATAACGAGAAAAATAAGGATGGACCTAGGAGTAATAGCAATGAAGTGGTACTCCACATGCCCCAGAGTTCCAGAATTGGAACTTCACCATTAGATGTAGATTTAAATTGAATCATAAAGAGTTACCTCTTGATACATATTGGATTTCTATTGGAGATGAGTATCCTTCAATAACAAAAAAAAAGCACCCAGCGATATCGATCTAGTTTTGGTTTTTAGTTGTTTTTTGTTTTTTTATACTTCTTCTTTACGTGAATTGGGAATTTCTTTTGTTGTTAACATTAAATGCCAGCAAGAAAAAAAATAATTCTGCACATTGAAGAGGAAATACGTCTCATGTAGTCATAACAGAGAAAGTGTTCCTAAGTGACAACAGATATCTTATATTGATAACTGTAAGAAAAAAGCACATTTGGCAGAGTGACTTATTGTCGGTATCAGCCAGACAGTAAAGGAGTCTATTCCCTGAACAGCCAGAGATAGTTTGCTAACCGTTCTTACCCAAATCATTCCCTTAAACTATTGGTATATAGTCTCTTTAGTCTTTTTAAGGCAATCAGTTTAGGATAAAGAAAACTCACCTGTACCCAGCTTAAAAAACTGATCCTGTGTCGAATCCTGCTCGTGATGGAGGTGAGTTGAGAAAATACATACATATATTGTTTGGTTTCGTTTGTTTTGTTTTACGGCATATCAACCTCAGTGGGTCATTTAATGCCGATAAAGTTTGAAATAAATCAATTCTTAATGGATAATACAATTTTTTTTAACACATTTTTCTATTTAACGCATAGATGGACCCTACAGTACTACCACTCCGGGTCAGATGGACCAGGGAGCAATGTGATGAGGGTGCTCCACATTTCCCCAAACCTCCAGAAACTGGAACCTCAGATCAGATAGAGTTTAACGTCATTCCCAGACAGTGTAGACTCGCAGCCACCGCCTTCTAGCACCCATATGATAAAAAGGGTTGGGGCTTGCCATAAGGGCAGTAGGTTTGGAAAATCATATATGGTGCTAGGCTTGACGTGACCAGCCGATTGATCGGAGGGGGCCTCTCCGACCGCCCGTCTAGCCCAAGATAGGGCCAAAGTGGAGTATTGCATGTCATGAACTGCTCATCCACCTGGTGGCGACCCGTGATGCTTAAGGATAGACTTAAGCATCACGGGTCGCCACCCACGGCCAACAGGTGGCTCCATTGGGGGAGTCTTACCCCTCTGCAGAGGTGCAGTCGGTGCATTCTAATGCCTCAGCCGACAGGGCGGTACATATATTGTGTAACAATTATTGTGCTAAGGAAATGGACTCGATGAGGCGAGTTCAGATCCGGAACAAGAATGTTTGCATTCAACTATGTAATGTCCTTTGGGAAGTAATTACTTCATCCCTACCCATCTATGGGTAACAGTAGAACATATATGAGTCTTTAGTAAGCGCGTGGTGTAATGGCTAAAGTCTTGGAAACGGACTCGTCGCCCCGAGTTCAAATCCTGGACGTGGAAATTGCATTTCACTTAGCGCTAATACCCTTGGGAAATGTATGAATCCTCCTCTCCCTCCAACTATGGGTAAATAGTAGGGCAGACTGGGCTCTTTAACCATAGTTAGGCAACCGGTCTAGGAGAAGGAAAACTCTGAATTCAAACCTGATAAACGTCGCTTAAGAAATTGACCTTGTGTCGCATCCTGCTCGTGCGGAGGGGTTGGTAAATATATATATGAGTCTTTAGTCTTGTCAGAAGCAACAGGATTAAAAGAAAGAAAAATTGAATCCAAAGAGAGTGTTGTTCAAAGAAAATGTTGCATATTGGTTCTCTTCTGTTATTAATTCATTCTACAAGCATAGAAAGTTATACAAAGTCTTCCGCACTTGCAAGTGGTCCACATTATAACTGAGTTGCTAGGGACACATGGGTCGTGTGAAACAGTAGAGCTATTATATTTGCAATATTTTAGTAACTTATTTATTTCATTCTTCAAGATATTACAAAATCAGCCTAGCATTAAAATTAGAGGCCATAGTGAAGCTACGTTTCTGATAGTTTTTGATTTAACACAGATTCTCGCTATTGCAATTCGAGGCGAAGAACACCTTCACTAAAGCTCACACCTCCTCTTAGTTACTGAATAGTCGCGGGCACATGAAGGGTGCAATGAATTGGAACAAATAATAATATTATTTTGGTTCCCTCATATTCCTAGGGTTGATTTATGTGGTATGAGGTATTGTGTTGTCATGCTATAGAAGAGTTAACTTTATTTTAACCAATGTTAGTTATTTTGGACCATATAACCTTTAGGCACCCCATCTGCGATTCAGAAGGACATGTTTTTCATTTACACAGTTAAAATCCGGTTGTTTGTTAACAGACGATTTTAGAGGTTTTTTTTTATTGTAAAACTAACCCCTAACCCTAACCCCTAACACTAGCAAAATATTTTTTTAAATAAATATATTTTAATATGAACCATTACACCACGATGGGATGCTCTATCGTTGGCATTAATGGCTTGAACGTCCGAAACAAACTCGTTGTGAATTACCCACTTAAAGCATTGCGCTGTTTAGAGTTAGTGGTTTTTTGTTTGAAATGCATCATCCTAGTATATATCCAAATAAAATACATGTGAATATAGATCTGACAATTTTACTGAATAATAATCCCACCATGTAAATGAGGTTATTGTATTGAAAAATGTATTATCGCTATGCAAGAGAAATACATTTTTTTTTATCTACGAAATTACAAATGAACCTAAACATGAACATTTTTAATGTAGACTAATAACAAAAAGGTATTTATATTACACAACTCATAATTATTCTTAAATTTGAATTATTTACTTGTCCACAGAATAAAACCAGTGACAAATATCAATTGTGTGTGTGTGTGTGTGTGTGTGTGTTTGTGTATTACAGGGTGTATGTGTGGGTGTGTTAGTATGTGAGTGAGCGCGCATAATAATTATATGTATTTACCAACCCTCCGCAAAATTTATATGGCTCATGGTCAATTTCTTAAGCGGAGTTAACAGGCTTGAAATCAGAATTTTTCTTCTTCCAGATTGGTTGCCAAACCAAAGTTAAAGAACCCAGTCTGTCCTACTACTTACACATAGCTGAAGGGAGAATAGTCGGTTACATACCGTTCTCAATGATATTAGCACTATGTGAAATATAAACGACCTCGTCCAGGATTTGAACTTGTATCGGTGAGTCCATTTCCCACGACGATAACCATTATGCAACGCGCCAGAGATATGTATGTTAAATGTATTTTTCTACCTGTCTATGACTTCAATTTGCCCCAGATTTTACTCGAATTCAACTTAAATGACGAAATAAATGATAGGAATGATTAAAAGGAATTGTGACACTATGGATTCTAGGACAGTACGCTCAGGGGCAGACATTTAATGAGTTATATAAAAATGCCTTGAGCAAACATTTAGTTATGTGATTTTATACCGTCTTCTGGTGAACAAATAAGTAGGTAATAGAATTTAAATGACTTCTTCGCCTACGAGCGATAGACTGTAAATGCTTTTACACACAGTTTTAATTAATAGATTCAGCTATCCGCTTTTACATTGTCGGATGATGGGAAAATAACACTTGTAAATTGGAGAGTTGTAGTATATGCCGAAGGAAAAAACATTTCGCTTTACGCACGTACATCGTCTGAATAAAAAAGTACGAATTTGTGGAATTGAGATTTTTTTTTCCACATAAGCGCGATAGGGATTATTTTGTGTAATTATGGCTTTAATTAGCGGTTTCTTAAAAGTTGCGACTTACTGTGTAGGCGGGCGGAGAAAATAAATTTCTACATGTCTGTGTTTGTTATTTATTCAGACGTTGCTCTTTAGCAAGTCGGTTAAATGGTTTAACTTGAATTAAATCTGAGGATTGAGTTAAGTCCATTATTCCGTTGGTAAGAGAAATACAGTCTTTAACGCTAAAATAATATAAAAGCCAGATGAAGATATCCAAGTATCATAAACCTGCCGAGAAAATGTTGGCGACGATCCCCGGATCCAAGCTCTGACCACTCGTGGGTAATAATACTTTTCTGAAATTAAGACGACCGTCTTATTTCATTTCTTTCAGTCGTGAAAATCCGGTAATTTTATTCCTGTTTATACTTTAGGAAACTATCCTAAACCCATGCGGTTTCGACCAAAACGGACGAGCAATCCTCCTGTTCAAGAAAACGAATCAGAAATGTGAATGAAGTCAATGAGTGGATGAAGACTGCTAATTGCCGACACTCGCAATAATTTAACAGAATTTATTTTCTATTTATTCGGCATCAATCCCTTATAATCATATGCTTATGATGAAGAGTCATGGGAAAATGGACTTCGTCGCCACGAGTTCAAATCCTGGACGCGGTTACTCATTTTCCTTAGCGCTTAATCCTTGGGAAGGTTATGAAATCCAATTCTCCCTCCAGCTAATGGGTAAATACTAGGGCAGACCGGGCTCTTTATCCTGGGTTAGGCAACCTCTAGGAAAGGAAAAACTCTGAATTCCAAACCTGTTGAACTCCGCTTAAGAAATTGACCTTGTTAATCCCATCCTGCTGTGGTGGAGGGGTTGGTAAATATATATATATATATAGTATAATCATATGCTATAAAATATTCCAGATGTAATGCAAAATATGATGAGTTACTAGAAATGTTTCTCCTTTTCATTTACTTTATATCTACATTGATTGGATTTATTTCAAACATATGGTCCATATTTGAGGACCGCATAGATTTTAAGGAATGGTTGGGTGCACAAAACAGGAAAAATGTTCTAATCGAGTAACTAAATTGCGCATTAAAGTAAAATAATATATTAAGTCTATGTGCGCCGTCAACATATATATATAAGTATAATATATATATATATATATTAATTCCTAGGAGCCCTGTTGGCATTTCACATAGCGCTAATACCCTTGGGAAAGGTTGAATCCATATATTCTCCCTCCAGCTATAGTTAAATAGTAGGGCAGACTGGGCTCTTCAGCCTTGGGTAGGTACCCAAGTCTAGGAAGGGATAACTCTGGATTCAAAATTCCTGAATTCGGTCGTTGATTGGGTTTATGGCAACCTTTGATGCACCAATGCTTTTCCTATCGACTGTGCCAAAAAGTGCGGATGGTCCCCAACAAGCCTTCACCACTATAAAACAAATCACTGTGTGGATGTTCATGTGTGTATGAACCTCATACGTCGGAAATCCACGGGAGAGTTTTCATTATATAATATATTATATAATATATATATATATATATATCTTAAATTTCCTAACACACACATAATGTATATTAGATATATTTGTAAATAGAATATAATGTGGGGAGAGTGAATATAGAGGCTTCTTATGTGTATTAATTTGTGCGCGAGTATCATAATAAAATAATGAAATAAGAATGTGTATAGAGACAAAAATCTGCATGTTATGGGATCTTTACATATATGTATATGTCTGCGCATGTGTGTGTCCACGCGCTACTTTTTATACTGCTAAATGTATATGAGTGTGCCAATACATATAGGGGCCTGTTAGACTGCAAACGATAAGAATATACAAAGAAGGAGAGAGTAAGAGGATGAAGGAAAGAAAAAGAGAGCGAGGAGAGAGAGATGTGGGTTCGTAAGATGAGGAGAGAAGGGAGAATATGTAAGTAAGTTTGCAATGCGCCGAATCAATACGATAACCATGCAAGCCTGAAATGCTGCGCCATACTTGATAGGGCATGAGTCGGAATGAATTTCATCGCCGTCCGAGGAATCCAACTTCTGCATTCCAATTGTTTGTTCCCATTGTGTTTTTGAGACAGCCATCTTGTTTGGCTTGGCCAAAGGCAGTCTGTTTAGTCCGCCATCACGATCGACCAACGTCGGGTCGAACGAAAAGCCGAGGTTCGTGCAAAAGGCCACGTTGGTTTCCCCAAGGTCATTTGATCTTTTCGCACTGAAATGAAAGTAACCAGGATCATTATTTGGAGTGTCAGTATTTCGACACAATAGAAATGGCAGAGAGAGAGAGAAGAAAAGGAAGAGAAACAGTAGAATGTTCAGTGTTCACTTCTATACGCATTTTGATTTAAGATGTAATAATTGCTGAATGTGTAGAGTGTTCATATTATTTTCATTTTATTTGAATTAGAATATACGTATTCTTTTGGGGATATTTTGTTGTCATCTTATTATAATGGAGATTATGTGTTTGTTTGTCTGTAACCGAAACTATATCACTACTTAAGTCACTATCCATTTAGTTATTATACATCACATTCTCCATGAATCATTTTTATGTAAGTCCAATTATTAATAAAATTGTTTTTCATTATTGATACTGCTGGTTATATCTACGTACTAATAAAATGCAATTGTATTTATATGTACAACAAATAGCGGTTTACAGTGTGAACGACAAGCCTAATTTGCATATTGATATTTAAAATTTGATTTTAATAAATATGTGCTTGGTATTGTTGATTTCTAATTATTTGATTTTATCTTAATGAATATGAGCAAAAATATCGGAGATAAAAATCTTAAAAGAAATCAATTAACAAAAAGAAATAACTGTAATGTTATTCTTTACTTCCCAATTTAACTAAATAGTTAAATTAGAAAAGTTTAGCAAGGAAAGACGGGGGTGATGGAAGAGGAGGCTTCAGCTATTATATTTTTCGATTATACCCCTCTCTGTTTCAAATCATTTTATCTGCATTCTTATTTAGTTTCTTTAGAATTTCTAATTTGATATAATATTTTATGACATTAATACATGCACCCGGAGGGTGCATATATTTGCAAGTATAGATAATAAAAATAACAACAATAAGATAACTGTAGTTGATATTTGTTGAACAGTGCTGGTGATTTTAAAAGTATTTTTGTTGCTTATTCGTTTCATTGTCAACGCTTCCTTTATTGATAAAAGTTAAATAATTGATAAGAGAAATAAAAAAAACATAAATCTATTATTATATGATACTGGTAAACGATGCGAAAATACTATCCAGCAAGGTGTTACTTTTTAAGTAAAATATTTCGGAAAGTAATAATTCATCACAACAATGTTTTAATAACAATGTCAGCAAATAATAACCAGATAAAAATATGATAGACAAAATAGTAATTGCTACCTTTAATAAACCTAGTCAAACATATTTTCCACCATATTTTCATTTATTTGATTAAGTTTTGTTTATTCTCTGTAGAAGAATACAGCGATATTGTTTCTAGTTTCCAATAGAAAAAAAACTCGTGTAATTCTTGTTCCACTGAAATAAACCTACCAAGCGACAGAGCCTAAACATCTTCATGATATTAAGAAAAGAGATAACTTTCCTAGTACAACACAAACAAATTTGAGCAAAATAATTAGGATAGAAATCATTCCAAGCGTAAATATCCTGACTCTTAGCTAACTATCATTGCTCAAAGCTAAGGATTTTTAATAGGGGTATTGAGGTTTATTTGTCTTATTTATGTCTTAGACATGGCTCTTGTCTTTGAACGCCATCTCATTAACGAGCTTCTTTGACAGGATTTTAGTCGAACAAAATTTGTGTCTAGTTTAAGTATACCCATTATTTCAGGTTACACCTTCAGGTTATACCTTGATTGAATTAAGAGGGGTATTGTCAAGAATATTCGTTAATGTTTATGGCTTTCAAAAAGAAAAATTCCATTGTGTTATGTTGTAAATATATGATGTCCATGTGATATGATTGGTTTTGATATGTAGGAAGAGGTGGTGCATGATGGGAGAGATTGAAAAATATGTATATATTTACCAACTCCTCTGCACGAGTAGGATGTGACACATGCTCAATTTCTTAAGCGGTGTTCAACAGGACTGAATTTAGATTTTTCATTCACCTCGGCTCGTTGCCTAACCAATTGATGCATACCTATTCAAAGCGTATTAGTGATATGTGAAATGCAAGCAGTCTCGTCCAGGATTTGGTTGCAGATGCCATTTCTTACGACGAAAACTAGTATACGAAGCACATCCTAAAAACTCAACTGAAAAGGTTGGAGGAACTGAAAGATTTCATTTACCCCGTCAACATCTGGTTGTTGGTTAACAGACGATTTTTAGAGGGTTTTTTAATATTATAAAACTAACCCCTAACCCTAACCCTTAACAAACAACTAGATTTTTATGGTGTAAATGAAAAAATGTCCCTATGAAACAAGATCGCAAAAGGGGTGCCTAAAGGTCGTATGGTCTAATTTCTAGTTTATATTCTGTTTGAAAATCTATCTTCTTATTTTAGTTCTCTATTTGAAAATGTATTTTTTCTTATTCTACTTATATTCTATATTTATATTTGATAGATTTTCGGGGATTTTGCGATACAATTATTAGGTATTTCTTAGCCAATAATAATTCGATTAAATTATTTATTTCCATTACTTTTTTTATATTTATTTATAAGAAGATCAATAAAAAAATGATTCATTTGTATCATTTAGAATCTTTTAGTTCATTAGAACATAATTGTTGCCTTTTTATTGTTTTGGGACATGTACCGTATATACTAGCAGATAGGTCGCACTTATTTTAAACCGAAAAAGGTGCAATCTATCCATCTATCTATACATATATAAAGGGTAGTTCAATCTATCCATCGATCTATACATATATAAAGGGTAGTTGATAGGTATATATGAATTCTCAGCGGTGATTTTTCTCTTATTTGGTCTCTTTGATGAATTGTTTGTGTAGTAGCATATCCCAAGTTATAATTTGACAGTTCAGGTTCGCTGTCGGTTTCTTATTGAGTTCTCTCCATATCGGCAACCCTCTGGTTGGGAAAAAGTTTAGTGACCCTTTCACAGCCGCGGTTTATACGACAGGTATAAAACTACTGTTGCTTCTTTTCTTTTTTTTCATTTTTTTTTTTTTTTTTCATATTTTTATTTGGGTTCTGACTATTAAAATAAATCTATGTACTATTTGTCTGAATTCTTGAAACGAGGCTTGATCAGTTGTATTATTTGGATTGTTCGGACTGTTGTCCTCCTCTTTATTGTTATGTACACAACTTATCGGCCGATGTGCCGCCGACCTTCGTCAGGTGTGTCTTATCGAACTCGGAAACCTTCTCGTCAAACACCGGAACATTCTTATCGAACGCAGGAGACTTCATGTTGAAATCAAGAACCTTCCCGGAAAGTCTAATTAAACCCTTTATTCAATCCACCGGAGTAGACTGTTCTCGCTCAGCTAACCATAACCGGGAATAAGTGTTAAGCTATGTTAAGTATTCTATGTTATTATCACCCATGGTCAAGATTGAAGATGCAACCTACGGATGATTATCACTTAAAACTGTATTAAATCAACCCCTATATCTGTTGCGCCATCTGGGCAACTGGAATGCATATCAATGTCTACCATACAAGGGAATCGACA